>CM031947.1:24420063-24657563 GCA_018749465.1 Paracanthobrama guichenoti
ATGGGCTCCAAACGGTTCAAGGTCCAAATGACAGTTTCAGTGCAGCTTCAAAGGGCTTTAAACAATACGGGACGATGAATATGGGTCTTATCTAGCGAAACGATCAGTCATTTAAAAAAATAAATAAATAAATAAATAAAAGTTTTATAAGCACAAATGCTCGCCTTGCTCTGTTCTGTGATGCGCGTTCGTGATGTCACGTAATACGCAATTACGTTGAAAAGGTTGCGCTTGAAAATTTTCTTTTAGGCTTTCTAATATTAAACCACCCAGGATACACACACAAAATGGGCATTTTAAACTTTAAACGTTAAACTGACACAAAGACATTTGAATGTGTGTATATGGTCCTCCTTCCGCACATCTGTAAACACTGACTCGGTACTTCCGCCTACGTCAAGCGTGACCTTTTCAATGTAATTGCGTATTCCGTGACATCACGAACGCGCATCACAGAACAGAGCAAGATGAGCATTTGTGCTTATAAAACTTAAACTTAAACTTTTTTTTTTTTTTTTTTTTAATGACAGATCGTTTCGCTAGATAAGACCCATATTCATCTGGTAAGATTCCATATTCTGGTATCGTTTAAAGCCCTTTGAAGCTGCACTGAAACTGTCATTTGGACCTTGAACCGTTTGGGGCCCACTGAAGTCCATTATATGGAGAAAAATCCTGGAATGTTTTCATCAAAAACCTTAATTTCTTTTCGACTGACGAAAGAAAGACATGGACATCTTGGATGACATGGGGGAGAGTAAATTATCAGCAAAAGTTTATTTAAAAGGGAACTAATCCTTTAAGTGTTTTTTCTTGAATTGCTAATGCGACATTTAACACCACAGACTGAACAAAATATTTTAATAAATAATTCTATTGTGTTCTGTTACTTTGGCGTTTGTGAAATTCAATGAAGACTCCCTTACATAAGGGCTCGTCCTAGCCTGGTTAAAACCAGACCATTCTCAGTAGTAACTGAGTTATGGTCTGGCAAAGCTTCATAGACAAATCATTTCCAAAGGGGCGTCACCAACAGACGTCGCTCAAATGCCTCTGGGCGCAATTGGATAGACCTAAAACCAATCAGAGCAATGAAGGAGATGACGTATGCAGAGCGATGGAGAAACATCTGAGACTCTGACAGCAATTCTGTTTTTAACAAAAAGGAAAAGTTTAAATCGCTTAAAACAGACGCGACAGCTGATTGGAACAAGTGATGTTCCACGGCAACATCCATCTTTGTAATGTACAAAATCTGCTTCACCGCTGCTGCGCTGTCGTCATCATGTAAAGTCCACCCCAACGTTTCTGATTGGTGCTGCTGTGAGGGATCAGAAATGGGCTTGAATGGGCTCTTTGCCAGACTAACTTGCAGAGCAAATCTAAATTTGCCAGAAGTTATCTGGGTTTTCCCAGGATAGGCTCGTCCACTTCTGACAGCAAAATGGGAATTTTTGCAAGACTTTCTAAAATTTACAGATGGGAGATTATACCTGTGAAATGTAAGTTATGCGCAGAGGAAAATACCACATCTTAAACAGAGCAAGTATCTGTCAGTACACATATACAGACCACCTTTTATGATGGGCAGTCTGTCCATATAATTTCCTGTGAGAAAAATGATGATGTTCAGTGACTTTCATGCAAGCCTGTGTACCTCCTCCAAGCGACGCCTCTGTTCTTTCTGCTCTTCTATCCGTTTCTGCCGGTCATGCAGCAGCTGGCGTTTGTGCTCCTCAGGGTCTCTGCGCTGAGCGGCGAGCTGGGCCTGCTGTCTTTTTAAGGCCTCTGAACGCTCCTTATTCTCTTGCTGCAGCCGCAGGAAATCTCTCCGCAATGTCGACTCACCAGGAACATTCAAAATAGAGCTTCAGACAGAAATAAACAGAGAAAGAAGAGTAGCTGATATAAACAGCTACTATATCAGGAGAGTCAGCTGATATAAACAGTTACGGTTTGCAAGGAGGACTATGTTAATTTCTTTCTGTTACATCAAGTGCATGCACTCATGTTAGTTAGTAAAAAGGGATTGATCAATGTTGAGCATTATGATAATGCATTAATGGAGCATAACAAGGAATCATCTATGCACATACAAGACTTCCCTAAACAAATCCATTAAGGGAGTAATTTCCGCCCTCAAAGCTCCAAGCACAATTGCAAAAATAATGATTGTTTCGAAATAGCAGTTGTCATGATTTGATGATCCCACCTCAAACAAACAAATGGATTAATTATCATTGACTCATTCTGACATGAACAGAAAAGTCAGACAAGATACATTTTTCAAGCCAAGTCTCAAGTCAGTTATCTAATAGTTCAACTCGAGTTTCAAGTCAGTTATCTACTAGTTTACACCAAGTCTCAAATCAGTTATCTAGTAGTTCAAGTCAAGTCAGTTATGTACTAGTTTAAGTCTCAAGTCAGTTGTCAGTTATCAACCTACTTGAGGTTGAAACTAGTTATCTACTTTAAGTCAATTCTCAAGGAAAATGGATTACCAAATCAAATCTCAAGTGAAATGATCAACTTGTTTATGTGAAGTCTCAGAAAAGTTATCTAATAATTTAAGTCAAGTTGCAAGACCATTTTCTTCCCACTTTAATGCAGCTTGACCCTAGTTTAGCTATTGTAGAGTTTCCATCTCTGGTCTCTATACATTAAACTGTGAAAGGAGAAAGTATTTGAAGATCATAAAATTCACACACTTTATACTGCTAAGTTAGTAAGTTAACAAAATGTCAATAACACTGGAGAGAGCTTCTGCAGTGTTGTGTAGTGCTATGTAAGGTTGTGTAAACACAGATGCTGCTGTGTTTACCTGGATTCTCTCTCATCTCCTCTGTTCTCATCCTCTTCATCACTACCGCTGTATTCGTACTCAGTCTCCTCTGAGAGGAATCAAGACAAAATGAAAAAGCGAGAAAGAGGGAGAGAGAGGAGTGCAGGAAAATAACAAGAAAGACTTTAGGCATTAATATAATATGGCTCAACACAGTTTATGCATACTGCAGCACTTTAGAGTCTAAATCATCTGCACTCTTCCTTAACTGATACTGTATGAGCTCTGATAATACTGAACTGATGAAAGCTGCTGGCTGGATGCTTCCATTTTTAGCTGTTCCTCATTCTTCATATCCAGCAAGAAACAGTTCAAGCCCAGCTGTGCTATTTGATTACAATACTGGCTACAGATCTCATGAGTTACTCTAAGCACAAAGTTATGCACAAGTGCCCTGTTTGTGGTCCAAAGCAATGATGAGCTCTGATTTGATGGCAGTCTTGGTGACCTCACTGCACAAAGGCAAGTAAACAAACTTTATTAAATATTCTGTTCCACCACTCCGGTGTGCAAATGGTTGGACTAACTATAATCTATAGTCTAAGAGGTCCTGACTCTTATAACAAAACTGATTTGGGTCATGAACTGTGTGGGGCTACTGTGATTAATAAAGCTCTATTCTTATATTTTGTCTAAAATCATTTGTAAAGGCAACATTAAAGAAAACACGACATGGCACACACCTTTTTCGCCGCGTTTCTTGCGTGTGCGGTCGATGTGATCTTTGAGCTGGATGCGGACCTGTCTCTCAGTGGGCTGGTCTCTGATGAATGAGTGCTTCAGTAGCTGTTCTGTGGATGGACGACTCGGATATGACTTCACCAGACAACCCTCGATGAAGTCAATAAACTTCTTAGACCTGAAAGAGACCGAAAAACATGCAAGAAATTAATGTATTAGCAAGAAAGTTAATTCAAGAAACAAAAAAAAAAAACAACAAAAAAAAACTATTATATATAAACTATTAAAAACTAGATTATAGAATGCTACTGTGCAGGCCAGAGCAGTAGGGAATGTCTCACAGGCGTCAGGTCAGTGCAAAAGAGTTTCTGGCCAGTTGCAATCAGTAAGATTTTTAGATGTTTTTGAAATGTTTTTAAGAAACCTGACTTTTGAACAGTGTATAGCCTATATGTATATATTGTTTCTGACACATAAAAATGTATTGCAAATAAGAAATATTAAACAAGAAAAACTCCTCCTTGATAAGCACTGTTATAGTTTTCAATATGTTTTAAAGGAAACAAATCTAAATCAGACAGACACACGCTGAAAAAAAAAAAAAAGACAACAAAACAGGCTGTTTTAAACAGGAAGCAGAATATCTTAGAAGTCATTGCTAACAAGACATTAAAACGAAACATGGCCTTTTGAATTCAACCCCAACATATATATAACCAGCTGTTCAAGGGCAGGGCTCTGACCAGAAGGACCAAAATAACTCCAATCTGAAAACTATAGCATGGCGTGCCAATATATATGACAACTGCAACCAACAGGAAAAAAAGACAAAAACACAGATGAACTGAAGGTAGAAAAGAGAACTCATTTTTCATCATGCAACAGCACTCTATATGTGTGAGAATGTAGGTGTGAGATTAAGCACTGCAACACCTGTGTGAAAAACATTATTAAACGAGGAAACCACATACAAAAAGAGAAGCTATATGGATGGCAGGGACCATAACTTAGTATGCAATGCATGTATATGTAGACGAGGGGAAAGAAGGGAGGGAAGGAAGGAAGAAGGAAAATATATCTTGATCTTAAAATAACAGCTAAAACAGCGTGTCCTCACCATTTCTTGGACTTCAGTTTAGGAGGAGGGTTCCGTGGGATAAGGAACAAAGCTCGCATGGGATGCATGTCACACAATGCTGAGGGAAAGAGCACAGAAATCAAACATGCTGATAAAAGACTCTTTCACCTATGTGCCCAATTATCAGACTCAAGAGGTGACAACAATTCATGAAAGAATTCACGAAAGTAGAACAGTGACTGGGCCGCTGCTACACGCTGTCCGTGTGAGTGTGTAAGAGAGAGACTATGACTAAGTGTTGTGCTGCATAAGTTATGACAATGATCGACCTCTGTTACTCTATTACTCCTTTTGTTCAACTGGTGTAACAGGTATGGGAAAGAGGAAGGTGTAGTATTACTGTTTGTTTGGGTTGTAAAATGTGAAAGGTTTTAAAATATTTTTTTAAAAACTGAAAAAGAAATGCATATATTAAGGCCCATTTACACCAAGGACAATAACTATAATGAAAACTATAAAGTTTTAATAATCATTTTAATTCTGTAAGAATAGGGAAGCCCACGCAATAGCTATAATGTTAACAATAGAGGAACGATATCATTGGAATCTCTTTCAGAGCATTTTTTGCCCGCTGATGAACGATAAAACTTTGACAGCCTATCAGAATCCACCCAACTCTAAATAGCTTGAGCATTCAAAGCATCAGATGACACAACTGCAGCATGCGCTTATAAGAAACAGAACGTTATCGCATATATCACTCCATTTGCCTTTCAAGCCAGAGTATGTGAGTGGTAAAGTGAAAGCATTAACTCTTTTTTGATTATTAACTTAAAAACAGGAGCTGTAACTGGGATTGTAATGTGAGTGTCATGCTGCCGGTACAAGGGACTAATAGTTATTTTGTTCATATTAAGGTTTGGATCCACACTGTAATGTGAGGTTGCATCTGTAAACACACAGACAGTGTACTTACGAGGTGCTCCTTCAGCCATCTCTATAGCGGTGATTCCCAGAGACCAAATATCACTCTGTTGTTAAAAAAAAAAAAAAAAGGGGGTGGTTATTTTATTCAGGTGCACACACACGACAACAGGTGCAATAATGGGTAGGGATGGGCGGATTGATCAGTGTGATCTCAACATGGCCACCACCATGACAGAAGACTCTTACGCAGCTATTTCTAGACCACTGATCTGTTAAACATATTGTAAAATATATTCGCCAAACCTTTTTGTGAATTTTATCCAGCAAGGATGCATTAAACGGATTAAAAGTGACAGTACTTTTAAATCACTCTGTTAAATCAAAGTATCCTGAAAAAATGTATCACGGTTTCCACAAAAATATTAAGCAGCACAACAGTTTTCAGTATTAACAATAATACGAAATTTCTTGAGCACCAAACCAGTATATTATAATGATTTCTGAAGGATCATGTCGCACTGACTGGAGTAATGATTGCTGAAAATTCAGCTTTGCCATCATATGAATGAATTACATTTTAAAACATTATTCACAGTATTACTGTTTTTATTGTTGATCAAATAAATGCAGCCATGGTGAGCATAAAAAAAAATCTTTCCAAAATCTGTCCCCCAAACTTTTGAACAAGGGTGTATATAAACAGTCAGAAGCTCATTTTACCCTGTAATCATAGGTGGAGTCAGGATTCTCATCACAGGCAATGACTTCTGGGGCCATCCAGTATGGAGTGCCAATGAAAGTGTTTCTTCTGCCCACTGTACGATCCAACTGTGCGCTCACCCCAAAATCCACTAGAGAAAGTGAGAAAAGAGGAAGCTATCAGGGTCTGTAATGTTACAGGACACATTTTGCTTTCAAAGTCTTATGAAACCTGTTGCGCAGTCAAAATGTTTATATTCATCTATGCTAATTCCTTCCTTCTCATACACACAGACACACTTTTCCACTTCTACCACACTCTCCCTCAGGTTGTGGTGTGTGAAGATATTTTTGTCGTGGTGTCAGGCCTATATTAATGAGCTTCGGTGCTTTGCTCTAGTTGTTAAAAGATAGTGTTCTCTAATCAGACAGGATATAGGCTAAACACACACACACACACACACACACACACTCAAAACAGGGCTGCAACAATCAAATAGCACAGAAACAGACAGCTTAGAGTTAATGAGTTAGGTTTTTTGTGTGTGTCAAGCAAATATCCCACTCACCAAGTTTAACCTCTGCGTTCTCTGTAAGCAGTACATTCTGTCCCTTGATGTCTCTGTGGATGACTTTATGAGCATGGAGGTGAGACAGACCCTGAGGAACAGAGACCGTGCTTACTGGCTGTGCAACATTAAATATAATTTAATCAAAAAGATCAACTCAAGTAAGGCTGCAGTTAGGCATCATGTAACAGGCATGTAATGTGTATTGTTAAAGTTAGCATGAAATGAAAATTGTGATTGTCTTTTTTTTCCTATGTTATGACATATACAGGTTGCTGGAAGGGATGCATGATTGTCCCCACACACCCGGCAGTGCACATGTCATCAGATTAAAGGGCACCTATTATGCAAAATTCACTTTTACATGGTGTTTGAACATAAATGTGTGTTGGCAGTGTGTGTACACAACCACCCTATAATGGTAAAAATCCATCCACTTTTTTTTTAATCCCCATAAATCATAAGCAGTGTCTCAGAACAAGCCGTTTGCAGATTTGTGGCAAAGTGAAGTCACATTTCACAAGCCCCGCCCACGAGTGTTGATGGACACTGCCGTATTAGCATAGAGCCCGCCTTCAGAGAGCTGTACAACGTCCGTCATGTTTATCTCCTCGCCAGAGCATTGAACAGCAGTATTCAAGTAAGAAATGTGTTCTTAATAAAGCTACTAAAGTTTATTCAGTCAAGAGCAGTGTGTGATTTTCTGTTCATCTTTTGCTGTTTGTCGAGTGTGTGCTCAAGTTAAGAGCATAGACCATAAGGTTGAGAGTGATGAGGCTTTAAAACGCATGCAGATGATAATATTTCATGATGACGAAGAACTGCAATGTCACGTGAGCGTGTCCACGATTGAGATGATAATCAAAGCCAAACAGATGTATCATGTTTCAGTTTTCATGAGCTGTGAAGGCTCCGCCCTCTGCGGTGGGGAGCAGCAGCTCATTTGCATTTAAAGGAGACACACAAAACAGCTCAAACTGAAATTTTCTCAAACCCCAAAATGGACATTTTCAAAATGGTACATTAAATGATCTGTTAGGAATTTTGAACTGAAACTTCACAGACACACTCTGGGGACACCTGAGACTTATATTACATCTTGTAAAAAGGGGCATAATAGGTGCCCTTTAAAGACTACGAAGGCACATGAATTTAAAAAAGAAATGATGTACACAGAGAAATCATAATAAACACTGCAATAAGAGTTGTCAATTTCAATTTCATAGTGACTTAAGGAATCTCACTCTCAGTATCTCTCTGCAGATATAAGCGATCCAGTCTTCTTTCAGAGAGTTGCCCTTTGTGTTCTTCACCAAGTCCGTCACCGAGCCGGCGCCACAAAACTCCATCACCAACTAAACAAAAACACACAAAATATACATATATGAAACTGCAAGCAGATACAGGCCATTTTTTCCTAAATCAACAAGGTCCATGATCTCTAAATATCAATATTTCATGCTAAACCATTTCAGTTAATGCCAGACTATAGATGTATTTATTTGATCACAGTGTCATTATGCAAGACTTTTAGCAGTTATGAGATCAGTTATAAGGTCAGAAGTCACAGGTTATACTGGTGATCAAGTTCAGAGGTCTGAGGAAGCACAGACCCAGAGCTGGTCATCGTGTCCGGGCGGGCTCTTCTTCACGAAGGCTCCGTAGTAGGTGGCGATGTTTCTATGGTGACTGTACTTCTTCAGCATGTTAATCTCAGCTTTAATCTCTTCCTCCTCTTCCTCAGTCACATCCATGACCTTTATGGCCGCCAGCTGACCTGTCTTTACATGACGACCCTAAGACAGAAAGAATTTATAGCAATAGCATATAAATGACTAATTTACTAACTTTTTTTGTTAATACACCACAATCAGAGATACCATATTTAATTGAACATGAGCAAAAATGCATAGGCATGGCAGTATGATGAAAACTGACAAAAATACACTGGTATTCACAAGTGTGGAGTCAGTCATTTTTAATTTTATTTGAAAGAAATTAATACTTTTATTCGGCAAGAGCGCATTAAATTGACAGCAAAGACATTTATAAATGTTACAAAATGCATTTAATAAATTTAAAATAAATGCTGTAAATTGAATTTCTATTCATCAAAAAAATCCTGAATTTTTTTTTATCAAAATCAGCATATCAGGGTTTCTGCAGGTAAACTCACAAATTTAAGACCAATTAAAGAAAATTTAAGGAATAAATTGAAGGGAACATAACGCATCAATATGTTCTCTAAATGTCTAGAAAGCAGACAATGTGCTAACACAATTTCCAAAAGATCATAACTGTTTTATTAATTTTACAAAAAATAGCTTAAAAGTTTGAGATAAGAAATCCTGTGAAAGTGATTTTATGATTAAAACCATAAATATCTGCCAACGTGATCATATAAATCAACTTAATTCAGTCATTTTTATACCCAGTGAAATATTGTTCTTGTTTTAAGCATAAACTAAATTTTCAAAACAAAATTTCAATTTCCCAAAAACAAGATTTAATTTCTTCATTTTGCATGTCAAGTAAATGTATCTTGATTTAACGATGTTTTGAATTTGTATGGGAAAATCCTGAGGAAGAAATTTTCTGCAGTGCATGCAATTTAATTTCGCAATTAAATTTAGGGCCTTATGAAATTGGTTTTAATTAATGGTTAAATAAACTTTTACTGACATTTACTCCCCAAGTTTACTGAACTATTTTTGATCTTTTCATCCAAAATTTAACAAATTCCATGACAGTCCGCATTATACAGTAAATTCCATTTTTATGAATGGATTCTGTGATTCCATCCACGTTTTCTGCATTGCAGAAATCATAGGGCCCCAATTAATGCCATTATATTAAATTTAAGACTTTCTGCTCCAATTTAAGCCATTTTTAAGGCCTTAAATTGCGTAGAATCAAATTAAGACTTTAAGACCCATGGAAACCCTGTCATATTGATTTTTGAAGGACCATGTGGCAGTGAATACTGGAGTAATGCCTGCTGAAAGTTCAATAAATTACAATGTAAAATAAAGTTATTTTAAATTGTATAAATATTTTTACAATATCACTGTTTGTATTTTTGACTATAAAAAATAGACTTGGGAAGTATAAAATACTTCTTTCAAAGAAAATGTAACATACCACAAACTTTTGAATTGTAGTGTATGTATTTCCACACAATTTCATCAGACAAAAGAATAATGATTAACAAATTATCAAATCCAAATAAAGGTACATTGCATATATAGTATATTAATATATAACAATTACATTAATATATATAAAAAAACTATTACAGACTGTACAGCTGTTCTTCACCACTCATTTACATATAATTACCCTTTTCAAAATGACTGTGGTAAAACCACAGTACTTTGCGAAAAACCACGAAGAGACACATTGTATACACTGGTCTACAAACATATTTAACACAACACTAAAACTAAGCTTGATAAACTACCTCACTGTCTACCCATAAGCTAAACACATCTCCTTATAAACTGCAGTACACACCATGACAAACTATATCCTCACTACAGTCTATAAACGACACATTTTCCAAACAATACAGCCTGAAGTACAAATTACACCCTACACACTCTTTAAAAGGCGGCTTATGCCATACATTGCAATAATTACAGAGGCCTTTAGGGTTAAAATCACTATCTGAGTCTGCAAGTATAATGACTTATTACACACTACATGTCATGCCCATGTTAAAATACTCTCTTCTAGCCCAGCTTAATCTGCTGACTACAAGTAAGTCATTTGTAGAGCGATTTATCCAAAAACTGTAAACATACCCAACAAACTTGAAATAGCATCACTGGATTAACCAATAAAGTGAGTTTGGGGCAGGACTATATGTTTGACTGACCAATAGTAGATAGTTAAGGAAATCTGTTTGAAAACCACAACTATTTTTCCAATTCCGTTTGGTGGCACTAGTAGTACAGAAATTAAACTATTTTGCTTTAAACATTGAATTTATCTCCATTCATTCTGCTTCCTCCCCTCGTCCAGGCGTCTTCATCTCAACGGCGAGTATCGACAGGTCTGAGCACAGCTGCAGTGATCTGAGGTACTCCATGTTATTGCATCACGCTGAGAGTGCAATGACATTCTCACACATGCTCTCACGTACACATGCACACAACTGCTTTAAAACACTTCTGTCCACTGTTACTCATGTACCAGCATCTCTAATCCATCTCCCACTAAATCCAACATCACTCTCGCACTCAAACACACGGTATATACCTTTTCTAAGAACACAAATGGAAGTTTTATTTATCATTTGAGAGGTCATCGCTTCTTGCTGAGTAACAATAGGATAGCATTTACTCCTAACAAATATCGCCATCCCTCTTTCTCCCAGCCCTCCATCTGTATCTCACCTTGTACACTTGTCCGTAGGTGCCGTTGCCCACGACTTCCACCAGCTCAAAGATTCCTGCTGGGTCCTGACAGAGAGAAACAATTTTTAAGTTTGTGAAATCATACAATCATGCAAACCCCCTAAAATAAAGACTGTAGAGGGCAATTCATTTGGATTTACTTCCATCCAATGACAATAAAAAACCCAAATAACTTTGAGGCTTAGGCCAGAAACATACTTTACTCAAGAATGTGAGCGCAGATGCCAGAACTTGACCAACATACGGTCAACAAGCAGTCTGGTTGAACATTCCTTGATATGCACTCTTACACTGGCAAAGCAAACCTCAGGGGAAGGTAGAGGTACCTAGAGTTATTTAAGTCTGTACCATTAAATCTCTATTAAAAATAAACCGTGTTCAATTTGGAGTTATAAGACTAATTACAGATTATGTCGTCTCTAAAAGATGTTGAGTCAATAAGTAGTGACATACTTGACTTGAAAAAAAAAAAGTTCTATTTATTGGTCGTCAAACGGGGCGGAGTTTGAATATCGGATACTGGATTGGATGGAATGGATAAATCATTCAAAATAAGACCAATACCATGCATTTAAAAAAAGGAGGTGGATTTTCATTTAATGCTGAACTGAAGAAAAAAATGGAAAAAAAAAAGAAGAAAATTCAATTATATTCATGCTAATATAGTTATAGCACCCCTTGTGGCAATGCTGAGAATTAATATTGTGGTCGGACATTTCAGTATGAAGCGACACATGAAATAAAGCGAACATAACTAGAAGTGTACATTTGTGTACTTGCACTGGGTGTGTTTTGAGCCTTATCAGTTAGAACTTCACACTCTGTACCTTTTTATTCAGTCACTTTCAGTGGAAAATATCCAAACTACACGATTTGAACCAAGTCTACGCTGATCAGGAAAGAAAATATTGTGTGTCCTAAATCAAGCTTATTTTTGGAGATTATTTTTCTCTCTTAGACGAGCGGCTCCCTGCTGGCTCAGGATGGAAATGACAGAACCATTACCTGCTCAGCCATTGAGAACAAGACAACCTACAAAAAGTCAGTTTATGCAGCATTGTCGTGTATTAGGACGCATTATGCAACTCTCAAGCAGCATTATGTACCTCTTGTGTGTGGCTTCAGCTGGGGAACTCAGCCAAAAACTAGAATGAGTAGAGGGTTAAAAACAGCCAGCGCAGCACATACACACACACACACACACACACACACACACACACACACACACACACACACACACACACAGTGTGATTCAATATGGCCTCGGTAACAGCTCTGTGGGTGGACAAGGCTAACGTTCTTCCTAGCTCTCACACATATACACACCACGATCATCTCACTCTCATCTGCCTCCAATAACTGCAATCTTTTTCTCTCTCACTCTCTTGATCTCCTTTTTATCTTTTCCCCTCTCTTTCTCTCTTAAAGAGGTCTGGAGTGGTGAGCTGTAAGTGAGCAACACGATGAAACATCAGTAAGAGGTTGAATGGAAACGAGAATAAACAAACAGGATTAAAAAACAAGACCGTTTATAACAAAATAGCACATCATATCAAATATATACTTTAGCGCTCATAATATTCAACCTGAATTTACAAAGATCAAAGGAAATTAGTCTATGAGAGAGAGAGAGAGAGAGAGAGAGAGATACACATAAGAAGGGAAATTAATAAATGAGCCAATAAATAAGATGATAAACAGATAATAAGGCTTTCCATGGAGGGGGACGGACATTTACTGAAAAGGTTGCCTGTGGCTTTTCAAAGATTGTGAAACAACAGAATTGAAACTAAAAATACAGGATAAATCTTTCAAACGATTCATTGTATGTCCATGCATGTGTGATGAGTGACAGGACAGCACATAAACTGCAATGTGCCAATAGAAATATATGACAAATATGTGTCAATGTTCGTTGAAAAACACATCTAACATCATTAATTCAAATTAAAATTTAAAAATATTTTATTTAAACTGTCATGCAAACAGAAATTGTTTTCTCATAAAAGATGAGCAAATTAGACTATTAGACTAAAAAACATAATTCAACAATTAAATTCAAGTTCAAAGATTCAGTCTCTCTAAACCCTTCTGCGAGCATACCCAGTCTAAACCCAGTCTGTTATGATTGGTTAACCGCTTGCAGCGTGTCAAGGAAACAAAACGACTTTTACCATATCTGAATTTTAGCTCCGTAGTCTTCCTCAGCACTTGATACAGTGATACGAACAGTAACAATGCTGATATATTTTTCAATTCCAGTGTGAGCCCGATATTTTGAATAGCTTTATACCATAGTTTGAAGCAACTGCATACCATTTTATATATATATATATTCCTTCCTGAAAACTTTTATTACTTTTCTATAGCATTAAGCCTCATGTCATCTATACATTTGTCTGGTTTCTTCTTTAAAGCTGCAGTCCACAGTTTTTCCTTTGTCGCCATCTCTGTTCGAAATTATCAACTTTACGTGAATTGTGCATCGGCACTGCACAGCGCGGATGAATCCAATGTTCTGAGGAGAATGTGCGGCTGTCATTTGGAATCTGACAACATAAGAATGTTATCTGAACAAGTAGCTAACATCCACTTTTGTTCTGACCAACTATAAGGGCTAAAAAAAACAAACAAAAAAAAACAACATTGCAATAAATCGCGATTAAATCTAACGATCGCTTATCATATCACGTCAAACCGTGCAAATTATACTTTGTTTTCAAATTGTTAAATGTTAACATCAGCATTGTGTGGCTACATTTAATGTGTATTAGGGCTACCTGTAGTTCAGTTTCCATTTCTGTGCAGTCTAATTTCTAATTATACCAACAAATTAATGTGGAGTAGAGGTCTTATACCTAACAAATGTCTTACCGTTACCTGTCCAGCAGAAAAAAGCTGTCTCTGCATCCGTTTTAAACCCCTTCAAAACATGGAGTTCACGCCACCTTTCAAAAGCCCTTTTTATCCTTGTTTTCGCATCGGCCCAGTTGAAGTCTGAAGTCAGTTTTCTGTAGTCTGTACTCCGAAGTCTGAAGTCTTTTGCATTTAACAACGGGTGACTCTCCAATTGTCACTGGTGATTGTCGTTTGAACCTTTCTGGGTCTGCCATCAAATTGATAAATTTGATTATATCAAATGCTGTGAGAAAAGGCTATAAATCTCCACCTCCAACATCCTCACACGCAATATAGCCAACTAGCCAGGACACCTTATTTGTGTGTACAGATGTGACATAATGACGCAAAGATATGCTTGAATTTCCCGTGGAAATCCACTAGTACCACCTTATTACAAGCTTACCGTTGTAAATCAAGCTAAGGTAAGCGGATCGTTTTGAACACTGGCTGGTTATGTACTTGCTCAAATTTATTTTGGATAATTTTTTACCCAAAAAAAGGTTACGGACGGCAGCTTTAAATAAATAAAGTGAAATGTATGCATGGTACAATAATAGTGGCTTTTGCACCAGGTAGTTCTAGGAACTTATAGTAACTAACCTCCAGGGTGGTTCCCCCGAGAACTAAATGTTCCCCTAGGGTCATTTTCCTGATTGCATTCGCACCGCCAGTAACTCTTAAGTGACATAAGCCTCGCTTGTTGTTTTGACGGCGCAAAGGACTTTTATTTTGATGGTGCTGAGAATGGAAGACACTGAGCACACAGCGCTCACATTTTCCTTCTCATTAGCTTACGATCTGTTTAACAGTCCTGTCTAATATGTTATTAGGTAGAACTATTATACAAAGAAAGTAAGTTAGACATTATATGAAAAAGTATTAGCGTTTGCCATGTGGTTGATGTCCGACGTGACTAGCTGAGCAGAAATGCATAATCATGTTTCGCTTGCTGCCCTCAAATTTGCATTGGATTTTCTCAGCATAAAGTTTGAGAGGTCCATCTATCACTGTTTTCCATGTTTGTAGAGTCAAGTTAAGTTACCTTTATTTATATAGCGCTTACAATGCCGATTGTTTCAAAGCAGCTTCGCAGTGGTAACAGGAAAATAATGCAACAGAATTTGATTCAGCTGTACAGCCGCTCTGGAGAAAACAGTGATGTCATCGTCCAGCTCAGTTCAATTATCATATAGTGTCAATGCGGGCAGATCAGTAATATAGTTCAATATTTAGTGTCCCCAACTAAGCAAGCCAAAAGCCAAAGGCAAAAGAGGCGATGGTGGCAAGATTTAGTTCATGGAGTTATATAGGCTGTGTACAATGCTTTTTATAAATGGCGGGGGCTACCGTGCTGGTGTTTCGCGTGCATTCGACCAGTCAATGTAACATGCTCTAAACGCACCTCTTAAGCACACAGAATAATGCAAGTAGAATTTTTTGTTTTGTAATTGCAGCATTAAATGATTACGTAATCGTGGCATCCATAATCGTAATTGCGATTAGATTAATTGTGCAGTCCTAATAGAGGTCGATCATTAGTCGATTTTACCAATTAGTAGGTTGGCCCACGCTGGCCATAACCGATTAATCAACCGATAGTTTTTAAAATGGATCCTGAATGAAAACAAACATAACACACAAAATAATGCTGAACTTTATTACAAAAATTTTAAAACAGTACTTAACCATGAAAATGTACTGTACTTTTTAAATATAAAAAAATATATATTAATTATACTTTAGTATTAGTTCATAGTGCATTAATGTTAAAGGAACACACCGACTTTTTGGGACTTTAGCTTATTCACCGTATACCCCAGAGTTAGACAACTCTGTGCGTGCCATAACTCTGTCTGACGCAGCCACCACTAGCCTAGCTTAGCACAAAGACTGGAGGTAAACGGCTCCATGTAGCCTACTGCTCAATAAGTGACAAAATAACACCAACATTTTCCTATTTACATGTTGTGATGTGTATAGTTACATCATGTACTAAGACCGACGGAAAAAGAAAAGTTGCGATTTTCTAGACCGATATGGCTAGGAACTATTCTCTCATTCCTGTGTAATGATCAAGGAACTTTACTGCCATACCATGGGTGCAGAGGCGCAATGATATTACGCAGCGCCTGAAAATAGGCTAACTTCCGTCAATATAACCAACATGATAACCTGCTTGCACAGAGAGCATGCTGGGTACTATTTTCAGGCGCTGCATAATATCATTGTGCCTGCTGCACCCATGGTACGATAGTGTACTGTATAACATACCGTTTCATTGTCTGCTTTAAATCTGCATCTGAAGTGTCCCGCTCTGTGCAGTGCGCAGCCTCACATCAAAACAAACTCCATGAGGCATCAGTGATAGTTTTCATTTCGCCTCTAGAGGCCACTCTCGTGCTGCGTAAAGACAGCGCACCCTTCTCAGCCGCTCCAGCAATGGACACAACCCAGAAAATCTATCAGTATGAATTTTTGCCAATAACCGATTGTTCCAGCAATCAGCTATCGGTGGCAATTAATCTGAAAATCAATCAATCGGTCGATCTCTACTTTAATACAGGTAGTTAGCACAGCTAGACTACTTCACATCTGCTACATAAAATACCTCAATAAACCAACTTAAGGTTGGAAAATAAAAACAGCTGGGAAATATTCAGAACAGCATGCAGCTATTTGACAGGGAGATGAAGCCATTAGACACTAAAATAATGCCCCTCAGACACAGCCTACAGTTATCAATATTTAAGTATTACTATATCAAGTTACATCATTAACCTGCAACCTCATTAATACAGATACCAATAAACATCAATAAATATTTTCTCCTTGCCAATGTATGGCAAACATCTGGCTTTATGCACGAAAACTTCAGCTGGTTTATTGTTTACTGTTTTATTTTGATCAGCCAATGACAAGCTTCTGTTACATTTTGTAAGGTACAGCAGATTTCCCTAGTCATTATGCATATTCATTAGTTTTTGTTTAACCAATATCTTGCGTCATCATTACTATTTGATATTTTGGTTTCTGTTATAATGTTATTAGCATTTATGTCTCATTTACGCAAGCAACCCAACTGTCAAATGACTGCTATTATGATTATGTAATAGACAAATTTAAATATATGATTTTACAAAATTCAGGCACCAGCAAATAGCGTCGCCTGCTGCTTCTGTGCCAAGTTTGATGCTCCGGCAAATCAATGTATTTAAAAGTGATCCTTACAAGAAGTGAAACTGAGATGACCACAGGTGAACTGGAGAGCAGGTTACTCTCAAGTTCAAAAACAATACAATGAAACTACAAACCACCTCGGCAGTGTGCGATTCCAGCTAGAGGGCCACATGTAAGGCAGAGCTCTTGAGATAGTCTAAATGTGTTTTGCTCGCCTAAATGTGCATCTATGAGAGTGTGTGAGAGACATGGTATGTGGGTGTTATATAGGACAGCTATCAAACAATGAGCTTAAATGAATCATCGTGCTCTTTCTCTCTCTCTAGGGGCAATATCAGACACATCACACCCTGGAGAGCCGTGCCCAGGAACTCACTGTACCAACACACAAGAGATATAGAGTTACAGCCAGAGCTCTAACGTTTATGGCATATTCACATCCCCACTAACACACGCAACTGCTTAATGTCAAAAGAATGGAGTCCTATCATGTTTATGTCCAGTCCGCAAGGCTCAAAGCTGTTGTTTAGGAAGGACGCATACCCATACCTCGACAAACTATTAAACATATATTTTGTTAATTGAAATAAAGCTGGAAAATAAAATATAAATTAACATTGGTAATGTTGCCTTGGCAACAAACAAAATGATTGGAGAAGTCTGGCATACGTCACCAGAGAGAAGTCTGTCATTTCACAGGAAGATAAAGTTACTGACTGTATGACATTTTGAATAATGTAATTGACAGCTAGCCTAAGTGAAATACATTTAAATTTAATTACTAATTGTAAATAAAAACTAAAACGGAAATATAATGTAAACCTGAATAGCAATAAAATAAAAATGACAAAAGCACATAAAATTAGTTTCTTTGTGAATGACAGATAAATTACCTTATCTATATGCAGAAATTCCCCTAATTAGTGAGCATAATTAGCCCTAAGACACTGGATTAGCCACCTGCTAACATACACTAAGCTAGATGACTAGATTAGCCTTCTGCTCGCACATTAAATACACAGGGACTATTCTAGTATACAACATATGATAGCTATTCTGAGGCTAATGTGCAAAGTGCAAAGGTTTGGGGTCAGTAAGATTTAAAATAATAATAATAATAATAATAATAATAATAATAATACTTTTAATGCAGCAAAGGTGTATTAAATTAACTCAATGTGACATTCAATGTGACATTGTTATTTCTTTGTATTCATCACAGAATCCTGCAAAACAATTTAAAATGTAAAAATA
The DNA here is from genome assembly GCA_018749465.1 of Paracanthobrama guichenoti. Taxonomy (NCBI): domain Eukaryota; kingdom Metazoa; phylum Chordata; class Actinopteri; order Cypriniformes; family Gobionidae; genus Paracanthobrama; species Paracanthobrama guichenoti. The sequence goes on from CM031947.1 coordinate 24,438,610, forward strand.
TTTCACAATATTACAGTTTTACAGTTGTATTTTTGATCAAATAAATGTGGCCTTGGTGAACAGGAGAGAATTCTTACTGACCCCAAATTTATGAAAGCTGGTGTATTAGCTAAGAGATTGTTTGCTGCTAACATATACAAGGCTGGCTGGTTTCATGCTAAAACAGATTTTGGTAAAGGATTATCCTCTTCTTGCCATGTAGTCTGGATTAATGTCAAGATAATAATCTGCATACTAAGTGGGAAACTAATTTTCTCCCCCTCACGAAATGGACTCAATCGCTGCTGTAAAAATATCAAATATATCCATTAACAGACTTTCCAGCATCTGGCCGGACGTTGAGTTTTTGTTAAATAAATAAACTGAGAAGCTATTTGAAAAGAAAAAAGAAAAAAAAAAAAAAAAAAAAAAAAAACAGTCCACTGAATCATTATCATTCCTTTACATTTGTATTGTAAGTAAACACAAAAAGAGTGATGGCCTAAATGGAAAGTTAATGTTTTGCAGGGCATTCCCCATACAAGAGAGCTATTCTAAGATTACAGAGCAAGCCTATTCACTGTCAACACTTATTTGCAAGGTAGGCCCTCCCAAACCACAAATGTACGTGTGTGTGCGTGAGAGAGACCTAGACTTGCACACAGAAATACATAAACGCTCCCGGCCTGGATTATTAGATCACACAATACGGGCCCAAGTCTCACTACTCATATATATATATATATATATATATATATATATATATATATATATATATATATATATATATATATATATATATATATATATATATATATATACACACATTATCCTCATAACCCATAATATCGATATAAATCATACTGTTATGGATTTGTTTGGGTGTGGAGGCCTCTGGCAGGTGCAGGCAGGTGAACAACACACACTCACTCACCCGCAGGGCGGCCAGGTCGATGTCATCCAGACTCCGCGTAGGTGCGTTTTCTGACATTTCTGCAAAGATTTCAGAAGGAAATTCAAAATGCGTACTCCAAAACTGCAGCTACGACCGCGCTATTTTTATTTTATCAGTATATTTCTTTCAAGGGACAGTTCAGAAAAACTTGTGAGGTCCCCGGAGAAACATTTGGCTCGTCCCCGCCGCGACCAGTTTAACCGACAACAGCTGCAGGATTTCTGACCATAAAATGTTTGTTTCTTCTTTATCGGAGAACAGAGGCTTCTTTAAGGCTAAGTGATCCGGTTCTTCAGGCAAGTGTTCGATGAATTCCTAGCGAGCATGTATCGATGATAAAGGCTGAGGTTGAGCCTATAATCCTGAAGATTGCATGGCAACATTTACACGAGCTTGAATCAGATGTGCCACACTGCGCTCCGTCTCTACACTCATTTTGGCAGCACTGCGTAAGTTAAGCCAAGCCTACCTCAGTCAAAAGCAGTAGATAATATATACACGAGCCGTATAAATCACACACACACACAAAAAAAATGTAAATAAAGAGGCAGAACTTCAAGTTAAGTCTAAAGCCGAGCTTCAAAACAGCGGCGCTCGTGATATCCGCGTCAATCTGCCACAGCCGTCATGTTACGGCGCAACCCACGCACACGCCTTAAACGGGATTTCTGTGTGGATTTCGATGTCACTGTTCGGCTCAGTTAATGTCCACAGTTTTTAAAAGTCTCTCAAATGTGCATCGGATTGAAATACACGGTCCTGGTGTCAAAAACAAGACGTGTTTACGTCGAATAAAATTCCGCCCGCCTGGCAAACTTTCATTCCCTCCTGATGTCAGTCAGCGGCACCTCCCGGTTGTGCGCAAAACCTCCGCCGATTTGTTGGAGAGAAAGAAAGGGTGAAGAACGGGAAATCATAAACAGCAGCTTGTTTTCAGGCCGGACCCTTTAAGATAGCGACTCGTCACGATGCATACATATTATTATTATTATTATTATTATTATTATTATTATTATTATATTATATTCAGATATTAGCCAACGAGTCGCTCCGGGAATCAACTTTGTCCTTTAGCTGTAATCTCGTTTGTTTTGATGTGTCAGATTGAACTTCTCTCTCCTATCTTGGTATGATCCTATTCCTACTTCTGCTGTGACGTCCCTCCTCTGCAAGAATACACAGCACTCTGTTTCCAGCCACTTTATTTTTTTTCCCTTCCTCCCTCCCCTGCACTTCTCACTCCCGTCTTCCTGGACTGTTGAATTGCTACGGTGCTACAACAGGGACAAACTACCCGAATAAGCTAGTTACAGTGGAGACAGGTGGTACCGGGATAATACCTCCAAAACTAGAGCACAACATAATCACACAAGGTTTTTTTCATTTTGCTGTTGTCGTAGTTTTGGAAACTTTACATTGACTTCTATTGTTTTTATATTAAGTTAATGATTTGTTTTGTTCTCATAAACTTACATAAACCTAATCTAATGGTAGTTTAATAAACTCAGGGTTACAGGATTAGTTTCGAGTTAACAAAACCAAACCATACTATTCAGGCTTTGTTGGTCCCATGATGCTGATCATCAGCTTTCTCTGTCAACTCAGACTTTGATCCTGAGTTTAGGAGTTTAGCTGTGACATCAGTAATGCTCAGTAATCAGTGAAAGTGAGATTCACTTCTCATGAGAGAAGCAGCGAGATTCATTTCTCTTCTGCAGAATATTACATGATTGAAAAATATTAAGAATTTAAACAAATTTACACAGCAAGAAGAAAAGAGCTGTCTATGAAAGAGGATAACTTCAAGAAAAATCTTATACGTCAATGTAAGTAAAAGTTATGAAGTTATAGAGAGAACTGAACATTTAAGCTCACATGTAGTCATTTTTATAGCTTTATTTATTGATTTTAAAGCTTATTTGTATGACCTTTATATAGGCTATTTATATAAATGTTAACAAAGTGCCTATGATTGATTCACTAAAATGATACATGTGTAATTGATTAAGGGTATAATAATTACATAAATGATATCTAAATTATCTAAATTAAAAATTATTATTATTATAAATAAGCATTGTTAAAACCCAGATGCTTTAGTCTTTCAATTTGGAGTAGAATCAGGGGAGTGGCTTTATTGCATCAGAGACGTGTCACTTTGCTCACAGCTGATTGGTCCAATTTCAGTATGAGATATCTTATCCAGAACATAACCTGCCCTGGAGCAGGTTAGCTGTGGAGCGCAAGTTACTATGGAGATGAACACTGCTAAAAGACGAACCACTTTAATGGTCCCTAAAACACAGGATTGGCACAAACTAAGCTTAAACATATCTGGCTAGCCAGCTAAACCGGCTTCATGGTATAGGCCCCTGGTTTCACAGACAGGGCTTAGATTAAGCCATGGTTAGATCAATTAGGAGATTTAAGTATTAAGTAAAAACATTACTGGTGTGCATTTTGAGACAAAACAATGGCAGTGACATATTTTAAGATATGTCAGTGCAAGTTATTTAAGGTTAGACCAGCTCAAACAGGCATTTTAGTCTGGGACTAGGCTCAAATCTTGTCTGTGAAATCAAGGGTAATGATAATAATTAATAATTTAAGACATAATTTAGTATGTTTATTAAAGGTATAGTTAATCTAAAAAACAAAACAATAATAATAACATTCTGTCATCATTTGCCCTTGTGTCATTCTTTACTTTATTCTGTGGAACACAAAAGATAGTGGTCAACAAGTTTTCAGATTTTCAAAATATCTTCTATATTTAAAAAAATATATATACAGGTTTGGAATGACATGAGAGTAAATTTTAGATTATTTTATGAAGTATAAAATAATCTAAAATTGCTACCATTTCACTTGATTTACTTATGTTCTGTTTCAGATTTGTTTTGTTTTGTTTGCTCTTTAAAGGGACAAAGTTTAAGAAAGGTGCTGTATAAACAACCTTTGTGGTCCTCATGATGTAGGCAAAATTACACACACACACACAAACTACACAAAGCATGTGAAGAGAATTAATATATTAGTATTTATTCAGATGGAGAACAGATGAAGGAAAAAATGATTGCTCATTTGCTTACTATGATATGTCATGTATAGTCCAAAAATGCATGTCATACACAGACAAAAACACCATAAAACAGTTTTGAAAGTGAGTTTTGAAAATGACGTGATCTAGGACCTTTATAGAAAGCATGCCATTGTAAAGACTGCAAGTCTGTCCTTCACAGCCTCGTTTTTGTCTGAAGAAAAATCAATTTGCCATCTATCCTAGCTAAGGTCTATAGTAGCTGTGAAAACACATAGTGTTGGCAAAGATTCATTACGTATTAGTCTGTGAGCTCAGTATGCTTTCTAAATAAAAGCAATTGTATAGACATAAAAAGTATAAAAATGTGCAAAAGTGGATATGTTAATATCTGAACAGGTATAGAGTGATTTTTAAAAAGCATAATTGTCAGTTCATAAAGGTGACTGCTTGATGTGATTAGAATATTACAGTATATTAATGATTGTGTCTAGTGGTCAAACCCTAAAACATTCTCTTCAAGTGCAGATAAAGTCACCTACAACATTCTACAGCATTACATGGGCAGATTAGTAATCATTTGCAAAGTGGGGCATTGACAAAATTAGCTTTGCTTTTCTGGCCTCCAGTGTGCTCTCCACTTGTGTCGAGTCGACACCCCCTTCAAAATAAACCAAAGTGGAATCTTCTGGGCCTCTGACATTATTACATAACAATAATTTCTTCTGGTTGTCATGGAGATGGTGTTGGGGAGGCGGTGGGTGATAAATGTTGAGCTGAGACTCCCCCTGAATATCTCACCATGTTTGATGCCCCACCTGATCTCTGCTACGTAACACTCCCCCCTACCTGTTTCAAAAAAACATTACATAATTTTCCTGACCAAGTACGCCAGCACCCACAGTTCTCACTGTTTTTACTGTTTGTCTATTTTTTCCTGCTTCTTCTCGATCTTCCTCTCTTTCTTTCGTTCCCTCTATCGCTCTCTCAGCAGCCAAGACCAAGTCAGCTCTTTATACCCGTCACCATAACAACCACAAATGTTCTGACAGATTTGCTGCTACTGCATTGAGAGGTGTAGTGCACGAAAGAAAGAAATAAAGAGAGAGGGAAAAGAAGGTAAAGTAATGCTATCCACCCACACACATTCACAACAATAAATGTACGTTCTGTTCCTTGGTCATCAAAAATACTACTCTCTCTCTTTTGCCTTATTTTCTTCCCCTTCCTCGTTCCTCATCCCATCCTTATATATATATATATATATATATATATATATATATATATGCTGCACTTTACATTCTCGGCCACCTTAAATACTCATATCATGACATGTGTGGCCGTAAGAAGATTGATGTCATTTCATTGTTTCTTCATAAAATTAGCAACTGCACTGTGTGATTCTCCTGGTATAAACGCGTTATCTTCTTATATAAGATCAGCATGTGTTTCTACACTGTATTTGGGTTAGTGTTCAGAGCTAATCATCCATTTACTAGCATTACTTTAGTCCAAACTGAAATGGACAAAAAATGTGTGGCATCTGTCCACAGCAGCTTATATCTTAGTCAGCAGATGTGTGATATTTTAAACTCTGAAATCCACAAATATTTGTAGTGGCACACTATTTGATGCTTTTCCCTGCTATGTCCACACGTCCATAGGAACCATTCCTTCTTTGCTTTTAAGTGACGGGAGCAAGTACTCTTCACACAGGAAATGCAGCGGGAAATGGACCAGGATGCCCTGGATGGCCTGTAGTTCTTCTCTGGCTTTTTCCGGGTCGGTAAGACTGAGATTCTCCGCGTTCATGTGCCCCATCAACTCACGCAAGTTACGGATGGAGTCCAGTGGAAGACATTGGAAGACCTGCACAGTGAAGAAAAAGACAACTTTTATTTTAAGGCTAAAACATTCGGGAAATCTAATCCATAACTAGTACATGCAGCCATCGAGATCTCTGGGATTAGCATTGTGAGTGTAAATATATGGGTAATGATAGCACAGAAGTGTATGGGAGTGGTGCTATTGTCTGCAGGACTACTGCACAACCTGCAAATTACAGTAATTGCAGGTTTTGTAATAGTTTAGACCTGCATTCAATGCATTTGTATCAGTTCAAACCCAGCACGGTGACTTTTAAATGAAAACCTTTAGTTAAAGACATCAGATTCATAAATGGCATAGAGGGGGGTATGGAGAAATTTCGAACACAAGCTCTGTCCCTTACCTTCTCATAGATGACAGCATTTGTTTGGGCGATTTTGTTCCAAACATCGTTGAAGAAATGATCGCTGATTGGATCATCAATGTCCAGAGTTGGGTCAGATTTTGCTCCGAGAAGTACACTGAGGAGAGGAGTTAAAGGGTGAATTTAGATAGTTACAGTTACATAATATTCAATGGCCCTTCTATCTATAGTAAGGGCGTTTTCACACCTATAGATCATTTTGTTTTGTTTTGTTTCCGAAAGAGGGACTTAATTTGTTACAATGTTACATTTTCTTCTTGGTTTGGTTCTCTTTCAGAAGGCAACCCTTCAAAGCATACAAAAATGTGTTTATGCAAGTCACATAAGTGAATACAACTGTCCTCTTATTGGTGTGAGTTCCCTCTGCGTCATCCATCAAGATGATTGACAAGTTCGCTCCATGAGCTTATTGTGGGTTTATTTGTAACTGTCGAGACACACACAAACACAATATGAATGTAGCCGTCATTTCCGTGTTAAATTATATACTACATTTACACAACGCAATTTCACATTTTAAGGTGAAGAGGAGCTCTTTTGGTTTTCAACTGTGATGTGCTGACTCACAGAAACAGACACTACTGCTATTTATACAGCACATTTCACGTTATGAATTATAATATCATTTGGTTTGTTGATCCGTTGGGTCGGATTGCTTTCACACCTCAAGCGAACCGTCCCAGAGTTTGTGTGTAATCGAGCCAATACCACCTCATTCAGGTGGTCTCGGAATGACTGTTTTGGTGCAGATCCGAGCGCAATTGCCGTGTTCACATATGCCAAAACAAACCGAACCAAGGGAGAAATTGCACCAGGTTCCGAAACGAACACTCAGGTGTGAAAGCACCCTAAGCTGACAAGTACCTCCGGTACTTCTGTTGTAATAAAATAAATAAACTCAAAAATAAGAGGTTAGTTTAATGTTGTACATCTTTATTCTTGGGGGCCGTTTCCACAACACCATTTTCAACTAAAACTTTTTAATGCGTTTTGGCTCTTCATTTACACGACAACAACGTTTTTGGGGCCTGAAAAACATCAACTTTTGAGAGGGTTTCAAAGTCCCTGTCCCAAATGGCACACTTCATATTCACATTTGGTCTTGTGTCGCGTGCATGTGTCTGTTAAGTCCATGAGACCGTAGGGTGTCCCATTTGTTATTTTAGGTTTCAAAACTGTGGAACGCAAGTGTCCCCTTTGCGGTCGATGTGCACTTTTGATGAGCCCACACTGAGGCAAGCTCCACAGCAGACTTCTTCCCGAGAGACAAAGCACCATTACGTCACAAAAGTGTGGACTAGTAAGAAGGGCGAGTTTTTAGAGTGCCATTTGGGATTGGGCCAAAGTGCAAGTATAGGTGCATCGTTTTTTTTACAAAGTAGTAACGGCAACTACTGGCCTGGCATGCATAATGCAGTATTTTTAGTAGTTTTCGCCGATCCATGTAAACAAGGATCGTTTTAACAGCGTTGATGTCTGTACGCGAAAAACGTTAACGTTTTAAGTACACATATTCTTAGAGTTTTTAATTATGTTTCACAAGGCAACGCTTCAAAACGGACGAAAGCATGTTGATAAATATCACATGAGAACTCCTCCCCCCATCAGTCAGACTGTTGGTGAGCTGTAGTTTAGGGATTTGGTTCATCACAGCATTTGTGAATTTTAAGACTGATAGACAACAGCTCTGCTGAAACAGCATTCTCACCAAGAGTGACCCTTTCCAGAGTTCACTTGAAATCAAAGTGGTCTAAGTCTGTGGATCTGAGTGTGACTGATACTTCATACAAGTCAGCATCAAAAAAGGAAATATCAAAAAGGTGTTCAACAAACTCATTTAGACTGCTACAGTGCACCCTTTGGGTGTGGAAAGCCTGCAGAAAGTCTAATAAAGCAAATAGAAATGTGAACTGTGACAACTTTTATGTGAGGAGATTAGAGTGGAATAATTCAATCAAATCATAGGACCCAGAGACGAACATTAACACAATCACATGAGGTCACATCCCAAGGCCAGCAGTGAAAGGTGCTGCAGACACACGCATCATTAGAAGCATCTCACTGTTTCCCTTAGCAACCAAGAGATGTTCTGGTAGCTGGCAGTATGGAACGCAGCGTGCCAACACAAATTGCTCTGCTCACACACGCGCACACCTCTCTCTTTCACTCACACACTCCTACACAGACAGGGGAGAAGTTGGATAAAATGGGAAGCTGATGTGATTTACCACACAAACACAGATCTATCACAGCTATAGAACCATTCTCATGTTGAAGAGATGGATTACGACTATGTTAAAGGAATTTCATGGAGCGATAATACAAAAAGATACAAAGTGACTGGCTATTGACTACTAATGATATCATAGTCATATCTCTGTCACTCATTTCCAACGAACTGTGCTTGACATAAGGTAGCATATCATAACAAATTAAATAAATTAAAAATACATAAATTAAATACTTTAATTTGTTACAGTCATTAAGATCAGCTATTCTTACAGATATTTCTGCCTTACAGGCTGAACGGCCTTACCTCATAATGATTCACATCAGTAAATTATGAATCATCAAGTTAAAATGATTGCTGAAGGATCATGTGACACTGAAGACTAAAGTAATGGCTGCTGAAAATTCAGCTTTTCAAAATATTACTGTTTTTACTGTATTTTTAAATCAAATAAATGCACTCTTGGTGAGCATAACAGACTTCTTTAAAAAAACAAGCGGTAGTGTACACTGGTTGCACTGTGAATGTTCTTGCTTGCAGTTTGTGAAGACAGCTCAATAGTAAGACATTTTGTCTTTTCTTTTTTGGTACACAGCCTGGTTATCTCATCACAGTGGATTCAGACTGAAAGCTCACAATGCTGTGGCGTTGTAGATTCAGTGCTGGAAATTATGGGGGATCCAGTTTTCTGAGCCTCCATGCAAAGCAAATCCAAAGAAATTTTCATTCGCTATACTTTTCCAATCTGTGTTAAAAATTTCCAGTTTTTCCATGACTGTAGAAGATGTTTGATGTTAGGTTCATATATGTGTTTGATTAGCACTATTTGTTTTTGGTTGGTGGTTTTCTGACTTCTTCACAGAAAGCTTGACAAATTTACAAACCCGATTCCAAAAAAGTTGGGACACTGTACAACTTGTGAATAAAAAAGGAATGCAATAATTTACAAATCTCATACACTTATATTTTATTCACAATAGAACAATAGAAGAGAAGATTCAAGATTCAAGAGTTTTATTTGTCACATACACAGTTATATACAGAATATACAACCGGCAGTGAAATGTAAACAGGTCCGCTCCATGGACAGTGCAAATTCACAGTTAAAAACACAAGGAAGAAATTATAATAGAAATAGGATATAAAAAAGTACTATCTATATATATATATATATATATATATATATATATATATATATATATATATATATATATATATATATATATATATATATCTATATCTATATCTGTAGAATTATAAATAATCAAGTCAAGAGAAAAAAAAAGGTAACAAATAAGGATAAAGTGGAATAAAAATAATTGAAGTAGACTTTGCAGTGAGTAAACTGTAGACTTATAAATATGTGGTTAACAAATGTATAAGAGTATAATGTGCAAACAGGTTTATGACAGGTTGTTACACAGTAACAACGAGAACAGAAAGTGCAGTGCAATGTCAGTGTATCGATGTTTATCCTGGCGTGAAGTCACGTGATGTTAAGTGACTGAGTTCAGGAGTCTGATGGCCTGGGGAAGAAGCTCCTCCTGAGTCTCTCAGTTTTGGCCATCAGGCTTCGGAAGCGCTTACCAGATGGTAGCAGCGTGAAATGAGGGTTTGCAGGGTGATTAGAGTCCTTGATGATCTTGGTAGCTCTACCTTTGCAGCGTTTGGTGTAGACGTCCTGCAGAGACGGGAGAGCTGACCCTGAGATACGCCGGATAAGCGCACTACTCTTTGCAGGGCTTTGCGGTCATGACTGGTGCTGTTCCCATACCACGCTGTGATGCACTGAGTTAAAACACTTTCTATCGCCCCTAAATAGAACGTTTTCAGGATAGCTGGTGAAACCCTGAATTTCCTCAGCTGGCGCAGGTGGTACAGTCTTTGCCTGGCTTTTTCACCTGTGTCTGAATGTGAGCAGTCCAGGTCAGGTCCTCGGAGATGTTTACTCCCAGGTACTTGAAGCTGCTCACTCTCTCTACTGGTGACCCGCTGATCATGAGGGGGAGTATGTCCGTTGCTGTCTCTTCCTGAAGTCCACAATCATTTCTTTGGTCTTGCCAACATTCAGAGAGAGACAGTTGTCCTGGCACCATGATGTTAGATGCTCCACCTCGTCCAAGTATGCCGTCTCATTGTTGTTGGAAATGAGGCCCAGGACAACAGTATCATCAGCAAATTTGATGATAGAGGTGGAGCTGTGTGTGGACAAACAGTCATGCGTGTAGAGAGAGTAGAGCAGGGGGCTCAGGACACAGCCCTGTGGAGCTCCCACACTCAGGGTGATGGAGGTGGAGGTGGACTGGCCTATTCTCACCACCTGAGTCCTGCCAGTGAGGAAGTCCTCAATCCAGTGGCAGAGAGAAGGATTCAGGCCGAGATCCAGGAGTTTGGAGGTTAGCTTGGTGGGAACTATGGTGTTAAAGGCTGAGCTATAGTCAATAAATAGCAGTCTTACGTAGTTCCCACTTTTGCTGTCGATGTGAGTGAGGGAGGAGTGGAGGACATGAGAGATGGCATCTTCAGTCGATCTATTGGGACGATAGGCAAACTGAAGAGGGTCCAAAGTGCCAGGAATGAAGGCGCAAATGGTGTTTTTAATGAGTCTCTCAAAGACCTTCATGACTATAGACGTGAGAGCCACTGGACGATAGTCATTTAGGCAAGAGGGTTTACTGTTCTTAGGGACAGGGATGATGGTGGATTTTTTGAAGGAGGTGGGGACCACAGATGTAGCGAGGACTCATTAAAGATAGATGTAAACAACCCGGTGAGCTGATCAGCACAGGACCGCAGAACACGACCTGAAATACCATCCGGCCCGGCAGCTTTCCTAACGCCCACACGCTTGAGTGCTCTCCGAACTTCATCCTCCGAGACAGAGATCACGTGATTGTTGCTGCTCTGAGTAATTTCCTCTAACGCGCCACTTGGCGGAGTCGCGTTGCCGCGTTACAGTCAAAGCGAGCATAGAAAGAGTTTAACTCGTTCACGAGCAACGGATCAACGCTTGCCTCTGCAGAGGATTTAGATCCAAAGGAGCAGATGGACCTCAGACCTTGCCACATGCGCCGCGAGTCGTTGAGTTGGAAATGAGACTCCACTCGGTCTTTATAACGGAGTTTTGCGGCTTTAACTGCTCGTCTGAGAGCATAGCAGGACGATCTGTATTCATTCATATTCCCTGAATGGAGACCGGCGTTGTAAGCAGCAGTGCGTCGCTTCACTGCAGCTGGATTGAATTGTCCACCCACGGTTTCTGATTTGAGAAGGACGTTATTGTTATTGTTTGCGTGGCTTGCTCTATAAGCGTGTTGATGAAGCAAAGCGCCACGTCTGTGAACTCGCTTACGTCAGCTGAACTCGCTCGGAACATGTCCCAATCCACATCATCCAGAGCTGCCTGTAGCGCGGTCTCTGAGTGGGGTGACCAACGCTTAACTTCCGCCTCACCGGGGTTCCTGGAGGAGCTTTTGTTTGTATTCGGGAGTGAGGAAAATGGCGGCATGATCCGATTTGCCAAACGCTGGAAGTGACCACGCTTTATAGGCATTCTTAAACGGAGAGTAGCAGTGATCCAGTGTGTTTGCTCCTCGTGTGGGGCAGGAGACGTGCTGATGAAAGTTTGGCAGGACTTTCTTTAGGTTTGCTTTGTTAAAATCGCCCGCGACAATGAATGCCGCGTCGGGATGTTGGTTTATGACGCCGCTGGCAACATCATGAAGGCCAGATAAAGCCAGCGCTGTGTCTGCCTGCGGTGGGATGTAAACGGCGGTCGCGACAACCGCAGAAAACTCCCTAGGCAGATAGAATGGGCGGCAAATGATTGTTAAATGTTCCAGATGAGGCGAGCAGGACCGCGAGAGAATGGTGATGTTCCTGGGATCGCACCATTTCTTGTTGATCATGAAACACACTCCACCGCTTTGGATTTACCGGCCTCGGCTGTTCTGTCCATCCGAAAAACAGAGAAGTTCTCCGACGGCGTCACAGCTGTGTCCGGGACCGCGGGCGTGAGCCATGTTTCGGACAAACAGTAGATATTACAGTCTCTCATGTCCCGTTGAAAACTTATCCTGGCTCTAAGATCGTCCATCTTATTATGCAAGGATTGAACATTTGCTAGAAGAATGCTCGGGAGAGGAGGTCTGAATGCCCTTTTCCTCAGTCTGTTACGGATACCAGCGCGTTTCCCACGGTGTTTCTTGATTCTTCGCTGTCGGCTCTGTCCATTGTTCAACTCGGCGTTGCGAAGAATCTCAGATAACATATCAAATGTTGAAAGTGAGACATTTTGAAATGTCATGCCAAATATTGGCTCATTTTGGATTTCATGAGAGCTACACATTCCAAAAAAGTTGGGACAGGTAGCAATAAGAGGCCGGAAAAGTAAAATGTATATATAAGGAACAGCTGGAGGACCAATTTGCAACTTATTAGGTCAATTGGCAACATGATTGGGTATAAAAAGAGCCTCTCAGAGTGGCAGTGTCTCTCAGAAGTCAAGATGGGCAGAGGATCACCAATTCCCCCAATGCTGCGGCCAAAAATAGTGGAGCAATATCAGAAAGGAGTTTCTCAGAGAAAAACTGCAAAGAGTTTGAAGTTATCATCATCTACAGTGCATAATATCATCCAAAGATTCAGAGAATCTGGAACAATCTCTGTGCGTAAGGTCAAGGCCGGAAAACCATACTGGATGCCCGTGATCTTCGGGCCTTAGACGGCACTGCATCACATACAGGAATGCTACTGTAATGGAAATCACAACATGGGCTCAGGAATACTTCCAGAAAACATTGTCAGTGAACACAATCCACCGTGCCATTCACCATTGCCAGCTAAAACTCTATAGGTCAAAAAAGAAGCCATATCTAAACATGATCCAGAAGCGCAGGCGTTTTCTCTGGGCCAAGGCTCATTTAAAATGGACTGTGGCAAAGTGGAAAACTGTTCTGTGGTCAGACCAATCAAAATTTGAAGTTCTTCTTGGAAAACTGGGACGCCATGTCATCCGGACTAAAGACGACAAGGACAACCCAAGTTGTTATCAGCGCTCAGTTCAGAAGCCTGCATCTCTGATGGTATGGGGTTGCATGAGTGCGTGTGGCATGGGCAGCTTACACATCTGGAAAGGCACCATCAATGCTGAAAGGTATATCCAAGTTCTAGAACAACATATGCTCCCATCCAGATGTCGTCTCTTTCAGGAAAGACCTTGCATTTTCCAACATGACAATGCCAGACCACATACTGCATCAATTACAACATCATGGCTGCGTAGAAGAAGGATCCAGGTACTGAAATGGCCAGCCTGCAGTCCAGAGCTTTCACCCATAGAAAACATTTGGCGCATCATAAAGATGCGACAAAGACCTAAGACAGTTGAGCAACTAGAAGCCTGTATTAGACAAGAATGGGACAACATTCCTATTCCTAAACTTGAGCAACTTGTCTCCTCAGTCCCCAGACGTTTGCAGACTGTTATAAAAAGAAGAGGGGATGCCACACAGTGGGAAACATGGCCTTGTCCCAACTTTTTTGAGATGTGTTGATGCCATGAAATTTAAAATCAACTTATTTTTCCCTTAAAATGATACATTTTCCCAGTTTAAATATTTGATATGTCATCTGTGTTGTATTCTGAATAAAATATTGAAATTTGAATCTTCCACATCATTGCATTCTGTTTTTATTCACAATTTGTACAGTTTTTTGGAATCGGGTTTGTAAATACATGCTTTGGTGCATCTCTGTCGCTGATTTGGACACAAGTATACACACCTGAAGCACTCCTTTCGTAAGGCGAGTGCTAGTGGCCCAGCCTGGTACTCCTCTCCATTCATGACTGAGGGAACTCTTTCCTCGTCCTCAACCAGCACTGCCAGCTCACTGTCACGACTGCCCAGCATGCTCCTGTCATTAATGTTGGCTGACCCTGATAACAACAGGAGAGGAAGGACATTTTGAAGAACTTTAAAGTATCATGGGTCAGTGATTTCCAAATCCCATCCCAAGGTACAAATACCCCAAGGGTACTTTTTATATTTTGCTTTGTTAAACCTATTTAAAATAGAAATGATTTAAAGATGGTCATCAGATCGAAGTTGAGCTTTGATGTTTAATTTCTACCATTAAAAAGCACCTTTCTGATTGGTCTGTGGGGGGTTTCAAAAGTTTAGTGTTTTTGAAATAGGTCTCTTGTGCTCAACAAGGCTGTATTATTTGATAAAAAATACAGTAAAGCAGTAATATTGTGAAATATTATTATGATTTGACATGACTATTAAATCTAATTTATTCCTGTGAAGCGAAATCTGAATTTTCAGCACTATTACAGTCTTCAGTCACATGATTCTTCAGAATCATTCTAATATGCTGATCTGCTGCTCAAGAAACATTTCTTATCATTATTATAATTTTAACAGTTTAAAACAGTTGCTGCTTAATATTTTTTGATGCCTAGATTCATTTGAAAAAAAATCTTTCACTTTGTATAAATTGTACATGTCCTTGCTGAATAAAAGTTTTAATTTCTTTAAAAAAATCGAATGGTAATGTACATAAAAAAGGTTTTGAACCATTTTCCTGGGACACAGACAGTCACTTCTGAAGCCAAATGTCTCACCTATGATGTAGCAACGGTCGTCAGCGATGAGGGCTTTGCTGTGGACGTAGATGAGCTCTGTAACAGGGCATTGGCCGAGCTGAGAGTGTGTGCGCAGACCACACAGAGAAATATACTGGGCCCATTCATCCTGCACTGATGAGAAGATGAGACAGTCATTAAAACAATAAATGGCAAACCATCAGTGTGACTGATTAATGGGTAGAATACTGTTATGCATGGCTAAAAAAACAACATCAGATAAACTAAATAATTTAGTCACTTATAAACAGACAAATGTGAAAGTAACAGATGGAGAACAAGACAGGATCCAAAAATGTACTCTACAAGAGTGGCAGAATTACAGACAGCTAAATATGTTTCTGCCAGATACTTACTTTGTTCCTTTAATCTTGAAAGAATGGAGTGTTCTCCTCGATTAATCGTTCTACACACAGAAAAAGTTCTATTAGCAAAACACGATCACATATTTTGGGTGGTGAGAGTGTGTATTGATGTAAATGTTTAGCTGGGCTGGAGTGTGTGTGTTTGTTTACCTATAGGTGAAGTGCAGTATAGCCTGAATGGCATTTCCTCCTCCCTGACTGATGTCACCCTCAAAGCCGGGCAGCAGGGGAATTACAACAAACACTCTGTACTTCTTCCCCTCACTACAACAATTCAAACAAAGCTTACACTTCATGCTAATAAACACAGAAACACTGCTGAATACATTTTATTTGACTGAACTTGTATTATTTTCACAGAGATAACACACCTGTGAGCCTGTAGGATCCGTTTGACAATAGCATCTCCGATGGTGTTGTGTACATTCTTCTCATCTGAGCAGCTGATGAAGAACTGGTTCTAAAAAAGAGGAGGGACAGAGAGGGGTTTGTTCAAAGCTGCTTTACTAAATGTTCTACAGCTATTCTTAGGAATAAAATTCATATTATTTAGATTATTCTTCTGTAATGGCTTATTCACACCGCACCAACAGATGTCAACCAATGGTGGTATTTCCAAAAAAAGGGAATGGACATGGTTTTTAAAAATGACTCATCCTGATGTCATTTCAAACCTATATGACTTTCTTTATTCTGTGGAACACTAAAGAATATATTTTGAAGTATGTAGGTACAAACCAAACAGTTTTGGTGACCACTGACTTCCATAGTATGGACAACAAAACACTGAAACATTTCTCAAGATATCTTCTTTTATGTTCCACAGAAGAAAGAAAGACATACAGGTTGGAAATTACATGAGGGTGAGTAAATGATGACATAATTTTCTATCCCTATAATTATCACTAATCACAAATAAATATCTTAAAGACAGAGTTAGGACAGCCTCAATTTACTTCTATAATCTAGCATACTAGTAAACTAATCAGATGCCTGCCATTTTTTCTTAAGAAAATAGATAATAATTGCAAATAATTGCACTCGGTAACAGTCTTATAAAATACCTAAATACATTTTAAATGAATTCCTTATTTTGTAACGTCCATCTTAAATAAATAATATTCATTAATATCCATATTACATAAATACAGAAGTAAATTGTAGTACATAATTTAGTCTGGACAATATCAGTGTTTGTTGATGAATTTAATGTTTTTAAATACTCAAGGTTTTAGCTTTCAATGCTTGTTACTGTTTTTATTATTGTTTCTGTATGGACATAAACATCTGGATGTGAGGAAATATCTGTTACATTCTTCCTAGTTTGGCTGACTCGCATTAGGACCCTGTTTCTGAGCATGAGGCAAGAGCAGAGGGCTATTGTGTGTTGCCAGCTGAATGCAGTAGAATCACATGATCCTAGTGGGAGAGAACACTGTAAACAACTCCACAACACTGAGACTTTGTGTGTGAACAGAGCACAGTGTCTGTTCAGCTGTGTGTGCGTGAAGTCTTATGAGTCAGTGGCAAATGTTTTTGGTAAGGTCATAGAGTGAGTGTTACCTCTAGATAAATGTAATGCTTGCTGTTCTCAATAACATGTACATAGGCATTGAGGATAGATTGTTCACATGTGCCAGTGGACCAGCGATCGACAGAACGAAGAACCTGGGAGAAAAAGAGAGGGGAGTATGAAAGAGAAACAGACATGAATAAATGATGACAGCAAAAAACAAAATAAATTAAATGAGGGGGGAAAGAGGAAGAGAAAAGGCAACTATGTGAACACACATGTACCTGTACAGAGGCTTTGGTGGTGCCAGGGATTGTGAATGGCAGCTTATCTGCTGTGTAGTGAGATTTCGGCAGCAGGTACGGGTAGAAGTCATCCTTGTACTTGTTCTTAAAGATCTTAAAAGACAAACAGAATATAAGAAGAAAACAATCAACAATAGAAGTGTCTAGTGTGCATGTAGATTCAAAAACAATCACTAAAATTAGTCATTTGATTTTTTTCACCTTAGTGAAGTTCCAGCGCTGGATGAAGTGTCGTGCAAGATCTCTGGCTGCTTTCCCATGATGCACTGCACCCAGGTCTCGCCAGGGGATGCGTGGCACCTGAGTTCTGTCAACATTGTCTGAGGGGGAAAAACAGAACCAACATTACTGGCTATACCCACATTCAATGTTTGTCTTTTCTAAGCAGAAACATCATGGGGTCAGCTGGACCCCAAGGACCAATTAAAGCTTAAATATATTAAATGATAATCATAATAAGAATTCTGTCCTTTTGAACTTTCTATTCATCAAAGAATCCTGAAAAAAAATGTATCATGGTTTCCACAAAAATATTATGCAGCACAACTCTTTTCAACGTTGATACTAATAAGAAAAGTTTCTTGAGCAGAAAATCTGAAGGATCTGAAGGATTTCTGAAGGATCACGTGACACTGACTGGAGAAATGATGCTGAAAATTCAGCTTTATACAGTACATATATAAAATGTTATCTAGCAGACAAAGAGATCTTGTTTGACAACAAGCAATTCATAGCCTATCTGAGTTTCTCTTTACGTCTTAGAGGGAACATTTCCCAGATCTAATACATCAAGTAATTTCCAAATTAGCTGGGTGCTCCGGTTAATCGAGCGGCAATCGTTATTGGCCGATAATAGTTTTATATATTTTGATCTGTGGTCTATATAAAGGCTGATCAGAAGCCCAAAACTTACGAGACAATTTCAGTGATTGTCGTAAAATACAGTCTACTGTTGCTAAATTGAAGGATGTGCTTAAAAATAAAAAGAGTTATTAAAACTGCATTAAGCAGCGAAAGAGATACTGTTCCCCAAACGGCTTTCTGTGAGCACGTTCCGAGACGGAGTGGAACACAGACAAGCAAAGTGAACTCTAAGCTTAAATACGGTTAAATATGCACAGAAATGTTGCATGTGTAACACTATATTGCATTAGGTTTTAAAGTGACAGCAGCTTAATATTCCTGCAGCCGTCTGTGTCATTAATGTTAAACAAGAAAAATCAAAGAAAAATCACTCACTGCTCTTTAGTAGATTTCGTAGGATTAATCTATATTTAATTGAAGTGAAGACTATACAGTGTTGTTTTACATTTGATTACTTTCTGCTGATAAAGATGGTTCTGTTTTTCCAAATCACCTCTAAGAGAGGGAATGGAATATGTTATAGTAAATTAAGAGTTGTCAATTCATGATATCTCTTCATTTTTTTTATACTTAAAATACATTGTTGTTAAGAATAGCTAAATAACCCCAGTGGGTCTATTTGAAGCCTTGTATTTATCATGTAGTATTATTTATTTTAGTGATCGGTATCAGTGATCGTTTCGACCAATACTGCTTCCACTGATCAATAATCGTTGATAGGCCCCAAAAACCCTGATTGGAGCACCCTTAAGGTTGTAGTTCAAAAATGTAGTTTTTATAAAAAGATATTTAAATGTTAGAGGGGTGATTTAAAAAAATTAAAAAAGTAATTATGTATGTTTACATTGGTCTGTGTACCTTGATAGGGCTCATCCAGCTGTGTCCAATCTCTCTTGATAAAGTTGCTGTAATCTTTTCCTAGCCACAAGAGGGCATTACAGCTCAGATCGACTTCATCCTCATACTTTGACGCAGATTCTGTTAGAGGAACTGCAGAGGCGTCCACAGTATCAGACTGAGTCAGGAGGAGGGAGAGGGGAGGTAAGAGAGAGATATTAAACAGGGAGAGATGAAGAGTATGGGATCATTTAAGGATATCATCATATCTACTGGTCACAACTGTACCTCTGGGCCTGACCCTGCTTGATTGGCTGGTTTTGGGGGTTCCAAATCACTCAGCCTATAGTTGCTGTCATCCCACCTCCCAAATGCAAGATCCAACCCACCCACAAAGGCCACTGATTGGTCGATGGCAACCATTTTCTCATGATGGGCCCAGAGGAACACAACTGAGGCCACATGATCAGGGTGACGCATCACCTAGGGCAAAATAAATATAGAATGAATCACCTATAACATTTCCCGGAAAAAGAACACATTAAGATTAAGCTGTTATGATGTGAAAGGATGACAAAATTGGGAGGGAGAAGAGGAGAAACAGCAGTATGAGCAGAGGTGTGTAGTAAATCATACCTTAATATTGGGATGCAGGTTCATCAGCGTTCTCTTGCTGTAGCCGCTATTGATACCCAGAGCCAGTTCCACCTCCTTATACAACAACACACACACCTTCACTCCCTGTTCCTAAACACCACACACACACACACCGGGTTAAAGTTTATGGCCATCAGCATATTTAAACACTTACATAGTTTAACAGATGGACTGCTTTTAAAGATAGAAAGGGGAGACAATTTATTAAATGTATAAAGGAATAAATGTAATGTAAAAGGGTTTTCCCCCCTACTGCTTTGCGTTTGAGAATCTTGTCCAAGCGCCAGTATGTTCCTGTAGCTGGACGTTTGAGGAAAACCTCTGGACTGAGCCTGCAGAGAGAAAACTCAAATGCCTTCACACACTTACTTCACATCTATTTTCATACATTAAATATAATATGACAACAAACAGACCAATGACAACACAATATTGTACAACTGAATCTAAGATATTCCCAGCATCCGAATATGTCTACTTTCCTAGTAGTTTGTAAAGTTTAGAGTTTGTAAAATGTGTTAATGTTTTTAAAAGAAGTCTCTTATGCTCACTAAGTCTGCATTAATTTGATCAAAAATACAGTAACAAATGTATAGGGTAAACGTACCTCCTAAGCTCACCAAAATCTAAATTGAGACATTTTAGTGCACAGGGTATTGGTTTGAGTATTAAGAAGTTAAAATAAAATATTAATCTCTCACACAATAATATTTTATTTTATTTTAAATGACAAAAGCGTTTAAATTAAGATATACATCAATAAATACAAAAATCTGGATGTGCTTAATGGGTACATGTTTGTACCCATTAAGCACAGCCCTGTTCCCATTAAGCTCACAACATGTTTTTTTGGGAAAATTCTTGTTTATTTTAAACAACATTTTTAAAGAATAATTTGATAAAGATGAACTTGAAGTGAGAACCATCAGTTAATATTTAAAGTCTGTTTATGAAATATTTACACAGATGTTCAATGTGGATGAGCTTAAAGGGAGCACACTGAGCTTTATTGGAACAGCAACATTTTTTTATTAATAAATATTACATTTATAAATTTAAAAGGACAATTTTGCTCAATAAATAATCTAGGTCATGTATTAAATTCATACATATTTTAATATGAACAGCTATTATAGAAAATATCTATGAAATTATACTTTTCTCATTGAGATCACACTGAAGCTTTGATTTTCATAGTAATATGAAAATTCTTAATATGAAATCTTAAAAAATTATAGAAACATGAAAACCACAGAACATCAATAAACTGTACATTTATAATATAATGGATTTAAAAGTACAAGCCAGTCATGCCTGTGAAGTGATATATTAGTGTAGCACACAGTCTTATACAGCTAGTAAGCTAACTCTGTTCTGTAGCATCTGCGCTATGTTGCTAAAACTATTTTTGGATCGAACTGTAATTATTTCCCACATCCAGGTTCCAGGTTATAATATGCAAAAGTCTAAAGATTAATCTCTTAATTTTGCAGTAAGAAGTTATACTTAGCAAAAATAAAGGCTTAAACATCTAAAAAAAAAGCACATTTTAGGGGCTCCTCTTCTGGTGAAAGTTTTCAGACAGCTTTCAAAATGGCCGCCAGACAGTGTGAACACACGGATACCCATAACTCAGTGTGCAATGGTCTGATTAGCTTGAAATTACAGGAGGTATATGGCAACAAACACATCATTTGGTTAACACATCAAGTAGGATGATCAATTCTTTTTTTTCTTTTATAATCTGAGCTCAAAGATAGTAGTGTGCTTAATGGGTACTTGAGCTTAATAGCTACGTTTACCCTATATATAATTTATTCCTGTGATGGTAAAGCTGAATTTTCAGCATCTTCAGTATTCTTTGAGGAATAGAAAGTTAAAAGGACAACATTTATTTGAAATACAAATCTTTTGTAACATCATAAATGTCTTTGCTCTTTTGATTAATTTAATGTGTCCTTGCTGAATAAAAGTATAAACTTACTGATCCCAAACCGTTGAATGAAAATGTATAGCATACAATAAGTCATCAAATGTAGTACTGACCACCAATCAGTGATGAAGATCTCCTCCTTGGCCTGTTCCAGTGCATCAGCCAGGTCTGAGAAATAGCCATTCCCGTTAACATACCTGTCAATCAACCAGGAAGTAATTTACTCAGTACCCACTTCATTAGACTAACTAATCAATTAATAAATTTTCATTTAACAGAAGTACCACCAAGGACATATTACAGTATGTAAATGCACACACCACTTTGTGAGGGTGCCTGGCCTGGGTGGGGCGAAGCCTTTGAAGCGATGGGTCTGGTGGAAATCACATCGCTCAGAGAGACTCCGAATCTCATGACTCCACCACTGGGCCTGCCTGTAGCTACTACACTTAATCACCAGCTTCCTACAAAACACACACAACAGCTGTGGCTGCATACACCTCTATAAAAGTATCAGTAGTGGGAAGACTTCCTGATATTGGTCCTCAGACTCCACTGTTTTACCTGCTGAAGTTCTCGATGCAGACGCCATACTTGGTATCAGTGTAAACACGTCCAACCAACACCTGCAGCTCAGGGTCAAACAGCAGAACAAACGACACATTGCCAGGATCTCTGCACATACAACAACAAAAATCAATTACGAGTCATTAGAATGTATCATTAAATATTAATCCACACATTAAATATGAGTATTGTAATAAACAATACTAAAGGCTATAAAAGGCTATAAAAGGATGGGCAAACTCCATATTAAACCCTACGGATTAAGAATGGGATGTCATTAAAGTTCATGTGCATATAAAGGCAGGCATCCAAAAACTTTTGGCAATATAGAGTATGTCAAACATATAGATAAACAACATTACGAACACCTCAATCCACACCCATATGAGGCCAGTCAGCCACAGAGACAACACCTCTGATCATTCTTTATGAAGATATGTAAACAAACATGACTGAAATGTCCTTAAACATTGGAAAGCTTCTGAGTTTGTCAGTCTCTGGCCAATATATTTTATGATGAGGTGCTCAGAGTACCCGGCAACATGTAAGAAGTGCCGGTATGCAAGAAAAAGTGAGAGTACACTACAGTTTAAAATATAGAAGTGCCTGTATTGCACGCCGTTGTGTGCCGTTCGAGCACTGCCCTCAGGGCTTTTTGCTAGCACACAGTAAAGGGCTGGGCAAAGTGTCACCTCTGTTTTCAAGGAAACCATTCTGTTTTCTAGAACTGTTTGGCATACAGGCATATTGCATGGTTACTGCAACTAACTTAAACAGGCTACAAAAGAAGAAGGAAAAATCATGAGTCATGTCGTTTCCTGAAATACTTTAAAATGCTGTTAAAACACTGACAGAGGCATTCAAATCCACATTAGGATTGTCATTTATTCACCTAGTGTCTGTTCTGATTAATGACACAACACAGATGACCTCTATAACTGATATAGTAAAGGGAAGAACCTGTTTGACACGCTTATAGTCCTATATTATCTTTAACTACAGCTTTAACCTTTCTACAACCTTCTGTGATTTTGATGCTGGAAGTAAGCTGCAGGCTGCGAGGGATCAATATTTGTTTTGAAAGACCGATCATTTCCACCCTACATTGTATAATATTGCATAAATAAAACATGCAAACATGTAGCATCTCTCTGCTGGATGTGGTAATCAGTATTTTCTGAGGGTAAAATTAGAGGTTTGCCACATGACAATAAAGGATTCAGGAAAATATGACTCATGCTGATGAACAATGAATAAAAAAAATAGCTGGTAAATTAAAAAGAAAGAAATAGCTTGCAAAAACAAGTGGCTGTGTGTTCTCATCCATTCGCAGCTTTGATATAAAGGCATGTTGTAACATGAAACAAAAGAAAATAGCATGAAGACAGATAACAGTACACATGTTTATTTGTTTTGTAGTGAACTCACCTGGACATGTACAGGAGGAATGAATCCTTCACCACGAGCCAGCGGCGGGACCAGCGGAAACAGAACTGATGGTGTCCGATACAGTTGAGTCCCTGGATGCGGTGACCCCCGGACCGTTTCAGAATATAGCCTTCTCTAAAAAACAAAAAAACAAACAAAGACTAAAAAAAGAGTTATAGAATAACATGCAAGCAACAATGGAATAGTACTAAAATCACAAAAGAAAAACACAGTCTGTACTCACAGGCCTTTGGGTCCAAGGTCTCTGATGAAGGACAGCGGACTGATTGCCAGGAAGTCTAACTGAGAGCACGATATACACACACTCTTTACTATGCATGTATACAACCACAATCATCTGTGTGTGAGAGGATCAATTTGGATACACTTTGAAGACAAAATTGACCCCAGAATTTAACTAAATCTGACAAAAGACATTTTGGAGACATCCTTAAGAAAAATTACAGATCGACCAATAATACAATACCTGATACAATAACAATTATTATTATTATGTTGTCCAATAGCCAATATACAGAAATGTGTTTAATACAGCTTTTTGACACAATAACTAAATAATTCTTATATTTCAACAATAAAAACATATGCATTATTATTATTATTAGACCCAATATTGAAGGACAGATACTGTCAGTATAAAAAAGCAGAAAAGTATTCAAAAGGTATATGAATACCAGTTAAACACATATACCACATACCAGTCAAATTAACATTTATATTTAAAATAATGTTTATTTCTTTTAAATGATGTTTATTTTAATTCCAAAAGGGGTAGGGTAATTATACGTATTAAATGTGCATGTAAGCTTCTCACCATCCCATGATAGCTCCTGTAGAAGGTGTTTTCTAGCAAGTTGTTTAAATATTCCTCCAGATATTTCTGGAAAATACAAATAAAAACACCTTGTACAACACATTGCGTGCAACTTTTGGAGGGAAGTGATGCTTTGTTTTATATATATATGTACCGGCTTGCTAGAGGTTCTCCTGATTCTATCGGTTCCATGTAAAGTCGGCATGTCCTCTGTCAAAGATGCCAGCTGTTGTCTCTGAATGGCAAATCTAATTCAAATCAAAAGGAAAGGAAAACACCAGGTCGAAACTCCAGGCCAAACAAATGAAGCGTTGTGAATTTGCTTGTACGTGTGCACTCACCTCCCCAGAGGCATGAACTGCAGCAACACTTTGTGTTTGTACAGGTCTCTGTGGAGCTCCTGGAAGTGCTTGTACTTTTTTTTCACCGTCCATGTGAACTCACCATGTGTCAGACGGACTGTGTACAAAGTGCACACATGTACCTACAAATGGAATATTTGGACTGTCAGGTATAATACTGTAACAATACACTGTTAAGTAAAAACTCACAAACGCACCTTGGAGCGGGTGGTATATCGCTCCATGTTTTCCACTTTGCAGGTGATAGGCGTGCCATGAATGAGAGGAGGGATGGCTCCCTCCTTCAGGTCTGCCAGATGATGTACCACGAAAAAGTCCCGCTCCTCTGATAGAGAGACACAGACAGACAAGAATAAAGCCACTATTGCCGAAAATGCTTTTTTTATTTGCCTAATTTAATACTAAAAACGTCATAATAAATGAGTAGCAAAACAAAAGCCTACTGAAAAATCGAATTCACTTCTGTTTTAATGAAAGCCGCACTCAAGATGAATGAACCCCACACATTTGTGTAAAACCCAGTGTTATAGTCGAGACCAGCTCACTCGAGTTCGAGTTAAGGCAGAGACCAGAAGAGTCCACATGTTCCCAATTCCATAACAAGACCAAACCCCAAACCCCAAACCCATAAAAATATGCTCTCGGACTCAGATCTTAAAGGAGTGGTTGATTATGATTAACTGTGGTTGATTGTGTGTAACTTTTTTAACTTTAGTTAGTGTGTAATGTAAACAACATCTGCAAAGTTACGATGCTCAAAATTCGAAGCAAAGGGAGATATTTTCTTTTACAGTAATCGCTTTTTAAGGACTACAACAAACGGCTGGTAGGGACTACAACAAGCTTCTTCCTGGGTTGGTGACATCACAAACCCTACAATTTACATAAACCCTGCCCCCGGGAACACAAAACAAAGGGTGCAAGGCCATGTTGAGAAGAGGAAGAGTTATTGTAGTAGAGCACATCTGGGAATCTGCTCAAGCTGTCACATCTGTCTTTTCACATTTATTGCAATAAAGTATGCAATACAAATGCAATAGCATGTCAAAAAAGTAAGATGACAACATAAGTCATAACCATAATTAAACTAAACTATACCTGTTCTATCTTCATCCAGCATATTTTCTCTGGCTCTGAAGGCATCTTACAACAGTTCCCACACAAACGATTTATAAATTATCATGACAGAATATGCTAATCGATGACTTGAAGATAGTTAACTCCACAGTTACTCCAGCTACATAAATTCATCAACTAACCATTCAGAAACTTCCTGTCTCATTCTAGTTAGTTCTGGCAGGGCACATTAGTCAAACTTGCATCAGCTGACTGTCGGCTGATCGCGTCTACCTACAGGAATACGATGCCTATCACAGCATGCATATATAAGCTCCTTCAGTATTATCAGCTGCGATCACGTTTCTCCTCCATCCCCAGGTCTTCCACTTGTCCGTCAGGATTTGGCATCTGATTCCCCCTGAATCAGACTAAATTCCTGAATTAGTTTGTACATTTTAATATTGACATTTATGCTATCTGCAATATATCGTTGCTTCTGTTCTGTTACCCTAAGGGGGTTTATCACTGCTCTCCCTGCTCTTATCCATGCTAGGCTGCATGGATGCACAGGGAGTTCTTGCCCAGAACAGAACTACACCGCCAATCTAAACTATAATGTCTATTACTTTGACAATAGTGATCCTGACAGAATTACTTATTTGATTAGTGACCTAGAAATGGTGCAGATTCTGAAATATTTTTATTTTACACCATAATGATTGTTTACTTTCATGTTTAAAATGGATTTTGAATTAAAGACTTTGGCCCCTCCGTTCCTCACTATTCTGAAGAACAGCCACTGTGACAGGCCTCAGTATCAACAATGTTATATCACCAGAGGTCAAAGATAAAACGAGTCACTCAGTTTCAGTGTTGTGCTCAAGAAAGCAATACTACTAAAAGTATGTGAATGAGCGAAAACAGCTGTGAACCCAGTCAATTCTCTCTCTGCATTCTACATATTTCAAATTTCTTTCATAGGGAAGTACAATGACCCACTGTTAAACTTTCAATACCTGTTCTTGAAGCATGACTGACATGTGGATGTGGCATAAATAATCTTTTGTCCTTAGAGACAAACCAGTGACAAGAAGCCTGTAGGTTAACTGTGACTTGTGAAGCAAATAACTAATAACTGTTTTTGTTCTGTAATAAAATAAATACTAAGAGAATGTCACAAGCATTATGCCTGTCCCCTTCAATCCCTTAGTTCCAATGACAAAATGGGCACTGGAATTATTTGATCTTGGAATTATTACACTTTATTTTGTGGTGTCTGTTACAGTGTAATTATACAATTAAGTACTAGGTAATAGTAATTAACAACATGTACTTCCTATATAATTAGGGTTAGGGTTTGGTTTAGGGTTAGTTGCATGTAACTATGCATAATTGACTGTTATTACTTTAGTAACTATAACATGTAAACATGTGTAACAGGAACACTGTAAAATAAAGTGTTACCAAATATTCTTACAGCTCACATTGTCATTGTCATAGTCTTGACATGACACTGTACCTGCAAATAGAATAGGGCTGCACGATTTGGGGAAAATATCTAATAAGAATAAATATAACAATATAATTATAATAATAATTATTATTATATTTTACAGAAAACTTATTTTACAAAAAAAAACTGCTGGGTTACCTGTTAATATGCAGACAGCCTATGACTAAAAATCATTAGAAAGGTCTAAGGCAGTGGTTCCCAACCACATTCCTGGAGGCCCACCAACAGTGCACATTTTGCATGTCTCCTCAATCAAACACACCTGAGTCATCAGCTCATTAGTAGTGACTCCAAAATCTGATGTGGGTGTGTCCGACAAAGGAGACATGCAAAATGTGCTCTGTTAGTGAGCCTCCAGGAACGTGTTTGGGAACCACTGGTCTAAGGATTTATTGTAAAAAAAAAAAAAAGAAAAAAAGACAAAAAAAAGCTTTTTATCTGTGATATCAATTTCTTAAAGTATATGTCTTTAATATGAAATATGAGCCTCTTATGCATCCACTGTGGGGGGAAAAAAACATTTGCCTCAGAGAAGCAATCATTTTTAGGAAATCCCTAATGTGAAGCTAGCGCTGTGTAGCTGCATAAACAGAAGACAGAAACTCTTTGACTGATTAAACATGAAGAATAAACATGACTGCATCAAGATATGGTGTATGTGAGTTTTTCAAGCCTTCTCGGGCATTTTCATAATAAAGTATGCCGTGCTGATTGACATAGACTTTATCACTGTATAGAATACTATAAAATAATGCATTGTCTGCCTCATTCTGTGATAAAGAAGCCACATCAGCTCACAAACACTCGACGGACGACATGAAGTGAGTTAAAACGTGTTATTAAACGTATTTTGTTACAATGCTTCGCATTACTAGTTTGTGAAGATGTTTGATGCGTGTTGCTTTTTTAAACTCATGTTATAAGCGACTCAAACACACAGTGCTTTCAGACGGAGCAGCGTTTACTCCTGATCACAGAGCCGGTCTTCACTGACACGCTGGGCATATATTTATTTCATTAAAATCGCAGCCTTTGCGCTTTCATAATCGCACACAAGCAAAATCGCGATTGCGGTTCGATTTCAATTAATCGCGCAGCCCTAAAATATAAACTGTAAACTTATTTGTCCGTGTGACAAATACATGTTTAAAAAAAAGCTGAATTCTGCATGCATCGACCTCAACTATCAGTAATGCGGTAACATAATTTTAGCCAACACCAATAAACCAATAATTATTTTCATGTTGTTCCATTTAAAACCAATAAATGGTTCATACTAAATGACTAAACTATTAAAACATTAAAAAGACTGAAAACTCCAATAAGTAGTTTTGAATTTGTCCATCAAGGTGTGGACAGGCAGCAGGAAGTTATGCTAATTATTTACATGGTGAACAAGCTAAAAAGCCAATGAAAACTCTGTGCACAAGAGGTGCTCATTCCAGCTCAAAGTAAAAACACATGAACTAAACGATCAAGATCTTTGAGTTTACTTGAGAGGACAGGATGCAAGCTTTGATCTGTTAATATAAACACTACTGTATGTGATTTGTCTCACCACTGTTGTCTTTGATAGATTTCAGCTGATCCTCAGTAAGGTTGCACAGCACAGAGTCCACACATTTTCGCCACCTTTGAGCTGCATTCGTCTCCGGACTAGCCATAAGGCTTCTGGACGACCACACACCTGTGCAAACATACCAACAAACGAACACCCAGGCACACAAAGAGGGGAGAATAATGAAATTCACTTAGTTTTTTTCAACAGTTTACAAAATCCAAACATTAACATGACATAAAACTAGATACTAGAAGTGAGCAAACTATTCTCCAGATGTGTCAGAACAGCTGATGCAAACATAATGTACATCCTGACACCTACACTAATGTACTGGGGAACAGCAGGGATATGTGCTGGGACCCCTGCTCTTCTCTATTTACAGCAGATCACATGGCTTGTCTTTTAATGGTGAGAAAGTGTTGCATGTTCTCTGCTACTTGTCATGATACGTGTAATTTAACTTGATCTATAAACTTGATCTTTAAACAATTTAGGTAAGAAAACACCAGAAAAGAACAAATGTAACAGTATTTTAACCCTGTGGTGCTTTTTGGTCATCTTTGACCGAAGATTTTTAAGTTGTTTTTTGTAGATTGTTTTTACTTCAGTAGAATGTTACAAAACTTGGTAAAGGTTTTGGCACTTCTATGTGAAAAAAAAAAAATATCATGGATGTGATCCAAAAGGTTAAATGGTCCTGAAAAAATAGTCACAAATGTACTGTTTTCAGTTAAAAATGATCGCACTGGAAACAAATGGGAAGCGAATTTCATCTAGTGGAAACGTTTGGTACTGCGCCTAAACAAAATCTTAGCTCATTCAGCCTCAAATGTGGAACAAAACTTGCTTAGATTTATGGCTTTGATTTTCTCAGATGATTAACAGGTAATAAATGGATCATAACTATTCCATAAATATAATTTTTGTACCATAGAAAAATACAAAATATGAAATAAAAAACATTATCGAACTAAAATATAGTACAGTCATTTAATTGAAATAAAACAATCTATTGGATAGAGACCTGGGTTTCCAACACGTTTAATAGCAGGTTGTGGAGCTCCAGGAACTAAAGAATCATCTGAACCGTCATACCAGCTATATCTTCAAGATAAATCTTTTTGCTTTTTGAGGTTCTTCCGATTGGAAACCAGTAGGTCCATAATCTTTGTATTTCTTCTGTGATGTATTATTCTCCTTTTATTATTTGGTTCTGTTATTTGCTGTTTGTTTGTT
The DNA here is from genome assembly GCA_018749465.1 of Paracanthobrama guichenoti. Classification (NCBI taxonomy): domain Eukaryota; kingdom Metazoa; phylum Chordata; class Actinopteri; order Cypriniformes; family Gobionidae; genus Paracanthobrama; species Paracanthobrama guichenoti. Next base: position 24,468,749 of record CM031947.1, read on the forward strand.
TGTTTGTTTGTTTTTTTATAAATGCTTTTGGCATTCATAATTTCATATTTTGGCAATCTGTATGCAATTTAATTGTAAAGCAACTTAAGCAGCATAGTATAATATGTATGAAAAATACATGATTAAAACAACATTATTCCTGTTATTACTGTACATGTATTTTATATTCACAGGTGCAGGATTTGTCTGCACTTTTGTTATTATCATCACATAATCTGTATTCATTTAAGCGCAAGTAAAAATAACTAGGACAAAAAAGCTAAAGCGCTTGTGGCTGTTGGACTCAATCCAGATAGTCTTTGGGCTGAACTGCATTGTATTTCTAAAGCAACTTTGCCACTAAACAAAGGAGCACAACATTCAAGCAATAAAAAAAACTCCAGCTGTGGCACAGATGATTCACTAATCTATCATTAGTGAATTCTTGGGTTGAGAGTAGACAAATAAAAAGACAAAAGTGAAACAAACTTTATAACTGATTGATTTCAGCTGATTTGACTGTTTGACTTTACTTCCAAAGTCATGTAGTACAGCCACTGCGTCCAAAAGTGCAGTAGGTACTAGGCTCCATTTGCTTTGCGACCATTAAAAAAGTGCGCTCTATACATGAATGAAATTTGAACGTACAACACCCGTTAGGGCTGTGCTATATTGAAGAAAAATAAAGATATCCAATACCTTGTTAATGCGATATGCGATACGATGTTGCTTTAAGTGTATAAAATCTAAATTATATTAAAAAATATATATATTTAAAAACTGAGAATGATAGCCTATACCATTTATATGTTTCACATTCTTTGTGGGAAAAGAAAGCATCACTACAACTTCTGGAAGTGACCAGCAGTGTTTTAGCAAAAATTAATGTCACAAACATGACAATATAACTTTAACAAATTTAAACAAACAAAAAATGTAATGCCAATATTTAAATACCAAAAACTCTTTGCTTAACATCCAGGTAAACAAAGACACCTGAATGATGGACGATTATTTTTGTTATTTTAATTTATTAAAAATAAAAGAATTAAGTTATTAAAAATAAGAACTAAAAACAGTAGTCTTCACATGAATTAAATATACACTGATACATAATAAAGCTACAAAGGTTAATCAGCCAAGAGCACTTGGTGTGTGTTTTTCTCTTGATTTTGTGTGTTTTTTTGAGTGATTTTCTCTTTTTCTTTTGACAGACAGAGGCAGGTTTACTGTATTAGCAGGTTTACGGCTTGTGCGCATGTTTCGGTGTGTGTGTGTCAGACAGCAGACGGCGCAAGACTGCGGGGAGTTGTTTTTCACAAGTTATTGCGTTTAATAACTCTTCTAACGTCAAGCAAGTAACATAAGTAACAGCCGTGTGCTCAGTCTATTCTTTTCTATATGTGTCAACCGACCTAAAACGTAAAATTTTCACAATGTTGAAGTAGGCTAACCTATTAAAATCATTCAGATATTGCATGCCGTTGCAATATGCATATAGCGATTAGGAAATGAGTCACGATTTTCGAATATTTGTTAGTTGATTTAATTCTAGAATATCGACTATGTTGTGCGATTATCGTCTAAAAAAATCCCCATGTTTTCGGTGCATATAGCGCGGGAATTGAAGATCGGATTTATATTCATTTTACGGAGAGGTGTAAGGTAAGACATCCTGCATGTTTTTTTTTTTTTGTTTTTTTTTAAAAAAATTATTTAGTTTATTAGTAGATTGTGTTGCCCGATTCGTTTGCGAGCAGCATCAGCCTGCCTCAGCTTGTCAAAAAGGCCTTTTTATTGTGGTGGTGATAGTAAACATATAAACTAACATTGTGATATTACTGAAGTGTTTTATATCTATTGACTTTAGCTATTATAGGCAAGACAAGTCGAGTGTTGATTTGAGAGGCTAAACTGATCAAACGTGGTTAACTCACTGTTGGCCGCTGGCCGCTTGGTCGTTACTTTAAAAAACTTTAATTTAACAAACAAAAAATTTACTTAATAACTACTTTGACATTAAAAACAAAACTGAACTATTTTAATGGCTGCTACAGTGTGTAATTGGGAGGATAAAAAAAGCGCGAATATACTGCACACTCTCTCTCTCTCTCGGTCGTATCTAAGGTAAATCCTCAACACTATCATCCCTTATTGAACTAATGACACTGTAATAGGCTAAAACGCATGCACTGGTTACTTTTCTTCCTGAACAAGTGCGCACCCGAGTGTTGCTCACACGCACCCTGTAGACTTGTGTGGCATTTAACGGTTACGGTAACTTGGGGTGACGCCAAATATAGCCTATTCCCTAATGAATTAAACAGTTTGTTATCGTACAGACTGAAAGTGTGAATTGTCTCTCTCCCTCTCTCTCTCTGTTTATATGTGTGTAGCCTATAGCTACATGCCTGCATGGGGGGAGGAGTTGCGATTTTCGAATATTAATCGAATAATTCCCAGCGATCATCGAATATTATTTTAGTTTGAAATGCCCATCCCTAATCGCGATATTATGTACATTTGCGATATTTCGATATATTGTGCAGCCCTAACCCACATTGTTGTTACTGTAATGTGACTTACAGTGTCAGTTGCATCGCTTCACTGCCATTGACAACTTCTCTCATGGCCTCATAGGATAATAAAGTGTCCATCAGGTGTGCACTTCAGAATCTCTTTTCACCTGCTATTTTATGAATATTATGAATTTGGACAGGAATTGATTCCCAACCCTGTCCCTGCAGGCACCTCAAAAGCACACATTTTAGATATCTCTCTTCCTAATCAAACCTGATTCAACTCATCAGCGCATTAGTACCCAGGAAGCAATAGTCTCGGTTAACTAGATCCGATATAGTCCGGCTATGTGTAACCCACTTCTAGCTAAAATAACCTTGAATTTGGTTACATGTCGTTTTTTGCCAAAATAACTTGATGTTTGATATTCCATCATGTAAGCAAAGTCAACAGTGATTACAAGGTGTTTGGTTTCAGTTCTTTGACATGTTCATGTTCTAGATGACAACTCTATTCTTGGGCTATGGTTAGATGTCCATTACATTTTTACTGACAGCCTAAATTTTGCCTCGTTTTAGCCTAGACTTTAGGGCTATTAGACATATTTTAAACGCAAAATTGCTTGCTGGGTAGAAACTTGAGACTTCGACACCCGAAGTAGGCGTGTCTAACAAGGCACCCATAACATTGTGGGGAACCTCCAGGCTACAGGCTGTGAAACAGTGCTGTTGTAAGTAATTAACAAAGCAGAAGATACCTTAGGTAATATGATATTAACCATGTCTCTGAGGTTCTGTAGTGACACTGGATATGACTCTGACATCAACACTGACACAACTGACAGACATTTTGTTTGAGAATAAATTAATACTATTGATCAAAGTGACATTATAAAAAGATGTCTAATTCTTTCAAACATCCTGTCATCAAAGAACCCTGAAAAAATCATGAAATCTCACAAATGTCAATATTTCCACAAAAATATGAAACAGCACAAGAGTTTTCAGCATTGATAGTAGTAATGTTTCTTGCGCACATTAAAATGATTTCTGAAGGCTCATGTGACACTGAAGACTGGAGTAATGATACTGAAAATTCAGATTTACCATCACAGGAATAAATTACATTTTAAAATACATTAAAATAGAAAACTGTTTTTTTAAATTGTAATAATATTTCACAATATTACTTATTTTACTGTATTTTTGATCAAGTAAACAAAGCCTTGGTGAGCATAACAGACTTCCCTCAAACTTTTAATCGGTTGTGTATTATAAATTCAAATATTTGAAATAATAAAAGGAAGAGAACATTTTTAACGGGAATGAAAGCGAGGCTGTGAGAGATAGACATACATCTCTTCAGTGGGTTGTATGTTATTTAATGTGTTTTTGGATTGCTCTGCTGAAAATCAGTGCAAAAATATCAAGATGTGGAAAATTATGAGTGAACTAGGAGTCTATACAGCTTTTTACTGAAAATCCCATTAAAAACACAGTAAGTCTATCCCTCACAGCCTCTCTTTCATACTTGTCATGGCGCTGCTCTGAATAAGGTCTATGAGAGGGTGTTGCACTGGCTGACTGTGCCCACTGTTGCCAGGCAACCAGGTTACAGGTGAAACACTAGACACAGTGGGAGAGAGAGAGAAATTAAAGTACACTAGAAAGGGGCTGGAAGAATCGGAGGGAGATATTAAACACATCATTAACATAAAAAGATAAACCAAATCATAAAACCATGTATGAGTAAAATGATTTGGCACTGTATTTCACTTTCAAGATACACTGCAGCTGTTTGCATTTGATTTCCAAATGAGCTCTTTTGCCTAGATATGAAAACTAAAGCTGCAAATCACTTTTTAGAAGGAACTGTGTCTCTGACTTAATAATATGTAATTTCCTGAGATATTATGAATGAATAAGGATGAATAAGAGCAATATCATACCTGATAACAGCCACATTACCTTTGTGTGCTGTCAGATATGTCAAATAAGAGATACTTGGAATGGAAATGTTTAAGTCTGTAAAATTGTGTATTATGGAGGGTATGTAGCCTATTCATTTATACAAAATCAGGCCTACTATGTAAGTCCAAATCAAACTAACTATTGAATGCTTGAAATGATTTTTTTCCCAGGACAAATAGGAATGTGATTATGACTGACATCTAACCCGCCTCGTATCTTCTCCTGTCCCGTGAGCAGACTATCCTAGACACTTTCCTCTTAAAATATTTCCAAACCTGCTTCTTCCTGGTAACCCGGATGAGGCTGTACACTAATAATCCTTCAACAGTCGAGAGGATGTGGAAAGGAAGGAAGAGTGTTTTTGTGAGCTGTGGGCATCACGCGTTTTTACGGTGCACTAAATGCTGTCTAGATAGGCAGGTCACTAGTTTTTGAGACAGATCCATTTTTATGCCTCAGCGATCTTTTTCAAATCGTGACCATTAACATTCCTGTCTCGTGTTTGAGACACTTTCTTCACTTTCCAAATAAAACGAAACTCAGACAGAAAATCTGTTTAACTAGCTGCTTTATAACACCGTATCACGAGATTTATAACAATAAAGGGTTTCACAGAGTGTAAGAACAAGCGTAAGAAATATATATCACAATTCATTGTTGAAAATGTGCGTGAAGCCACATTTTCCGATGCACGGTGATCGTGATACCTCTTTCTAAACAAGATTTTATCAAACATTACTCACCACCAAGGAAAATGTCGCGATTGTGTTCGTTTTTCCCTTTGCACTTTCGAAGGGTGTTATTTCCCAGTTAGACTCAAACTTCTGGATAACTTTTCCTCCATCACAACTCCCAAGGCGTAGTTTGCTGTAACATTCAACGTAGACAAACTTGAGAGTCCGAATTTACCGTAAAGCCCCGAGAATGATCTCCAGACATAAAGAATAAGTGCGTATGCATCTTTTACCTGCTCGTTCTGGCGCATAAATGAATGTGGTCCGTTTAGGGAAACATTCCATAAATAGATGATCTATATAAGTGTTGGCTGGTTTATTAAAACAAGCCCCCAGATGTGTTTGTTATTTGCGCAAACGTTCCACGACCACACCGTAATTTGCGTAGATGCGACGCGTGCAGCTGCAGTACTGACGTACGCGGAGAGTCTTGATACACAGAATATCATCAGAAGAGCTGAAAGAGCATCTGTACTGGTGGGACTGGTTTTATGAGTAACTTACTCAAGCAACACACTGGTAATATCCACATAAGAAGAGACACACAGATAGCTTGGGTCACAGGAAGCTAATACACGACTGAAACCTCTGGGTATGGCAGGAAATTACCACCCTCAGTGCATTAGGGCTAGTAACAGTACAGGAAATCGTTGAAAATACCGATTAAATAGGCTCACCCATTTCACATGAAACCATTTTACTGTGCACTGTAAAAATTATTCTACACCTTAACCTGAAAACTAAAGTTTAACTGATGCTGAAGTAAGATTTGTTCCTCAAGATGCAATACTGTATATCCCTCCACTTGTATGTACAGACATATGCATATAAATTCATACATATCGAGGCCTACATACATATATTCACAGAGATGATTGCATATATATATATATATATATATATATATATATATATATATATATATATATATATATATATATATATATATATATATATATATATATATATATATATATATATATATATATATATATATATATATATATATATATTGTATATATAATATGTTGTATATATTAGTTGTTCTGTTAATTTGTAACTATATACCACTAAATTTTGTCTGCATCTTTGGGACCCATATTAAGGTAAAACTGCTCTCAGAGAAAAATAAGCCAAAAGATCACTGGGTTCTACACCTTTGTAATTTATTTATCCCTCAAGGGTTATTTATCTACCTTTTAAAATAGTTCTGCCCCATATAGACAGCTTTTGTACCATTTTGTTCTGCGAGTATGGTAGTCGAGATCAGACAAAACTTTACCTTGAATACGTCAATTATTTTATTCTCTGTCTTTGGTGCATGTAGAAAAATCAGAACAGTGCTTAATAAGGATTTAAAAGTGTTCTTACAAGCAGATTTCAAACTTTCTTCTTGTGAATTTGCAGTGCATATCTTAAGACAGTGTTAATTAAGAAAACCCATTTAATCACTGCAAATTTTTCACAGGCCACATTTATATATATATATATATATATATATATATATATATATATATATATATATATATATATATATATATATATATATGTGTGTGTGTGTGTGTGTGTGTGTGTGTGTGTAAAGTTTATAGTAAATAATAAACTTCATGTAAAATTGCATAAGTAAAATTAAAAGAAAGAACATTTTAAATGACAATGAAATACATAAGATAGAACAAACAAAAATGAACATGCATCTCTATAATACTAATGCTAAATATTACAGTACAATCAGTTATAAAAAAAAAAAAAGTGGCTGATGTAACACAAAAAGTGGCTGATGTAACACACTGTGAACAGTAACACACACTGTAAACAGAGACGATAACCTGGGCTGGGGCATTGCAAAATGCAGCCAACAGTGAACTGGAGAACCATTGCATTATATGTAATGAGCTGAAATCCTTAGCTAATGTATTGCTTATTATTTCACTAATCTTATTTTCACAAGTATAAGCAAAATGTACATTTCTGTAAAAATCCCCCTAGTGTAAGTAATATTTAGTACAAAATGTGAATGCATGCATGGACACTCATAGTTCCTATTATCAAATATAAGACAATATCACATATCAACAGTGTTGGGAAGGTTACTTAGGAAATGTAATAGGTTACAGATACCCTATTTAAAATGTAATAAGTAGTGTAACTTTTCAATTACTTTATTAAAGTAATTGAGTAACTGATTACATTTGGATTATTTTCTATTTTCCAGCACTGAAACACATTTTTATCACTCGCCATGGTGGCAACTCTCAGACAGGTTGTAGCCTAAAGCTTTTAGCGTCATCAGAATAGCATCTCTTTACTAAACAGCCTTTAAATGGCAGGAGACATCATGCTTTGTGTATTATTCAACATACCTGTTTACAGAAAATACATGTAACCCCCTTTGTAATCATTATTTTTATAAGTAACTGTAATTTAATTACATTTTTTTCTCAGTGACTGTAACTGATTACAGTTACATTTATTTTGTAATTAAATTATGTAATCTAATTACATGTAACTAGTTACTCCTCAACACTGCATATCAAGTCGAACGATACTGTTTAAATCATGTACAGCTTGTTATACTATAACTCCAGCTGTATAAAACTTGTCCTGGTATTTATTTTAGGTACCAAATAAGAAGAAAGCTATCCTCAGAGCTTCTTCTCTACTCTGGTAAGTACTTTTTTTTCTCCCAAGAAAATGGGTACTCGGGTGCCTGGTTGAAGTGACCCATGAGGAAGATGGCCACTGTTCCAACAGAGAATAGCAAGAGGGCTGCCCAGAAACAAACCTTGTCAATCATCTTTCCAATCAGCACCCAACTCTCCATCTCCTAAGAAAAAAAAGAGAAACAACATGAGGAAAAAACAGATGAATGAGAAAAACTATGTGGGGGGAGACAACTGCACTCTGTTTATAAAAGTGTTTGCAAGGGCACAAATACACACTTACAGATCCAATGTCATTCTGCTGCTTAGTGGATTCAGCAATGAAGTTACAGGCATCCACACACTCTTTTATTTCTGGTGCTGTCTTTGCCAGACTCTTGTAAAGGTTTGCTGTACTGCTCACATCAATTTCATCCACTAGAGGGAGACATACACAAACACATTAAAAGCTAAATGTTGTCACACTACACTACTAACTGTTAAATTCGGCATGAAACATAAGTTGCAATAGTCTTTTCTTCCCTATTGTGAGTTATAGCCGAGTGAAACGCCTTGTGGAATGAGAAAAAAAGATCTGAATGCCACTTTACAGTCAGTTGTGGAGTATATATATCTCTCTTGTAACAACATCTCTCTTGCCAGCAAGCAATTTTGCATTTAAAAGACGTCTAATAGCTGTCCAAATACAACCCTGATGTCTAGGCTAAAACAAGGCAAACTTTGGGCTGTCAGTGAAAATTTAATAGACGTCTAACCATAGCCCAAGAATAGTCATCATGAACATGTCAAAGAAATGAAACCAAACACCTTGTAATCACTGTTGACTTTGCTTACATGATGGCATGTCATACATCTTGCAAGTTATTTTGGCAAAAACAACAAATTCAAGGTTATTTTGGCTAGAAGTGGGTTACTCTTACCAAACTATATTATTGGATCTATAGTTAACTGAGACGTTGAAATAACGGCTATTGCTTGATGGGTTCTCTGATGACGTGTTTACTGGCGCGAGGGCAGGACAACCTGTCACTCACATGAGATCCCAGCAATAGCAAACCACAACCATCCAATCAATTCCTAAAGGACATGATCAAGTCCCACCCTATAAGAAGCCTTTTCACTCAAGTAGTGCTCGCTGGAGGGTGCTGGAGGTCATGGCGCTGCAGTGAGTAGCGTCTCTTTTCACTTGGATATACATCACAATAGGGAAGGAAAGATTATCGCAACTATCGTGACGACTTTAAAGTTTAAAGGTTGTGTAATTCATCAAACTGGCCACATGTATGTACCTGTAGTTCACTATATTCCAGTATAATAATGTTATGAATGCATTAGGTAAGTGAATGTTTGAATTTGTTTTACCAATTGAGCGCATGAGTCCATGTCTCTCTCTCTGTTTATCAAACATCATCTCACTGCGTGGCTGTTTCAAAACATATTCCTCTGCCCTCTGCATCAGCCCAAATGAACTGCGGCGCCTCTCCCTCATTTCATACGTCCTACCACCTGGCTCCTCCTCATCCACAAATGAGGTCATGCCAAGGAAACGAGGGACCAACACAAGGAAAATCTAATGGGTATAAGAGAAGTACAGTAAAAGAAGGACTACAGATTCAGTGAAATTTATAATTAGGAAATATTAAATATTTAGGAGAAAACACATAAACGCACATGTTTGATGGTGTGCGACATGTTGTGTGTACTAGGACTGCGGAGGGAGAAGTTGAGGACAATAATGCAGTTGGTCACGATCAGTGTGGTCATACACATGACGAAGATTAAATACCTGAAACAAAGCAAGAAAGAGTGGAATTAGATGATTAGTGAAGTTCTAAACGTAATTTAGGGAGGAACGAGCCCATCTAATCTTTTAATCAACAGCCAACAATCAGATCCAGCTTACCTCTTCTCAGTCTCAGATGTTCCAGCATCCCACCACCTCCCCAAACTCCACCTTTATCTAAGGTACCTTGCCCTACATAATCATTTAGCCACTGTGGGGGTATATCACAGCTTGAGTTGAAGCTGCTTCATCGAGCCCCTCATCAGTAGACAACAAGCCAAATAAGCTTAAACTAAATATCTTAAGATTATATGGGCAAACAAACTCGTTAAAAGTCAGCAAGACTAATAAAAGTTGGGTTTAAAAAAATGTAACTGTCTACACACTGACACTCACTTGCCGATAAGAGGCACAGAAAGTGATGTTTCTGGAATCTTCTGAGCGATCAGGAAGAGAAACACAGTCTGAGCCAACAGTACAGAAATGGACACAGTCAACTTCTGCCCTCCAGCTAAAAGACAGAAAGAAAGACAAACAGTGTACAGAGACAGACAGAGTGCAAAAGTTATATGACAGACAGAGGGAGTACCAACACTGTAAGACAAACAGAAAGGGATCCTAATATTTTGAGGCATACTGTACATTAACCTCAGAATATCTGCACATGCAAACACCTTTTGCAGGTAGAAAAAAGGCCAGAACAACCAGAGAGGAGATGAGAGAGCAGGGCAAGATGATGTTGATGATGTAGAAGAGTGGTTTCCGCTGGATGATGAGGTTGAAATACACCTCCTGGTACTCCAGGTCATCGGGGGAGTAACGTGGGTTCAACAGCTTACGGGCAGGCCGGTGCTTGATTGCCCACTCCCCGTTTTCTGTCAGAACATTAGAAGAAAGACATGTTTTAGCCTTTAGTTAAATACAATTGTTATTTTTATTTCTTATGCATGGTATTGTTATTTCTTATGCATATGCTGTGATTATTTTATCATTATTTTAATACCTTTTCTATGTAAAGCACTTTGAATCGCCATTGTGTATGGAATGTGCTATATAAATAAACTTGCCTTGCCTTTCCTCTTAGTATTAAATGTGATGTAAAAAATACTTTGTACAGTGATGTGGCAAGTTTATTTATATAGCACATTTCATACACAATGGCAATTCAAAGTGCTTTACATAGAAATTAGTTAAAATAGTAATAATATATGCATAAGAAATAAGAATACCATGTGTAAGAATTAATAATTTATAATTAATATTTTAACAGCTGTAAAGAGAATTTAAAAATAAAAATAAAATGGTGATAAATAGATCCCTATCTGTCTTATTCTCTAAATTCTGGTACCTCTATCTGAGATGGAAGAAATGGAGCAGGTTCGCAATGTCTCCTGGACCTTACAAGTTAGTCCAAGATGGGCTCCTGTAGGGGATGTTACATACAGGAGCCTCCCCTTTCTTGAGTCCGCTTCGTTGAAGGCGAAACGTTATATACTATAGAATATATATACACTAATAAGGCATTACATTATGACCTAATATTATGTTGGTCCCTCTTTTGCTGCCAAAACAGCCCTGACCCATCGAGGCATGGACTCCACTAGACCCCCTGAAGGTGTGCTGTGGTATCTGGCAGCAAGATTTTAGCAGCAGATCCTTTAACTCCTTCAAGTTGCGAGGTGGGGCCTCCATGGATCAGACTTGTTTGTTCAGCACATCCCACAGATGCTCGATAGGATTGAGATCTGGGGAATTTGGAGGCCAAGTCAACACCTCAAACTCGTTGTTGTGCTCCTCAAATCATTCCTGAACCATATTTGCTTTGTGGCACGGCACATTATCCTGCTGAAAGATTTTCCATGAAAGGGTGTACATGGTCTGCAATAATGCTTAGGTAGGTGGTACGTGTCAAAGTAACATCCACATGTTACAAAACGTGATTCATTAGACCAGGCCACCTTCTTCCATTGCTCTGTGGTCCAGTTCTTATGCTCACGTGCCCACTGTTGGCGTTTTCGGCAATGGACAGGGGTCAGCATGGGCACCCTGACTGGTCTGCGGCTATGTAGCCCCATACGCAACAAACTGTGATGTATAATGACACCTTTCTATCAGAACCAGCATTAACTTCTTGAGCAATTTGAGCTACAGTAGCTCGTCTGTTTGATCAGACCACACAGGCCAGCCTTCGCTCCCCACGTGCATCACTGAGCCGTGGCCACCCATGACCCTGTCGCCGGTTCACCATTGTTCCTTCCTTGGACCACTTTTGATAGATACTGACCACTGCATATTATATATATATATTTATATACACCTCTCCATGAGACAGCCTCCCAGGTGCAGAGTCCAGACTCGCTGCCCCACAAGGAAGAGAGCACGCACTTCACTGGACCACTTCCCCTAATCCTTCACTGGTTTTGTTTCACTTTGTAAATAAATACACCCTCCAGGCACCTTGTTTGAGCTATCCTTGTCGTGTGATTCTTCACCCCGTGACACTGGTGGAGAATGCAGGCAGAAGACTGAAAAAATCACAGACAAACGAGCTTCATCACCTCTCATTATAATTTTTTTTTTTCTTCCTCTCTTCTATCTCCGGTTCTGTCATAGGCGAGTGCTTCTTCCCCAACTTGGAGGAACATCTCAAATGGCTCACAGAGGTTAGCATCCGCCAGCAACAAATAGTTGAGCACCTCGCCACCCACCAGCGTGAGAGCGAGCAGGGACTCGCAGTGCTTCAGGCCGCTCAACACGTTCTGCTGTCGGACCCCCGAGCACAAGTTGTTACCGAAGATGACCCCCCACGATGACATAGAGGCGTACCTACAGATGTTTGAAGCTATGGCCACCAATGAAGGTTGGCAGTGCGATGACTGGGCACAAGTGTTGGCCCCTCTCCTGACCGGTGAGGCGCAGTGCACATACTTTTCTCTCCCCACCGCCACTGCCAAGCGCTATGACGACGTGAAGCGGGAAATCCTGGCTCGCCTGGGTTTGTCTCCGATATGCGCTGCTCAGTAGTTCTTCGATTGGGAATATAAGCCCTGTCGGCCAGCCTGTGCCCAGCCTGCTGAACTCACACGGTTCGCGTAGCATTGGCTGCTGGAGGGGAATCCAACGGCCAGTCAAGTGGCGGAACTGGCGTTGTCATCGACCGTCTGCTTCGTGCTCTTCCCCATTCACACCGTCAGGTGGTCAGGATGAGAAACTCAAGCACCACCCTGAAACTCGTCGAGGCCATCGAGCTGGCAGATGCTGCCCTACAGCGGGAGGTCGGGGAACGAGCACTGCTGGGTGGTCCTGGAGCAACGCACACCGAAGGATGCTCAGCGACAAATAGATAGGCCCATGACGAGCCCATGCCTACGGAGGCCTCCGCACCTCCTGTAAGAACCTGGCTGGCTGGCTGCATTGTTCACAGCAATCTGCCAGTTGGAGCTCAAGAAGCTGACGTCAGGGTCAACGGGAAGCCGCTTTGGGCCTGGATTCTGGCAGTGCGGTAAGCCTGGTTTAGTCGAACATTCTGTCCCCACATACGGAGTCTACAGGCTTCCTTCCTATAACCTGTGTCCACGGGGACACCCGACAAGTACCAGCTTGCAGAGTGACCATTTCAGCCGGCCCTGGGGCCTGGCTGGTGGAAGTAGGTGTGATGAAGGATCTTCCAGTTCCTGTGCTGCTCGGGAGAGACTGGCCCGGGTTTGACTGCCTGTGGAGGGAGCCGCCAAAAATGGAGGCGGACTCGGAAACCTCGCCAGCGCCCCGTCCTTCTGGCCTCAGACAGTGGGAGAGATGGTGAGTCCCCCTCCCAAAACCTAACCCTTTTTATGATGTGTTCCAACAGGTGATGGGTGGGGGCTCATTCGCCAAGGAACAACGGGGGGATGACAGGCTCAAGCACTGTTGGACCCAGGTCCGCGTCATCGAGGGCAAGGAAGTTCAGCCTGGCCCACATCCTCTCCCACACTTCATTGTCAAGAATGGCCTGCTCTATTGTGTCGCTCAGCGAAGGGGGGAGGAGAAATTGTTGTTAGTCGTGCCGCGCACAAGGACGGAGACCGTACTAGAACTCGCACATTCCCACCCCATGGCAGCACATCTGGGGGCCGCTAACACCATTCAGCAGATCTGCGACCACTTCCACTGGCCGGGCCTGGACGCCAAAGTAAAGCGGTTCCGCCAAGCCTGCCCGACCTGTCAGGTGACGTCAACCAGGATGCCTCCCCCCAGTCCGCTGATCCCTCTGCCCATAATCGAGCTGCCCTTTGAGCGCATCGGGATGGACATCGTGGGGCCACTGCCTAAGACTGCCTGGGGACATAAGCACATCCTGATGATTGTCGATCCACTCCGAGGCATGGGAGGACCACCTGGACCATCTGCGGAGGGTGCTGTCAGAGCTCGGGAGGGTTGGGCTCACCGTTAACCCACGAAAATGCCACCTCATGCTCTTCGCTCAGCCCCGATCCCCGAAACCAAGACCCAGGTACGAGCATTCTTAGGGTTGGCGGAGTATTATTGCTGCTTCATCCCTAGCTTCTCTTCCTTAGCTACCCCTCTGACAGACCTGACCAGGAAGGGACAGCCGGAGAAGGTTCACTCGATGGCAGAAAAGGAGGAAGCGTTCCGAGATGTTAAGACTGCCCTCACCTCGGAACCGGTACTCCGAGCGCCGGACTTTAGCTGCCCCTTCCTGCTACAGACAGATGCGTCCGATACGGGTCTGGGAGCCGTCCTGTCACAGGTCCAGGAAGGTGAGGAGCACCCTGTCTTATTTATCAGCAGGAAGCTAACCCCAGCCGAGAAAAACTATGCCGTGGTGGAGAAGGAGGCCCTGGCTGTCAAGTGGGCAGTCTTGGAGCTGCGTTATTACCTCCTTGGCCAGAAGTTCACCCTGGTCACGGATCACGCTCCCCTTCAGTGGATGGCCCGAGCCAAGGACACCAATGCCAGGGTGACTCGATGGTTCCTCATGCTCCAGGACTTCCACTTCGTTGTGCACCATCGGACTGGAGCCGCAAACGCCAATGCTGACAGTCTCTCTCGGATTTGGGCAGCTTTTGCAGGTCTGTCAGGGGTAACTTCCCACCCACCCCCTTTTTCTCCCCTACTGTCCGATCGTCCACAGGACCAAGACGACGCTTGGGGAGGGGAGTGTGACAAGCACCCAGAGGACTCATTTATAGTGCATAATATCATCCAAAGATTCAGAGAATCTGGAACAATCTCTGTGCGTAAGGGTCAAGGCCGGAAAACCATACTGGATGCCCGTGATCTTCAAGCCCTTAGATGGCACTGCATCACAAACAGGAATGCTACTGTAATGGAAATCACAACATGGGCTCAGGAATACTTCCAGAAAACATTGTCGTGAACACAATCCACCGTGCCATTTGCCGTTGCCGGATAAAACTCTATAGGTCAAAAAAGAAGCCATATCTAAACATGATCCAGAAGCGCAGGCGTTTTCTCTGGGCCATGGCTCATTTAAAATGGACTGTGGCAAAGTGGAAAACTGTTCTGTGGTCAGACGAATCAAAATTTTAAGTTTTTTTTTGGAAAACTGGGATGCCATGTCATCTGGACTAAAGAGGACAAGGACAGCCCAAGTTGTTATCAGCGCTCAGTTCAGAAGCCTGCATCTCTGATGGTATGGGGTTGCATGAGTGCATGTGGCATGGGCAGCTTACACATCTGGAAAGGCACCATCAATGCTGAAAGGTATATCCAAGTTCTAGAACAAAATATGCTCCCATCCAGACGTCGTCTCTTTCAGGGAAGACCTTGCATTTTCCAACATAACAATGCCAGACCACATACATGAACATCATGGTTGCGTAGAAGAAGGATCCGGGTACTGAAATGGCCAGCCTGCAGTCCAGATCTTTGACCCATAGCAAACATTTGGCATATCATAAAGAGGAAGATGCGACAAAGAAGACCTAAGACAGTTGAGCAACAAGAAGCCTGTATTAGACACAAATGGGACAACATTCCTATTCCTAAACTTGAGCAACTTGTCTCCTCAGTCCCCAGGCGTTTGCAGACTGTTATAAAAAGAAGAGGGGATGCCACACAGTGGTAAACTTGGCCTTGTCCCAACTTTTTTGAGATGTGTTGATGCCATGAAATTTAAAATCAGCATATTTTTCCCTTAAAATTATATATTTTCTCAGTTTAAACATGTGATATGTCACCTATGTTGTATTCTGAATAAAATATTGAAATTTGAAACTTCCACATCATTGCATTCTATTTTTATTCACAATTTGTACAGTGTCCCAACTTTTTTGGAATCGAGTTTGTATGTAAACTTGCCTTGCCTTTCCTCTTAGAATTAAATGTGATGTAAGTCCTGTAAATAGCGAGGTGGGGCCTCCATTGATAATAATAAGAAATGTTTCTTGAGCACCAAATCAGCATATTAGAATGATTTCTGAAGGATCATGTGAGCCTTGGTGAACCTACATGCTGTACAAAAACATACAATAATGTTACTGACCTCAAATTTTTGAACGGTAGTGTAATTTATTCAAAATCTTTAAAAAAATCTAAATTTGTAATTTATTTCAATGAAGCGATTAAAAAAAAGATGAATCTCCTAGAGCTGGTGAAAACCGATAACTGGTAAAAACTGATTTCCTGTTTAAAATTTGTGTGGAAACTGGGATATATATTTTGCAGGATTCTTTGATGAATATAAAGTTCAAAAGAGCAATTTATTTGAAATAGAAAAATATTTAGCAACATTATAAATGTCTTTACTGTCACTTTTGATCAAATTTAAGCCTGTCCTTACTGAATAAAAGTATTAATTTCTTTAAAAAAAAATCTTAGTGACCACAAAGTGTGTTTGTGTGTGTGTGTGTGTGTGTGTGTGTGTGTGTGTGTGTGTGTGTGTGTGTGTGTGTGTGTGTGTGTGTGTGTGTGTGTGTGTGTGAAGAATAAATAGTCAATAGGGCTCATGGCACCTGTGAAGGCCTCAGGATCGATGTCCACCCACTCAATAGGCTTCCCTGTATCTGCATCTTCTGCCAATACCATATCAATTTCATTTGCACTGTATGTCTGAGACCTGTAGATGTAAAATAAAATAGAATTTAAAATACATACATGCTAGCTTTAAATGCAAAAGAAAAAAATAATTTTCATCTAATATTTATGAATCTCCATGAACCCAAAACTCTGTGCCAACCTGAAGACTAGTGTGCAGTTCTGCCAGTCAAAAGGGAAGTAGGTGATCTCAATGGCACAGGTACTGCGGTAGATGGCAGGGGGAAGCCAGTACATGGAGCCATCACTCGAAATCAACACATTGGCGTAGTATGCCACATCAAACTTGCCATCAATGCTGTGAAGAGAGTAGAAAAGAGGATACATTTTTCAAGTGACAGTGAAAACACTGGAAAACTTACTCTTTTACTGCTAACTCACTTGTTTTCCAAAACTATATCTGGTAGCCACACAGTGTTGTATGGCACACGGATCATATCAATGCCATGATATTCAGAGGTATTCCATGCAAGACGGTAATCCTGCCATTGCTAAAGAGCAGAAACATGAAAGAAGAAAAGCAGGAATTGGCAGGACATAGAACAGAAGTGCAGACAGACTACATGCACCGCATTATAAGACATTTTAGATTATAACTGTGAACAAATGAATGAGCAAAAATAGGGGAGAAAAAACTGTTCAGAAAAAGATAAAGAGTATAGGGAGAGATTAGGCAAAGGAATAGGAAAAAAATTACTGTAGCTAAATATTTTACATCTTGAAATATAAGATAATCAAGATAAATGATTATGAAAGATAAATGATTTCTTTAAAGCATCTTGAAGACCATTCACACAAAACAAGTTTTTTGATTCCTATTGCACTGCGTTTCTATTATTTTTATATGTAAACACACGAGACAGATGTCTTTAAATGTATATTTTCACACATGAATAGAACACTTTTTTTTACACTGGGTATCACATTTCGAGACTGCGTGAAATGAATGTTACTGATCTTATGTACAGTGTATATATTCATTTATGTGTATGCTTTTTAAGCACATAATTTTTTATCAAAATGTCATAATTCAGTGTTCCAGTGAAAAGTAAGTTAACCCACGCCCTTTTTTTTTTTTTACAATGGACTGCAAGCTCTCATTCAGTATTGCCTCTATCCAATCAGCAACCAATATACAGAAGATAGTACTTGCCCTACATTGTTTTCTTTTTGGATGATCTGTTTTACATATACAGTACTGTGCAAAAGTCTTAGGCTCGCTAGTATTTTTACACACAAAAAGTGGGTTTAAGCCAGTTATTTATATATTTTGCTGTAGTGTGTCAGTAGGAAATATCAGTTTACATTTATAAATTAATTGCCATTCATTTTAATAATCCAGTGAGATTTTGTATGCATAAAGAGTCTGACAATAGTCTCTGTGCTCCACATGGAGATCTGATCTCATCTTCATTGAGTCTGTCTGTGATTACATGAAGAAACATAAAAACTGAGATGGACTAAATCCAGAAGAACTGTGGCAACGTCTCCAAGACACTTTCTGCAAAACTACATGAATAGATGTAGGAATAGAGGCAGGTGACAAAAGCCGTTTTAAAAGCAAAGGGTGGTCACCCCAAATATCGATTTGATTTAGTTAATAGAAGTTAATTCATAAATAAAAGCTATTTATGTTATTATTTTTGACAGCATTCTCACTTTAAAGCATTCTGACAAGTGCCTAAACTTTTCACAGTACTGTAGTTTTGCAGCTAGGTTTCCTCAAGTGTCTGGGAGACGTTGCCTCAGTTTTTCTGGATTTAGTCTGTCTCAGTTTTTTCTGTTTCTTCATGTAATCCCAGACAGACTCGATGATGGTGAGATCAGATCATACCAGCTGCTGTCAGACTTCTTGTGCATAAAAAAATTAAATAAAATCTCACTGGATTATTACAATTAATTGCAAAATGAATGTTTGGAAATGTAAACTGATTTTCCTACTGACACACTACAGTAAAAGATATAAATAACTGGCATTTTTTGTGTGAAAATACCAACGTGCACAGTACTGTATGTATGAAAAGATCTGTTGTTACTTCTGTTACATTGCGACTTTAAATGTAAAAACAAGTTTTCATGTGAGGTTGCATAAAATACTCACAATCTCAATCCAAACATTTGTAGTGAGAGTCTCCGCTTTTCATTCTGTTCAGGAAGGAACATTTCTAAATGTAAATATTCTCTAGCTATTGCATTGTGCACAGTCCCTATTGAATAAATAATTGCTAAATATATAGCTAATTGCTATAACTAACAAAAAAATTTAATCTAAATATTACCAAAATATTTTATAATAGAGTAGCAATTATGTACATGCAAATTTCTAAAACAAATTTTGTTATTTGTCATATTTTCGCTTACATTTATTTTTGCTGCTATTTATGCATAACATTTAGATAACCAATGAAATGATATATGTTTGTTTACTAAAAAATCACAACACTTGTTAAAGTTAGCTGGGAGATTAGTTACCAAGGAGATGAGGTTGGTGAGGGTTAACTTGACTTGAACCTTCACTTTTTCCTCAATGTTTCTTGCTGGTCGAATATTTTTATTGTAGTTCTTAAACTTATCTGCAATCAACTGCCTCTCCTCATTTCCACTGACTGCAGTAAAAGAATGAAAGACAGAAATTAGCTTTAAAACTTACTAACAAAAACACTGTTGGTAGACAAGTTGAAGAAATTAGTGAAAGTGTAAAAATGTATTTTATAACTAAAAGTCCAGAAATGGCCATTACAAGCAGTAACATCGTAATGTGTGTGTGTGTGTGTGTGTGTGTGTGTGTGTGTGTGTGTGTGTGTGTGTGTGTGTGTGTGTGTTTGTGTGTGTGTGTGTGTGTGTGTGTGTGTGTGTGTGTGTGTGTGTGTGTGTGTGTGTGTGTGTGTGTGTTACAAGACTCCAAATCATAACAATATTCATAATATACATTAGCAATTTAATACTTCACTGACTCAGCAGTGTAACCCCATACAGTACAGTAGCTTATACTGCAGTAACCCCTAAACACAATGTTAATGTTTGTAACACCTTTATATTACATTTTTATATTAAATTATCCACAATATAGAAAGGACCTTTATAAAATAGTATGCACTTAAATATAAAGCTGCCCGCGGTCACAGTGCAGTGGCAAGTGTGAGAACGACGGAGAGCCAAGTCAGTCACTCAGTTTTGAAGTACACAAGATCACGTACCTTGTAATACTAATACAGTGGCCACGAGCGCAAACGCAAATACACACGTCCTGCCGAACCGGTCGGCCATGGCCATGGTCGCCAAAAAACGGTCTTGAAAGTTGGTAACAAAAGAGACAGACACGTTACTTTCCAACAGTCAGTAACCGAGCTCTCTCTTCTCTTCGGTTCTACAGCTGTCACTGCAAGAGGCTCGAGTTACAGCGCTCGAGCGCGCTCTTAAAGTCACATTCACAAATCGCCAATATCATAATGCCAAGCAACAGTGATTCTGATTATGTGGGTGACTTCTCAAGTATTGCTGTAAGCGATCTCAGATATTATATGAATAGAGCCAAAACATGCAGACAGGAGCGTCAATTTCAAGTGCCAGTCGCAAGACTTTGGTTCTGCGCGAGCTCATGTTGATGCTGACAGTCGTGCATTTCGAGTAGTCTATCAAAATGGCTAAATGACGATACGGTATTGATAGTGTTGTGCAGCCTTAGGGAACTGTGTTGTGCTTCAGTCTGAAGAAATGATAAGCAATGTTAACAGGTGTACGGGTGGGGTGGGGGAGCTTAAGGGCCATAGTGTGAGCTCCCATGCACATGGGTATAAATAACCAGTGTCTGTCTGAACAGATCTGCTCTGTATATCACTGGAACAAAGTAAATGTAGGGGTTATGGAGCCAATGGTGTGTTGTGTTGTGTTGTATTATTTGCTTACACACTCTAAGTCTGTAAAAACAGGCCTCAATGTACTTATGAATTCATTTTCCATATTGACTTTTTACAGGTGTTTTACCCCCATTTTGAATTACGCATATTGGCATCGTGGAAATGTCGTGGAAATCAAAGGAAATGTCAATAAACTTGACAGATAATGTCCTGGCAGAAAATTACCTTTACGTTTTTCTACAGATTTTTTTTCCTTCTCACATTGTACATAGGGATCATATGTCCTCACAAGAATAGTAAAACTTGAAACTATATCTTACATTGGCATGTCCTTATGAGGAAAATGCCTTAGTAAACACTAATGAATGATGACTTTATAAAAATGCTAAAAGGTTTGGCATTAGGGGTAGGGGACAGATGAGAGAGAGAGAGCGTTTTTGTGACATATCAGGACACAAATGTGTATAATGACATGGGTATGACATAGGTATTACAAGGAGAGGGTGATTTATGAGCACATTACCCATCTCCCCATTTTTTAAAAGGCTTATAAATCATACAGAATGAGTTTTTTTGGGATAAAGTAAAAATGTGCAGTTTCCTGTGTTGGGTAGGTTTAGGGGTAGGGGTAGTGTAGGGTGATAGAAAATATGGTTTGTACGGTATAAAAACCATTACGCCTATGGAATGTCCCCACAATTCACAAAAACAAACGTGTGTGTGTGTGTGTGTGTGTGTGTGTGTGTGTGTGTGTGTGTGTGTGTGTGTGTGTGTGTGTGTGTGTTCTTTTTGTTCCCAGCAGGTCAAAAGTTCAACGGTGAGTTATGAGAGACATCTGAGTGGTGAGCTCATGTACAAAACTGTCCTGCGTGTGAGGTTTTAAATGATTTATGAGGTCCAGCACACACTATGATAACTGACACTAAAGGTTGTCTGAATATATATATATATATATATATATATATATATAAAAATATATATATTCAATATATATATATATATATATATACCATTTCATCTACAGGATGTTTCAATAATCTTTTGCACACAGGCTTTAAAAGCAGGAGAGGTCATGATCTTTGGTGCCATTTAAATTAGATTATGACATAATCATGCTGTTTATTTCATGGATTTTTGTTTTGTTTACATTCTGTATAAGCCAAATGGCACCCATGCATTGCTTGGCCAGTTGCTTGCCACCGGGTTTAAGTGGAACATGGTACATGGGCTTAAGTGTTACTGGATTGCAAAGCTTGTTGGTAGGCTTACCGGAGCATGAATTCCTGTCTCCTTTGTGTACTATTAATATGACCCGAAATTGAACCGTGTTGCATGTGGGTAACCGGAAACTCCACATCCGGGGAAACGTGACACACTTCCAAATGAGAATGTCAAAGATGCATGTGATAATGATCAGTGACTTTTTGTCTTAATTTTCTAAATGTCTTACCAAAATGTATTCATCACATTGGGACCACAGATCTCAAAACTTTAATCTCACCACTGAGCATGTAGCAAACATCCCAAATTGTTACAGATGAAAAGCCTCCTGCACGAATGTTGGTATTCATGGAATTCCAAAGCTGCCAAAATTAAAAATAAATAAATACATAAATAAATATACAAAGAAATGTAAAAAGTAAAAATAAATAAATATATAAATAAATATACATAGAAAAGCAAAAAATAAAAAATTATAAAAATGAAAAATAATTATTTATACATTTATTTCCTTATTTATGCATATATTTATTTTCCCCACATTTATTCATTTATATTTGTATTCATTTCCACATTTATTCATTTCTACATTTATTTATTTATACATTTATTTATTTTTACTCTGAGCTCGATTGCTATGTATATACCATGCCCTCCTCACTACCCTACCGACAAAGAAATGTATAAATACATAAATGTAAAAATAAATAAATGTATAAATAAATAAATGTAGAAATGAATAAAAATCGAAACCCCTCCTTGAACCCTTCCTTGAACTGTCACCTTATCGTGGTGTACCCAAATGATGTACATGGTGTACATTTGAGTACCCAAATGACCCTGGGAGCTATGTTGTCTGGGGCTATATGCCCCTGGTAGGGTCTCCCAAGGCAAACAGGTCCTTGGTGACGGGCCAGACTAAGAGCAGTTCACAAACCCAATATGAGTCAAATTAAAACTAGGAACGAGACGTTGCCCGGCATGGCACAGCCGGGGCCCCACCCTGGAGCCAGGCCCAGGGTTGGGGCTCGTATGCGGACGCCTGGTGGCCGGGCCTACCCCCATAGGGCCCGGCTGGGCTCAGCCCGAAAGAACGACGTGGGGCCACCCTCCTGTGGGCTCACCACCTGCAGGAGGGATCATATGGGGCCGGTGCGTAGTGGATCGGGCGACAATCGAAGGCTAGGCCCCCGACGACCCGATCTCTGGACACGGAAACTGGCTTTAGGGACGTGGAATGTCACCTCGCTGGTGGGGAAGGAGCCTGAGCTTGTGCTGGAGGTTGAGAGGTACCGGCTAAAGATAGTCGGGCTCACTTCCACGCACAGCTTGGGCTCTGGAACCACACTTCTTGAGAGAGGCTGGACTCTCTACCACTCTGGAGTTGCCCATGGTGAGAGGCGGTGGGCTGGAGTGGGTTTGCTTATAGCCCCCCAGCTCAGCTGCCATGTGTTTGAGTTCAACCCGGTGAGTGAGAGGGTCGCTTCCCTGTGCCTTCGGGTAGGGGATAGGTCTCTCACTGTCGTATGTGCCTACGGGCCGAACGGCAGTGCGGAGTACCCGGCCCTAATGGGGTCTTTGGGAGGGGTGCTGGAAAGTGCTCCAACTGCATCGTTCTACTCGGGGACTTCAACGCACACGTGGGCAGTGACAGTGATAGCTGGAGGGGTGTGATTGGGAGGAACGGCCCCCCTGATCTGAACCCGAGCGGTGTTCTGTTATTGGATTTCTGTGCTAGTCACGGCTTGTCCATAACAAACACCATGTTCAAGCATAAGGGTGTCCATCAGTGCACGTGGCACCAGCACACCCTAGACCAGAGGTCGATGATCGACTTTGTGGTCGTCTCATCTGACCTCCGACCGTATGTCTAGGACACTCTGGGTGAAGAGAGGGGCAGAGCTGTCAACTGATCACCACCTGGTGGTGAGTTGGATCCAATGGCAGGGGAGGAAGCTAGACAGACTCAGGAGACCCAAACGTACTGTGAGGATCTGTTGGGAACGTTTGGCCGAGCCCCCTGTCAGAGAGATCTTCAACTCCCACCTCCGACAGAGCTTCGACCAGATCCCGAGGGAGTCTGGAGATACTGAGTCCGAGTGGACCATGTTCTCCACCTCCATTGTCTCCGGTGCCTGTCGAGGCAGAAATCCCCGAACCCGGTGGTGGACACCGGAAGTAAGGGATGCCGTCAAGCTGAAGAAGGAGTCCTATCGGGCCTGGTTGGCTTGTGGGACTCCTGAGGCAGCTGACGGGTACAGGCAGACCAAGTGGACTGCAGCCCGGGTAGTTGTGGAGGCAAAGAATCGGGCCTGGGAGGAGTTTGGTGAGGCCATGGAGAAAGACTATCGGTTGGCCTCGAAGAGATTCTGGCAAACCGTTCACCGCCTCAGGAGGGGGAAGCAGTGCCCTACCAACACTGTTTACAGTGGAGATGGGCAGCTGTTGACCTCAACTGGGGATATCGTCGGACGGTGGAAGGAATACTTAGAGAATCTCCTCAATCCCACCAACACATCTTCCATTGAGGAAGCAGTGGCTGAGGGCTCAGAGGTGGATTCATCCATCACCCAGGCTGAAGTCATCGAGTCATCAACTTGTTCCCAGTGCATGTTGGACTCCGGCAGGGCTGCCCTTTGTCACCGGTTCTGGTCATAATTTTCATGGACAGAATTTCTATGCGCAGTCAAGGGCCGGAGAGTGTCTGGTTTGGGAACCACATGATTTTGTCGCTGCTTTTTGCGGATGACGTTATCGTGTTGGCCTCCTCAGACCAGGACCTTCAGCGTGCACTGGGGCGGTTTGCAGCCAAGTGTGAAGCGGCCGGGATGAGAATCAGCACCTCCAAATCCGATGCCATGGTTCTCAGTCGGAAAAGGGTGGCTTGCCCACTTCAGGTTGGTGGAGAGTTTCTGCCTCAGATGGAGGAGTTCAGGTATCTTGGGGTCTTGTTCACGAGTGAGGGAAGGATGGAATGGAAGATTGACAGACGGATCGGTGCAGCTTCTGCAGTAATGCGGTCGATGTACCGGTCTGTCGTGGTAAAGAAGGAGCTGAGCTGTAAGGCGAAGCTCTCGATTTACCGGTCAGTCTACGTTCCTACTCTCACCTATGGTCATGAGCTGTGGGTCATGACCGAAAGGACAAGATCCCGGATACAGGCGGCCGAAATGAGCTT
The DNA here is from genome assembly GCA_018749465.1 of Paracanthobrama guichenoti. Taxonomy (NCBI): domain Eukaryota; kingdom Metazoa; phylum Chordata; class Actinopteri; order Cypriniformes; family Gobionidae; genus Paracanthobrama; species Paracanthobrama guichenoti. The sequence goes on from CM031947.1 coordinate 24,493,710, forward strand.
TCTCCGCAGGGTGGCTGGGCGCTCCCTTAGAGATAGGGTGAGAAGCTCAGTTACTCGGGAGGAGCTCCGAGTAGAGCCGTTGCTCCTCCACATCAAGAGGAGCCAGCTGAGGTGGCTCAGGCATCTATTTCGGATGCCTCCTGGACGCCTTCCCGGGGAGGTGTTCCGGCATGTCCCACCGGGAGGAGGCCCCGGGAAGACCTAGGACACGCTGGAGGGATTATGTCTCCCGGCTGGCCTGGGAACGCCTCAGGGTTCCCCCGGAAGAGCTGGAGGAAGTGGCTAGGAGAGGAAGTCTGGGCGTCTCTGCTTAAACTGCCCTGCCCCCCCGATAAGCGGAAGATAATGGATGGATGGATGGATGGATGCGGAAGATAATGGATGGATGGATGGATGGATGGATGGATGGATGGATGGAAAAAATATATACATAAATAAGGAAATAAATGTATAAATAATTATTTATTTATTTATTTATTTATTTTTGCTTTTCTATGTATATTTATTTATTTTTATTTTATTTTGGCTCTTTTTACATTTCTTTGCATATTTATGTATTTATTTATTTTTAATTTTGGCAGCTTTGGAATTCCATAGGTATTCAAGGGTCTCTTACATTTCCGCACCTCCTCAACTCTACATTCTTTAAGTTAAAAAGAATTCAGCAAATAAAAACGTCCAGCAGGGGGAGCATTGCTACACTCTAAAACAAAGGTTATTTAATGGTTCTTTGCAGCACTTTAAATACAGCAAGAACAACTTGTAACTATAGCTTTGGTTTTATTGATATATTAAATTAATTAACCACGATTCATTTTGTGATTCCAGAAATTTCAAGAATTGTATGTTTATTTAAATAAATCAATAGATATTTAAAAGAAATATATTGCAGTTTACATCTTGATTTTGTCTGTTTTTAGCATTATAATTTAGATTAGAGTTAGATTATTTTATATGAATAATAATTAGTAAATTTAAATACCTTTAAGTCCTACTGCAGCCACACCTTGGCTGTTTGCTAAGGCCCCTTTGTGGGCCCCGGACCCCTGTTGTATGTGGCACTTTGGAGATTGAAAAAAAGTCTTGGTTAGATTGCATGATTTTCAAAACAGCGTAAAGGAGAGTTCGCAAAGAAACTTTTGTTAAAAGATGATGCAGCTACTGCATTGGCTCTTAAAGGATCAGCCTCTTTAAAACGGTTCATTTCAGACAGAGGGTCAGAATGAGGGTTGAAAATAATAATTTTTTCTGCTTATATATTTGTGTGTGTGTGTGTGTGTGTGTGTGTGTGTGTGTGTGTGTGTGTGTGTGTGTGTGTGTGTGTGTGTGTGTGTGTGTGTGTGTGTGTGCACGAAAAAAACAAAACAAAAAAAAACATTATAAGTGAACCTTTATGATTGATGAGGGTTTTTGGGGAAAAAAAAAAGGTAACACTTTATTTACTGTTACTATAGTTATTACAAAAAATTTGCATAATTACATGCAACTAACCCTAAACCACACACTAATCTTAAACCTAGTAAGTACATGTAGTTAACTATTATTACTCAGTATGTAAATATATAATTACACTGTAACAAAGAATTACTGTATTTTACCTGAAAGATAAAAGAAAAAGAAAAGATTTTCTTGATTTGTCTTGACTTTTAATATATCACCTTTAGAGATAAGAATAACTGAATCATGATGAGGAAATAACACTGATAATCTATAGAGTGTGTATATGTGAATTGATAGCTTTGATCAGATAATGTCACATGATTGCTTTCATGTAAATGAACTGAGGTCTATAAATTAGAAGTTAGGTAAAACTGGGGCATTGAAATTCATCAGCGTTCAAACCAGAAGAGTGAGGTTTTTAGGGCATGACAGCTTTTTTTAAGGTCCTCACTGACATTTCAGGTCAGAGTGACTGTCCAGTGTTGACTTGATTAACATTGGCATTGTCATGCAATTCAACCCCTCTAAATTTACAAACATCATGGTCAAGTGTGTCAGCTTCACTAAAAGGATACTAATGTATGAATTTAAGGTAATTAAAGAATAAAAACCAACAACATTATTTAGCCGCCTAACCAGAACATTTGAATGTGACGCATTTGAATTCAACATTTGACTGGGACATTTGAATCTTTCAAACAGTGCATATTACCTGTGGAAAGAAAGACATCTCTCTCTTTCGCTGAGAGATGCACATATTGGACAAATAAAACTGGGAACTTCCCTTGCGGACTCAGGATTTCACAATTTATTTGTGACATGCGTTGTAGAAGTGTGTAGTGCTTAGTGTAAAGGTTACTACAGTTTGCTTAGGGCTTGCCTAATAAGGAGTGATTTGTTGTTCCTGACTAATCTATGGACTCTCAGATTGAGCAACATCATTGGAGACTGACAATACAGAGAGAGCAGGACAGGAGACGAAAGAAAGAAAAACAACAATGCAAAGATCAACTTAGCATACATTAAGTTGGTGGAATAAACTGGAGATGCAGAAAGAGAGGAGTAACACAAAACAGGAAGTTACATAGAGATTGTGTCTGTACAGTAGTGTAAACATAGGGTAAAGATTCGCCTGGCAGTTTGTGTTTTGTGAAGACTGGAACCCAGTCAAAAACACTGTGTAAGAGAAGAAAGCTACTGAGCACAGTGGTGGTGGTGTAGAGATGCTGAGGAGAGAGCGTGAGCGAAAAGACTGAGAAGGAAAGAGAGGCCACCCGAGGAGACGCAGCAGAGGAGGACAGTCGATCATTATGGGAGTCAAATTCAAGGCTTGTGTTGCTATTGTCTTCATCATCCTTTTGCTTGGCTCACTGTGGCTATGTAAGTTTTGCCATTTTTTCAGATTTTTTCTTCAACAGACTGAATGTAATATGCTTGGTCAATGTAGAATTGGTTTCTAGGCCAGATTTTCTTGCATACCAAAGCTATTTTTGTTGTGGGTTCAGGTTAATAGATTTTTTAGGTATTGTTTTCTTATTTTCATCTTAAAAAGCTCATAATTACATCAATATTGTTTTTTTGTTTGTTTTTACATTTTTTATATTGAGTTATACTTGTCCATCAGTATCAGAGCTGATTGACCATCACACTGTAAAAGATTTCCACCTATTTCAACTGAAAAAAGTTTTAGTTCACATGAAAATTCTGTCTCACACTCATGTCGTTCCAAACCTGTAAGACTTTTGTTCATTTTCAAAACATTTTCAAAACACAAATGCAGATCTTTTGAAATCTGAGAGCTTTCTGTCCCTCCATTGACAATCTACGCAACTTCATAAAAGTAACCCATGTGACTCTAGTGCATGGTTTAACCTCAATTTTAATGAGTTCCGCAAGGACTTTGTTTATGCAAAAACATAATTTACCACTTTATTCACAAAATTTTAATCTCCAATGCTCGTTCATGAGAGCACCGACACATACATGTTGTGTTGATACAAGAGCAGACATTGTTGCATGAATGCATGCTGGAGATTAACATTTTGTAAATAAAGTGCTAAAATATGTTGTTTTTTCACAAACAAATCACTCACGTTGCTTAATGAAATTGAGGTTAAACTGGAGTCACGTGGATTACTGTAATGATGTCTTTAAAAAATAATAAAAAAAATTTTTTTAAATCGTTGCCTTAAAATTTTGAGTTCATTGAAATTAAAAAAATGAGTTAATACAATGAACATTTTTGACATCACCCTTTATTCAAATAGTATTAAAAGATTTTGTAAGCATATTGCGTAATTTTATTTGTTATAATGCAGTGAAACATGCCAAATTGTGCTATTTTCATGATTTATCACAACATTTCAAGATACAATAATATTTTGAGTTTCTATTTATTAAACCCATTTCCTCCATTGTATTAACTCAAATTTTTAATTTCAATGAACTCAACATTTTAAGGCAACCAGGTTACTTACTTTTTAAGTTAAACCAACAATATTTTTTACAGTGTACCTTTCTGGGGCTGGAAAGTGGACTGTCAATAGAGGGACAGAAAGCTCTCAGATTTCATTAAAAAGATTAATGATTGGGTTTGGAACTACATGAGGGTCAAATTAAAGACAGAATTTTAATTTTTGGGTGAACTAACCCTGCTGCCTTCAGTTATTGAGTATTATCAAATTGGCTTTTCAAGTCATTTCAACTTAAATTATATTCAACTGACTTAAAAACTTGAGTTGAATCTCATATAACAAGTTGAAGCTGCTTAAATTATTTTGATGAGTGATTGTAAAAACATATGTTGTCATGACTTTTTGATCATATTTTTTACAGTGCACTCATCAAGGAAATAAACATGAACAGATGCTGAAAAGAAATGTGATTTTATTTCATATCTTAAATAAGTTTACAGTTCATGAGAGAAGTTGCGGTGTCCGAATGTTGAATGATTCTTTGTTCAGTCTTATGTTGTTAATGATTCAACTCACCGGCTCAAGCTGGTCTCAGCGATAATTTTGTTTTCCATGACAAAAAGTAAGTAATACATGTGACCTTCTGGATGCGTTTAATCAACTTCAACTCTATGATTTAGGTATTGCTTTTTTATTTTCTCTTCCTGTTTAAAAATATTTATTCTCTCATCCTCTGCCTCTCATTGTAGATGGGAACCTGGAGCACCCCTGGGATACTTGTCCGATAGCTTATAGAGTAAAAAACAAGGTAAGAATGGTGAAATATAAAAGAGAACATGATATAACACAAAGCTGTTATTAGGTTATTTTTAGTCTGTGCTTGGTAACAGGAACTTTGCCCATTTATTGTCACTCATTTTATTGCATCACTCTAGAAATCTGTCCTCCTTACCTCATGTTTCAATCTCTTGTCTTTTCTCAGCCTCTGCCTTTGACTATAGTTAATAGTACAGATAAAGGTGTGGCTCCACTGAGGGTGTGTCCCGGTCAGAGGTTTCAAGTTGCTGATTTGCTGGCTCACCTGCAGGCAGCACCAGTCTCAGCCAATGATGTGCTGCTAAAGCCATACCTAGCAAGCTGGGATGAGCTTATCGAGTAGGTTAACATACATACATAATCTCATCATATAGCAACCAGGCTAGGCTAACCTAAATATTCCAAAGCCATATCATACGAGCTAGAATGCAGCACGATCACGAACACGAACACGAACTTCAATAAACAAGAAGTAAATACTGAATAACTTATATTTTAGACACATTATTTTGCTTTTTTTTTCCACCAATAAGTAGCAAAGCGAGAATGAACCATTGTGCATCTCCAAGCAACACACGTTAGTTGTGTTTCTTTCCAGAAGGAAACAATGTTGTTGAACAAATCGGTTAAATGAATGAATCAACGACTCACTCAAAAGTCATTTGTCACCACCAACTGGAGGACTGATGTAACTTGCAGAAAGAGTTATTAGCTGTGTCCAAAATCTCATGAGTAGGTAATGAGTAGTAATAGTAAAGTGTCCATCAGTTGCAAGCTTCAGAATCTCGCTGGAAGTAGTAGGTCATCAGTGTACTTTTCACTGAATGTTCTATGAATAGGCTACTATAGGCCTAGTTGTGTCCCAAATGACACACTAAACCAGGGCTTCTCAACTTTGGCCCTGAGGTTCACTTTCCTAAGGAGTTTAGCTTAAACCTTGATTAAACTCACCTACCTGCAACTTTCTAGGAATCCTTAAGGTCTTTATTGCTGTGTTCAGGTGATTAGGATTGGAGCAAAACTCTGCAGGAAAGTGGACCTCAGGTGCCAGAGCTGAGAACCCCTGCACTATACACTATTCACTCACTATGCACTGCATGCATCCGTCTATTTTATGATTTGATAAGGTTATTTTGTAATCCAGCATCGGTGTCTGATAGCCTAAGGAAAGCTGTGACAGCGCATGAAGTTTACAACATTTCACACTTCATTTTATTTTTTTAATTTTTTTTAAAAAGCACTTAAAACACTACTCACTATTTATACTACAAAACGGATGTAGTGCACAAGTACGTGAACTGGGACGCATCATATGAATTCATACTACTCATTTCACATACAACACCAACTGACCAATCAAATCAGAGGACTGCAACTCTCTGATCATAATATCTATATGTAAGTAGAAACATGCATGTACGAAATATCTCTCCTTTTTTCTGTGCATTTAAGATTTTTGGAAGCCTTGGGGCCAATGGTGGGTTTAATTTCACAAGAAATTGAGTCAAAAACCACCATCATCCGTGACCTGGCCCAAAAAGCAGAAAAAGAGGCAGAGAAGAAAATGAAAGACAGAAAAAGAATGACTCAGCAAGGAGACACAGTCATAGTGTCAGCTCATAACAAATCTTCTAACTACTCTGAAATGGCTCACAGCCTCTCATTTGGATACACTTCTGTTCGGTCTATGATTAAATGGGAGTTGGAGAATGGTTTAGTAGATTTTCACCAGCAGACGAACTCAGGCTGCAGGACTCTGCTGCGCTTACACCGCGCTCTGCTCTGGCTGGAAAACTTCCTGCAGGAACTAGGGAAGGATGCGACTGAAGGAGAGCGTCTACGTAGCCCTTCTGACCTCTGCAAAGAGACTTACCAGCGCACTCTGGCCCACCATCACACCTGGTTTGTGAGGAAAGCAGCAGAGATGGCCTTTCTTGCTATGCCTGAACGACCTTATTTCTACAAGTTGGTGTGTGTGGGAACACAGGTAGAAGCCACGGCGGTTCTGAACAGGGTAGTGAGAGCGATGAGAGAAGTGTACGAGAGAAATGAAGATGCTCTACAGGAACATGGCATGCTGGATCTACCCTGAGCGTAGAAAGAGTGAGGGAAATAAGAGTGGGACCAACCTAAAGAACACGACACTAAAATGCAAGATTAGAACTTTGAACCCTTATAAGAAAAGAATGAAGACACAGCTGGATGAATACAAGGCTTGTTTTTCCATCGTACTGGTGTACTCAAAGAAAGGTCAATTTTCTTAAAGTATTATTAATGAAGAAATATATTCATGATAATTGGAATAGGCAATTTTGTCTGAAATCTGTTAGTGAAATCAAACACCTTACTATCAAACGTAATATTTCTTTGTTGTTTAAAAAAACCCTGAATATATATACAGTGCTAATGAATGACCAATGGCAATGACCAACACTTAAGGTCCTTTTTTTGCATAAAGAAAATATAATAAGGTACAGTTTGTTTTACATCATACTGAATGACATCTAATTATTTATTTTATATCCAAGCACTTAAGAAACCTGATGAAAGAAATTATTCTCAGCAGACATATATTTTGTATTGTAATTGTCAGTATAAGACCATTTACATAAATACAGAATATAAATCAATAATAAATATTGTTTACATAACTTTTTATAGTAACTAGGCAACTGGTAACATGCTGTGCTCAGTGTTTATCATCTGCTTTCCTGATATTGAAAAAAAAAAAAAAAAAAAAAAAAAACATGCATTGATTTTTGTGAAGATATTTGCAGTTTTCAGTAGGTTTGCACCATAATAGTGCTAGTTGATTATGAATGATCCAGCAATGCAGGCACAGCAAAAGTGACAGACTTGGTTATGTAAGTTCTGTTTCAACAGAAAAACATTTTTACAATCTATATGCTTATCAAATTCACTTTTATAACTGTGCGACTGATACCTAATGATTGTCCAGGCGATATTCAACTCTCTCTCACACACATACCCACATCTATTCTGGCATGATGACATGACAAACAATGCAACTTCTGTTTTCTTTCACTTGTCTTCTTTAAATACTCGGTTTACAGAAACAACTCAAGGTGGTTAAAATTGGCTCCTATGAAGAGCACAAAGTCTGCTAAATGATATTATTTTTACAATCATTTTGAACAGTAAACTTGAAAATGCACTGAAATGTATTGTTTAAAATAAACATTTCTTTCAAAATATTTGAGATTAGATAATGAAAATATTTGTGAAATGTAATCGTATTGTATTCATTCAAATGGCATGATATCAACATGGATATTTAACCTGGCATTAAGTCAAATATGCATATTATTTCAGGATTTATTATTCCAAAGCTCATGCAAATTAAGAAAGGTCCTCAAATCAAAACTCATATTTATTTATTGCAATGAAATTGGCCATGATTCGGATTTAGCGGAGACAGCTCTTCATAAAGTTCCTTATAATGACCACTGCTACTATTGTGCATGAGCATAATTTATAAGGGCAAACTTACACACATACTGGATTCATATTCTGGACAATGGAAATACTGAGCATGCAAACGTGTGAGTGTCAGCTCTGCTCTTTATTAGTCTATTTTAGTTAAACAAATAGGTAATGTAAACTCATGAAATGTAGGTTTTAACACTTTTTACCTTTTTAGAATTTCGAATGCAAATTATATTGATGAAGAGCAGACGGTGTATTTTTGTTCATTTTATTAAATGTGTTATTTCAATACATTAGATTAAGCATATGAACATATACAGTATAAGGTGTTTATATAATTAATTGAACTAACTAGGTGATATAATTTCACCCTCTTATTGTTCCTCGGACATTTCGGCACAGTTTGCGCAAGGCCCAGTTCTGTGTGAACCTCTGAACATTGAGCCATATTGAATGAACTGCAGTTTTGTTCTGCAATGTTACTGGGCCTGTTCACACAACCCACTCCATCTGTGCAAACACATCCAAACCACAGCATTATTTCATATATACTTATGTCATATACTTCATATACATTAGATGCATGACTTGTCATCTTGTTTTCAAAAAGCTGTTCAGTTCATTTGGTTAATATGTTCATAGGAGACATTTAAGTTTTCTAACAGATCATAACCTTTGCCATGATCTGTATTATCAGTGTGACATGTATAGTTTTATTATTTTGGTGTTTCAAAGGCTACGATGAGATCCAGACTATTAAAGTGACAATGAATTATTACATTCTTGGGCTAAGTCTTGTGACCTCCTTGTATTTTATAATAATAACAGCAAAGCTTAATATCTATCGTACATTCCCCAGCTGCTACATGCTTTTTCATAAAATGGTCAACAAAATATAGGCTATTTGAAAATATACAATCTTTTCTATATTGCATGTGATTTTAAAACACATTGCCATTCTCATCTATATATTTATTTAAATATAGGCTAAATAATACACAATTATCTTCACGATCAGCCATTCTAAAGGTAAATAAACACATATTATGCAACTTTATACACGAAATGGACAAAATAAAAATATATATCGCTTTTCAGAAGATTCCAGTATGTTGATACATATGCTAATATTAAGTGTGTAGTTCACCCGTAGAAACGTTTGGTGGCGTGGGGGCGCTGTTCACAAAATCTCTAAGCCTGCATGCAACGAAATCTGCATTTACAGCTGTTTTCATTTGCCTTTTTGTGCATGGTATTGAAAATGAACCGCGTTCTCAAAAAAAAAAAAAAAAAAAAAAAAAAAAATATATATATATATATATATATATATATATATATATATATATATATATATATATATATATATATATATATATATTAATAATAAAATAATAAAAATAAAAGAACAATAACGAGAATCATGTTGATTTTCACTCCAGAATATACAGGGCTAAATGTACCGAATCAAGTTAAGGATATGTGATCTGGGGCCTGAGGTAAATAAAATATTTAATTTTGTTGGTGTCAAGCTTTCTCTTCTGGGTCACACAAACAAAACATATGCTATATACAGACATCACAGAGTAGGCTACATGTGAAAGTGATGAAATGTGATGAAGCATTTTGTCACTCACTTAAATATTCTTCAGTAAATGACACTTAATTTATGCCTGATAAAGATAGATAGATAGATAGATAGATAGATAGATAGATAGATAGATAGATAGATAGATAGATAGATAGATAGACGGACGACAGACGGACGGACGGACGGACAGATAGAGATAGATAGATGCTTTTGGGGAAATGCTGGTGTAGAGCACCATACCTATTTAGGATTATCCAGTGAGATTAAAGGATTAGGGCATTAGATAAAAGTGTACACACTCAAACTCTAGTCGACTACGACCCAGAGAAGCAGTGTGTATATTCTTATAGGTGATCTGTTCTCTGTATGACAGTAGCCTAGAAATGAAAAACAAGACACTTCACAGCATGGAGCATGACGTGTATGTGCTCAGACAGCGAGTTTTTGTTTTTAAAAACATAAAAGAGAGAACTGAGATTTTAAAAAATAATGAGAAATGAGGTGGGTGACCATGTTTTTTTGTTTTATTGACTCATGCAGGGTAAGGACTGGGTTGGATTCACTTATGTCTCCCTTATCAGCAGAAACATAAACCTGCTGTTCCTGCTCTTAGAGCCTCTCTATACGTCTATGAAATCACTTAAAACAAAAATCCAAAAATACTCGATTAACAGAGAAGAAATCAAATCAAATCAAATAAAACAAACACACGCATGCATGCAGAAATCCATACGTATTCTCTCACACACATATCAAACACACTTTCTCTATCTATTCTCAGATTTTGAACTGAACCCAGACCTGTTGTCATCCTATGAGCCGGTGCAAATCAATACAAAACATCATATCCCCTCACCATGTGAGACAAATCGGATTACACATGCAAAAAAGAAAGGAAAATACTGCAAAAATTCTATTTATACATATAAACAAACTTAAATAGACACGCCTCATAATAAATGAAACGTGACGCATATGATATTACAGTCTGTGCTGAAACCAGTAGGAATGCAGAAAGGTTTGTGAATGTATGTTTTTTTGTGTGTGCTGGAGAGGAATTTAGAGCCGACTTTCATCAGTGTTTGCTACATGTTGGTATAAAATATCCTCTTCACTTATAAAGCCACAAATCAGACCGAGGAGAGGTTTAAGTACCACTCTTCACAACTGATACATGCATGCAAAAAAAATTTCCAGCACTCCAGAGCATGAGATCCAAACATGAGATCTCGCTCCGAACATGAGATCATGCCAGCATAGCACATTAAGTCAAAGACATCTGCTTTGAAATTATAATAATTCATTTCTGCTAAATTAATACAGATACTAATGGAAGAAAAACAGCATTTTTTAAGTTCTGAATTTTTCTCCTTTAAAAAAATTATATCCCTTTATTCTTAATATTGTTTAATAGAATAATATATTATTTAATAATTAGCTCTGATAGCTGAGCATGCAATTGAACTTTTGCTTCAGAAAATAAATACTGTAATATCTCAACTCACACATGCAAACACACGCATACACAGATGTACACACATTAATACACACAAAACCACAACCTTGCTAACTCTCTACAACCTCACTAGAAATGAAAGTCTTAAATGAAAAAAAAAAAAAATATTTATTTGAAATTTTGAAGTGTTATTCTCTGATCTGTCTGTGTTGAGGATTGCTGTGTCTGGCTTATATCTCTAGCTGTGCCTTCTGTGCATAATCATACACTCTGTTGTGTGTGTGTGTGTGTGTGTGTGTCTGTGTGTATGTGTAAAATAAAGAAACACACTTTCAGCTATTTAATCTCTGGAGTTGATCCTCAGTTTGAAGGAAATGCGTCCAGCAAACTTGTCTCGGTCAGTGCCGTCGGGAATGTTGTTAGCGTTGATTTTGCACTCCACGTTGATGTCCTCGTTCATGGTGATGTTGAGGAACTTAATGGCCACTAGAGGCTGAGAGTAGTTTACCTGCAGCAGAAAAAGAGCAACATGGCTGTTTTATTAAAGGTGGCCTAATTGATCTGTATTATTTTACATTTTCTCATGGGCGCCAACATGTTGAGATCACATGACCAGCTGAATACAACTAGCTTTATCACAGTTGCCTCCTGTCATTGGACACTATCATTTACTGTGCATATCACATTTCTACAATAGCATTGGTAACTGACAGTTTTTTCTCTTTTTTCTTCCTTAGATGCTACATCCACATCACTAGGTGTCACTATCAGATGAATACCATATCAGCACAATATAAAATACTGATTGCACCTTTAAAGACAGCATGAAATTTAAATTGTGAATGTCTTTTCTTCCATATTGTTATGTACATCTGAGTAAAACATTTTGAGAAAAGGATTATTGAGAAAAATCAATTGTTTATTGGATGGTGGCAGAACTGAATGCAATCTATAGATTGATTGTAACAAAGGGGTGGGGTTTAAAGGGATAGTTCACCCAAAAATGAAAATGTGATGTTTATCTGCTTACCCCCAGGTCATCCAAGATATAGGTGTCTTTGTTTCTTCAGTAGAACACAAATCAGTATTTTTAACTCTAACCGTTGTAGTCTGTCAGTCGTATCATGCATGTCAGTGGTCACAGTTGAGAGTATGAGAACTATGAGAGTAAAAAAAACACAAGTATAAATCCAAATTAAACACTGCGGCTCGTGACACATTGATGTCTTAAGACACGAAGTGATTGGTTTGTGCGAGAAACCGAACAGTATATAATTTTTTTTTACCTCGAATGCGATCTATGTCTAACAGCCGTCAGCGCGCGATGACTTCCGGTGTGAGGTCAAATGTACTCGCACAACCCGGTCGTTTTGTGTCTTAAGACATCAACGTGTCGTCACAAGATCCAGGGTTTAATTTGGATTCGTATGTGTATGTTTTTTTTACTCTCATAGTTCTCATACTCTCAACTGTGATGCATGATACGACTGACAGAATGCAAAGGTTGGAGTTAAAAATCTTCATTTGTGTTCTACTGAAGAAACAAAGTCACCTATATCTTGGATGCCCTGGGGGTAAGCAGATAAACATCAAATTTTCATTTTTGGGTGAACTATCCCTTTAAAGGTGCACTGTGTTAATTTTAGCAGCATCTAGGTGAGGTTGCCAATTGCAACCGCCCACCGATCACCCTTCCCTTTCTAAGCACATAGAGAAGCTACGGTGGCTGACACAGGACAAAGATGTCGTCGTCTAAGACAGCAGAGAGTAGCTAGCGTTCTGTAGAGAAGTTTGTCCGTTTAGGGCTACTGTAGAAACATGGCGGCGCAAAATTCACTGTAAGGAGACCCGCGGTGTATGTAGATAGAAATGGCTCATTCTAAGGTAATATAAACATAACAGTTCATTATGTACACTACTAAAAACATAGTTATGTATATTGTATGTGACCCTGAAGCACAGTCAGAAGTTCCAGAGGGTATATTTGTGGCAATATAGCCAACAATACATTGTATGGGTCAAAATTAGGATTTTTTCTTTTATGCCAAAATTCATTAGGATATTAAGTAAAGATCATGTTCCATGAAGATATTCACAATGAAGGTATTATTAGTAGTAATATGCATTGCTAAGGACTTCATTTGGACAACTTTAAAGGCAATTTTCTCAATATTTAGATTTTTTGCTCCCTCAGATTCTAGATGTTCAAATAGTTGTATCTCTTCCAAATTTTGTCCTATCCTAACAAAGCATACATCAATGGAAAGCATATTTATTCATAAATTACCCTTATTACTGGTTTTGTGGTCGAGGGTCAGATATTGCATTTCTGTCAATAGATCCTCATAAATATTACACACTGCACCTTTAAGTGGACTAAATGATTGGGGAATTCCATCATACGTCACCAGAGAAATTTATGACATTTTACTGGAAGATCCAGTTATTGCATTTTTATTTAAAATTGTCAATAATAATAATAAAAATTAAACATGTGCATGAATGAACATGCATTCAGAAAACAGGGTGAATTTTCATTTTATTATTGACTTTCAGTACATATGTAAGATGTGTGTCTGCTTGTGTGCTTACAGGCGTATTCTCCAAGTGTGCATGTGTGCATTGTACCTGGGCTTTCTTGCCATAGTATGGATAGTACATAAGGTTGAAGGTGCCATTGGGGGGAAAGTACGCCAGTTCACCAAGTTTATCTGAGTCATCAGTCTACAGAGGGAGGGAGACATTCAGTTCATCTCAGCTCAGCATTTGATCTGAGGGTATCAACCTGTTCTAATACCAAAACTGCTATTACAAACAAACAAACAAACAAACACAAAAACTAATTGCCCCTTGAGATGATCTTATGCTAGAATTATCTAGCATATGATCTGACTTCAAATAATCATTTTATCTTTTGCTGCTAAAACATATAAACTTAAATAAAGATTTTAAGTTTGATAAAATCAAAAGTCTGGCTTCCAATTTTTCTCTTATTGCAGAATATCAAAGCTGTAAAATACAGCTAGTAAAATACTCTGTTAAAATGATTATTCTTTATTCTGTCTATTATTCTTACCCACTCGTCTTTCCCAACTTTGTATCTCTGATAAGAATGGAGGGGGAAACAGATGAGACAGAAAATAAAAAAACAAATCATCCACATGAAACATAAATGAAGATGATGAGCAATGGTGTAAAACAACACACATTGAACAAACACTGAACGCAACAATTAAATGACAACAATACAGAACACAGGAGGAGGAATGATGTGTCCATGATGAGAAAGAGCAAGATGTGTTGAAAGGAAAAAGGAACATATCTGCATGAGCCTGAATGGCACCATCAGATTAAACCACCGGTCGATATCCAGTCACAAACATACTTGATTCAAATGGCACACACTATTGAGAAAGCTCCGGGAAAGAGCATGAAAACTTCCGCTTAATGCAATACAGATCAAAGTTTACTACCTGATGATGTGTGGCATTACAGTGAGATAACAGCAACTTAAACTAACCTACAGTATGTAAAGACAAACAAAGCGAAACTAAAACTGTTTCATTTTCTAAAACTAAACATCATTTTCATTAATTCAAATAAAGACCAAAAAATTAGAAAAGTCGCCTTGGCAACTAAACTAAACTAAAGATAAACAAAAATACTTTTTAAACGAATAAACTGTTTTAACATCCAGCTGTTTTAACAACACATGCCTGATAAATATCTGCTCAATTAATTATGCAAATGAGGTAATGGCTTAAACACGCCCACCTCTCATCTCAACAGTTGAAAGAGACTGAATTTTGCATGAACTATTAAATGCTGAATGCATTCAGACTTAAAATGAATGGGAAACACTCCAATGTTACTTACAATGTTCTCATTTCAGTTTGTTTCTTCTCATTTATTGCATGTGAATCAGCAGCACATAGTCTGTCATGGCAGCTTTTCTCTGATTACTGGCAAATTTAATCTGGGGCCTTGTTGAATGGCTCATGTAACTTTAATCTGAAATCAATCCCTTTCTGAAAGACTGAAGGATAAGAAGAGAGTGAGAGACGGGAGCGCTCTTACCTTGGCACCACATGTGACATAAGGAGGCTGCTTGTCTTTAGCAGGCAACAGACCGATCACCTGAAAAAAAAAAAGGAATAAAGATATAAAGATTGACACTGAAGAATACCAACAGATAAAAACAAAACAGAAAGGGATAAAAAGGTCAAACTGGGTCTCATTACAAAGATAAAATAACTCTGATGACCTATTTTAAACACTATCTTTAATTCTGTGATTTCAAATCAGACATTTATTTGTATTTGTACTGTTTGTAATATGTGACCCTGGACCACAAAACCAGTCATAAGGGTCTATTTGTTGAAATTGAGATTTATACATCATAAGCTAAAATAAGCTTTCCATTGATGTATGGTTTGTAAGGATAGGACAATTTTGGCCGAGATACAACTATTTGAAAAGCTGGAATCTGAGGGAAGTTGTCCAAATGAAGTCCTTAGCAATGCATATTACTACTAATATTTCTTTTTATATATTTACGGTAGGAAATTTACAAAATATCTTCATGGAGCATTATCTTTACTAAATACCCTAATGATTTTTGGCATAAAAGAAAAATCGCTAATTTTAACCCATACAATGTATTGTTGGCCAGTGCCACAAATATACCCGTGCGACTTATGACTGGTTTTGTGGTCCAGGGTCACATATAAGATATATTCAATTAGATGTGCCAAAACATTCTGGCAGGGTTTGGTGGGAAAGTCTGCAGGAATACTTGACTCTGATTTGCCAATTGAAGGATTAAGCAGTACATTATTTTTGCATTATAAACTGTAATTTGACCATTGTCCATTTGTAAATGTTTCTGACAAAAACATTTCACTCCATTCTAGTCCACGTCTTACACGGTTGAGCTTGATGATGACACAGGGCTTGCCCACATCGTAGCCATAATAACGATCTGTGATCCCAGAGCAATCCTCCAATATGGAGCGATTGAACTGGCAGGAACGCTTGGGGAAGTTTTTCAAACTGCCGCTGTCCTCCTGGATGAAGTACTGATCTGGTTTACACTCGTAATTCTTCTGAGCCTGGGCTGTGTCATTGTAGGCTGCATAAAATAAGCAACAGGACATGACCTTCTGTGAACTTCTTGCTGAATGACATGCATCATTTCAATAGTAAAATAATCGCAGCAGTATCTCTGTAATACATAAATCCTCATGGTACTCACGAGAGAGGAAGTTATTGAGGGCCTGGATATATCTTTCCCAGGTCTCTGTGAACTCCATTGTGTAAGCGATCTCCAACTGCTCACCTTTAGGTCTGATCATCATCCCTACGAAACCACAGAAAACCAATAAGAGAAAGGCGAGGTACAGAGTCTGTGAGTGTGTGTATGTTTGGGTCACTGTGATTTCAAAGCACATGTTCCTGGATCAACATCTTTGTTGATTCCAATCAACCAATCAGATTCGAGGGACAAGTTTACAGTTTACGTCAAGTTTAGGCTTACAACCAGGGTTAGGTGCTTCATAAATATTCATCATTTATGGGTAGGGATATAGTTAGGACTACATTTTCAGACAGGAACATGTCTTGGCAAAATCACTGTGACCGAAATAACAATCATGTTTGCATATATATTTAGCATTTATTATACTTCAAAAAAGGCTAATGAATAGACCAATTAATGGCAACATTAGGGTGCAGTGGTTAATATTTGCTTTATTTGAGAACATATCTATAAAAGGTTTCACCTGGAGTTGCAAGTCTATCTTGGTATGTTGGTCTGTGGTCATCGAGTGTCTGCAGCATTACATACATGGTGAGGGTAAATAATCCAGCCAGGAAAATGTAGAATGCCAGATAAAACAACAGGATCAGACCTACAAGGACACACACATTCAAATCCAAACTCTAAATGAACACATACAGCACTCAAACTCTTGGAAATTCCCCATACATGCAAAATATGTGTCACTGGAACACTGGTTAAACGTAGCATCGAAATATACTTATTTTATGGGAATTCTGTGTGAATAATATTAATTATTAATAATTACTTCTACTACTACTACTACTACTACTACTACTAATAATAAATTATGTCTATTCGTTTAAATTCACAAATAAATACAGCTGCATGCATCAATTATTGGAGTTTAAGCATCATAAACCCATATTTTGATGAGATTAAATGGTTCACCCAAGTTCACCCAAAACTCACGTCGTTCCAAATCCATAAGACCCAACGTTACTACCACTTTCAAGGCCCAGAAAGGTAGTAAAGACATCAATAAAATAGTCCATGTGAATACGGTGGTTCAACCTTAATGTTGTGAAGTGACAAGAATACTTTTTGTGCGCAAAAATAACAGCACTGTGTTTACAACGTGGACAGCATCAGAGACTGACACGGAAGAGAAGATATTGTTGAATAAAGTCGTTATTTTTGTTTTCTTGTCGCTTCATAACATTAAAGTTGAACCACTGGAGTCACATGGACCTTGAAAGTGATTTGTGTTTCCGATGATCCGAAGGTCTTGCGGGTTTGGAAAGACGTGAGGGTGAGTAATTAATGACAGAATTTACATTAACTAACCCTTTAAGCATTTTTGACAGACAAATAGCACAATTACAGTGGCAATGCCCCCTAAATTTCAAGGAGCCATATGGATAATGCCTTTTTGATGCCACCTACTGTCCGATCAGCACAAGCAAACTTTACACTTCTCCACATGCTCCCACTTTATATGTGTACAGTATAATAGTTTTTAGCATGTAATTTTTAGCATGTCTACAGTAATAGCTGCAGAATGCTGATTGGCTGATGGCAGCCATATTTTTATATCTGACTGTCCTCATTGAAATTTAAAGTAAAAGTTTAAAGTAATTTAAAGTGGCCAAAGGCAGTACATTTATTTTGGTACAGTATGGGGCAGCCATTCTGAATTAAATGTTAATATTAATGAGTGATAAATGTTAATGTTAATTAATATTGACAAAGGGACAAAGAAGTTTTCAGATCGGGCCAGCAGTCTAGAAGTAGTTTGCAAAAATATGTTGCAAACAATCCCTATCAGAGCTATACATTTTGTGCGTCTTGACACAATGAAAAGCACACAACTTGTTTCCCCCAATTGTAACTTCTCCTACACTTTACACTCTTTAATAAAAACATATTTGATCAGAGTGTTTGTTATAAGATATACAGAATACTATGTGACCATATTATAAACATATCTTTTGCACTCAGCCTTGCTTCCTCTCTCTCCTTCTGCTGATGTAACTGAGAAAAGAAACAAGACTAGTAGGCCTAATCCTCTTAACTTCTCACCAGAGCACCCCAATCTCCTCTCCTCATTCATATATTTATACAGTACATTCATACACATTCACTGCAGCCCTGTCTTACACACATTCATACTTTTACACACAAATGTCCCTTAAAGGAAGTCTAGTAATCCTTTCTGGTCAAAGTCTAGTCTCTGACTAAATTGAATTACTGCAGGGCAGATGTGGTGAAATTTAAAGGGGAGGGATGGTGACAGAAGGAGGAAAAGAGGGCAGATTAAATCACAAGGGGGATTTTCAGGGAATATTCTGTATGATTTAGAAACTCCAGAGTAGCCTATGTCAGAGTAGCCTAAGACAGACATGCAAACTCTCCTGACTAGAAATAATCATAAAGATTATTGTCTACACAACTGCGCTAAAAATAGGTCTCTATACAGACTGCAGCACTGGCATAATGGGTTGATATTTAGCATTGCCACTTAGAAGAATGGCGAAATGATGCAAATGGTTGTTTATTCATGAGAAATATAATGTCTGTGCAGTAATGTTGTAAAATAATGTGGCACCATATGGTTATTGAAGAGCTAGCCAAAGATTTGTTTTAGTCTTTGCTGATGTTAATGACAGAGGCAGCAATTTTGGATAACTAAGTATGATTTATGACAGAGGTCTTCAACCCTGCTCCTGGGGACCCACTGTCCTGCAGAGTTTAGCTCCAACCCTAATCAAAGACAGGTGAAGCTAATCAAGCTCTTCAGGATCACTTGTTGAAAATACACAGGCAGGTGTGCTGAAGCAGGTTGAAATAAACTTTGCAGGACAGTGGGTCCCCAGGAACAGGGTTGAAGACCTCTGATTTATGATATATCGATATATTGGTAATAGTCATCATATGGGTACACTGCAATCCCAAATTTTAAGTAAGCAGAACTATCAAGTTTTGAGTTTACTCATGCATGTTAATTGCTCTAATTTGAAGCACTGAGTTAGCTAACTCATACATTTTGATAGCAATTAACATAAAATATTTAGTTAATTAACTTTTTTATTTTGAGTGCTTGCAAATCAAATGTTATCAGAACTCAAAAAAGTTGAATGAGATTTTTTTTAAGTGAAGAAATATTTGCTAGCTATAACAAACTAATTCAGAAAATGCCAACTTGCTAATTTGCTAACATGTAACAATAGCATGGTATAGCACGTACTGAGTGAATACAGCAACTTAAAACATGTAACTTACCTGCTCTCAAACCAAGCAGCATTTGCCACTTGTCACCATGATAACTCTCCAAAACCCACATTAACAGAAACTCTTCTAAATTAGCATAACGCATTATTCAAATCTCCCTTATCATTAATCTTGCACAAAAAACAACAACAACAACAACAAAAAAAGACATTATATAATTTTAGCATTTACTCTCCCTTTCGAGTGCCATGGGCAAAGCTGAGAAATAAAAAATCCCAGCCCACTTCAAACTTAAGTAATTCTAAATTAAAGGAAATGAGTTCATGCAACTCTAAACAATGAAACAGTTGAGTTTACTTGAAATATGTCAGTGCTGTGAACTCAAAAGAAAAATAAATCTAAATACTAATAACAGTTAATTTAACTGAACTAATTTGTTTAATTTAAGTTTGTCCTACTCAAACCAATTAAGTATTTTGAGCATTAGGGTTTACAGTGGTTGACATGTGAATAGTTAATGTCTAAAAGTTTAAAATGTATATATACTGCATTACTACATGGGGAATGTGTACAGGGAAATGCATGATATTCACCTTTTGCAATAGACTTAGTATGCATAATAAATATA
Organism: Paracanthobrama guichenoti; assembly: GCA_018749465.1. Taxonomy (NCBI): domain Eukaryota; kingdom Metazoa; phylum Chordata; class Actinopteri; order Cypriniformes; family Gobionidae; genus Paracanthobrama; species Paracanthobrama guichenoti. The sequence goes on from CM031947.1 coordinate 24,514,008, forward strand.
ATTATACAATTATTTATAATAATAATTATATACACTACCATTCAAATGTTTAGGGATTTTTAAAATGTTTTTGAAACAAGTATTTTCTGCTCACCAGGACTGCAATAAATTAATCGAAATACATTAAAACTGTATTATTGTGAAATATTACAATTTAAAATAACGGTTTACTATTTTAGTTAAAATTATTTCTGAAGGATCATGTGAGTAATGGTTGATGAAAATTCGAAAAAGAGCTGCTGAAATGTTCAAAAGAACAGCATTTATTTGAAACATCTGCTCAATTTCATGCATCCTTGCTAAATAATGTACTAATCCCAAACGTTTGAACAGCAGTGTACATACGGTATTTATATTATATATCAGAAACATTTTGTTCAAAATAGTATAGCTTACAGGACACTTGGACTGCCTAAAATTTTCCATTTGCCTTTGTAATAACATTGTACTTTGAAACACATTCACCAACATATTAAATAATTTATGGTTGCTATTTTGAACAGACCAGGCTCTATCATTCCATAGAGGGGGTATGAGGGAATACGTTTGCAAACATATATGTGTGTGCTTCTGTTATGGTGGCTAGCAGCAGTGTGTATGCCTAAGGAGAGCTCATTAAGCTACAGGACACCTGAGCTTCACGCAGTGAGGCCCCTGGGGACAGTCGATCAGGTTGCCCCGGGCCGATGGAGGAGGGATACCGGATCTCTGCCCCCTGTTCTGCTGCATCCAGGAGCTCCCCGCACAGACAGGCTTTCACTGATCAATAACAGCAGTGCAATGAGAGGTTACTCTACAGGATAGGATTACACAGGAGTGTGTGTTAATATGCCTGGAGAGAGTGAAAAAGGACGCAATGGATGCGTACGAGAGAAAGCGAGCAAAAATAAGGTGAGAACGTTGCCTTATGCAGAGAGACTAGCAAAGCCCAAATGATCAAATCATTAAGCACTACTTAATCTCACAGCAGGAGAGCTTTAAAATAACCTCCGTCTCTAAGGACACCAAGTACCTGCATTATCAAACATTACTTGCTAAACTTGGTTAAAATGTGGTACATCCTCATTAGCTGTGCTGGCTCTCCTTACGATCCGTGTATGTGTGTGTGTGGCGAATTCTGCACCGGGTGAGAGTGATACACTATCAGTGCTCTTCTGTTTCTTTATCTGTCTCTCATCATGATGAAAGCCACTCTCCCTCTTTCAACCCTCTAATTTGAACGCAACCTGAAAGACAGGAGCAAAATGTGCCGCTGTGATCTGTTCATTAATACAGGCACGAACCCTACAAATAGTCTCTTTAGATCTATGCCCACATCCTTTCTGATTCATCAATTCCTTCAAGTCCATCAAACCTACCAGGCCACCATACTATTAAACACAGCTTCAGAGGAACACACAGCTGTGATGAAGACAAAGGGAGTAGTCCGTCCACCGTTGTTTCTGAATATCAGTTTCCTGTTTTGGCAGCAAGAACTTCGTAGTGGATGCAAATAAATAGATAGTAACTATACTGATTTTTTAAATTTTTTTACTTTACATGGTAACTAAATTAACTGATTTTATTGAACTGAAAAATATTTAACATCGCTGAATCAACCAAAATACATTAGGTTACACCAACAAAGATAAGGGTTAGATCAGGTTTAAAAAAAAAAAAAGGTCCCTAGGGTAACTATAGCAGATTGCATAGCTCTCTGGAATACTTGATTTGAACATTCACAGTCATCCATAGCAACGCTGTACTTTACTGTACTTGTTCGGAAACTGAACTGAAACTGGCGCTACTTTCAGAAGACGCCATATACTGTAACATTGTTACAGTGTTCGCCATGCAAGGGTCATTAGTAGTAGACAATTTTTTGTACTGCGATATTAAAGATAATATGCAGGTAAAATTACATAATTTAATCTCCATGCATTTATTTATGCTGTGTGCGTGTATAATAAGCGTGATAATATTCATTTGAACAAGAATTCTGTGACTAAATTCAACAAGAGGATCTTAAAATACAGTAAATCGTCCAGCTAAAACAGTGCTTCCCAAATGGGGTTTTTCGGGACAACTGCAATGGGAGCTAATAATAATTCAAACTAAAATTTTAAATTTTAAATTAAATGCGTACTAAAAAAGTAGTACGTTTTTTTTAAAAACTTGCATTTAATGTGACCGTTAACTGGCACCAGAGAACCGTGCTCATACAAATGTACTGTTAAATAATTCAAATATGAACTTAAAATCTAACTTATTTACTTCAAGTATATATTTTATATCAAATGAGTTTGATAAAAAAAAGTTTAGGAATCCCTAAACTAGAATATCAGCCCTATAACATCTCCCAAACGTATAGGCGCTTCATTTCCAGGAACCCCTATGCTTCTTTGAAGATCTTCTGCTATCATATGCTGCAGTATGAGTTGTAATTCTCAGGAGTGGTTTAGAGATTCACTTACAGCCTTTGCAAGAGTGATGTTTAACAACAAGATGGGACACAGGCTCTATATGACCCTCCAGAGGGCTGTAGTGAGATCAGGTTTAAGTGCTTTTATCGGATGTATTGACCCCTCTGTCTCCAATGGGTCCTGAAAGCAACCCTGGAAATATTTCAATAGAAGACACAGCTGTATGAATGTAGCTGCAGCTTCCTCCGTCCTCCATAGGTCACTATTAAGCTCCAGTAATGAGGATGTACTTTGTTAAAGAATCTAAGCATACCCAGGTTCACTCTGGTTTGGGCACAGACAAAAATAGACTAATTAAGGAGTCTTAGAGAGCACACTGGCTTAACTAGGCAGTTAGTCCTCAGAGCATCACACACACACACACACACACACACACACACACACACACACACACACACACACTCAAACACACGCTCAGTGAGGTGTCACACACTGAGCTCCCTAGAGCAAAATGTGCTGGCATACATGGAAGTCTTGAGGGCAGTGATCTAGCATTTCTCCAACGCGCGCACACACACACACACACACACACACACACACACACACACACACACACACACACACACACACACACACACACACACACACACCCATAGTATCCCAGCTGAGATGCCCGACGGGTAATTTTGGAGTGCTGAAGCTTTAATGCCATCATACCATGATTAAAAGATACATTCAGTTCCAGAATTAATCTACGGCCCTTGAATAGGCTGCGTCTCCACATGATAGCCTCACCAAGGCAACCAATGAGCCTATTAGTGAAGGATTACATCTTAATTCACAAACCCTCACGCACGCACTCAAAATGGCCCTTGGCTAGATTAAATCATCTCAATGTCACTGCAAAAGGCAATTTGCAGCAGTATGCAATGGGCTAAATGTGCTTTATGCTTAACTTCTATTTAGTGGTTTGGAAAGTTTAAACAGGTTTAAACCAAATGGCAGAATGTTCATTTGTAAAACAGTGTAAAACTATATATATATATATATATATATATATATATATATATATATATATATATATATATATATATAAAACTGGCAGCTGATGATGTTAAGGGTTGGCATATGGCGACTGTATATTTTACATTTCCTGTCATTAAATTATATACATATTATAACCTATTTGAATGATCAAAATCAGTTTGTTTTGATAAAATGTACACATAATGATACAGGTGGCACATTGGGGCTTAAAGTTGGCCTCTCTAGCAACTGTTAGGGTAGCTCAGGGTAACACGCATGACAGTAAAATAATGCAATAAACATGATAAAATACAACATAACGCCCTCCAATCTACATAACTGCTACCAAGAAAGAAACTAACCTTCATGATATGCTTGAGCAGGACATTTTGAGAATGCCCCTTTCCCAATTAAAGTGATTCATACTTTTAACAAAAACGCCACTTATACAGTATTTCACTATATTTGTACTGCCTCATTGAGTATAATCTTGCACAAAACAATTATATAACTCCTCATGCTTTTTACTTCTATAAACAATTGTGTATTGTAAGGAACACATTGCTACTGCAGAATTGTACCATTCTTTTGCGATTAAAATGACTATTCTTGGCAGGATGTGGTTCAGGAACTAGTGATGTGTTTAAGCCTTTAGACGTTCTGCCTGAAGTGCATTGTGTAGTTTTGCAGTGCTCGACGCATCACACGTCTCCGCGCTGTTCATTGGCTGATGCCGCGCATTCAACACTTATATCCGCAAAGTCCAGAATGAGACAATAATCGTTGAGTACAATAACCTTAATCTATCGGCAGATATACATTTCGTTAATTTGACAAAGTTAAACACATACTAAGGCTAACGTATTACGTTTTACAGCTGCATAAACGCGCGGAGGAGAGGAAACGCATGTGACGCATTATAGCCCGGCAACGCAACTTGAGTTTTAGCACCTCGGACAGCGATGTGTCTGTTCAGTGAACTTCTCAGCACTGGCCGTCAGACTCAGTGTGCTAATGATGAACTCAGTACATAGTATAACTGCAAAATGATGTGGCACTAATTTGCATACATGCATGAGTGTAATCCTGTCAGTGCAGTGTAAAACTTACCCCAACTGCTCCCGGTCCTCCCGCAGAACTCGCGCGTCCTCGGGTTCCAGAAGAACTCTTTCCACGCGCTCTTCTTTTCATCTTTTGCCATTTTTCCTGGACGAAATAAATGTGCACTCACAGAGTCAACGCCTCGAGGCTAACACTCTCTTTGAGAGTAATAAAGAGCTATTCAACCCTTGAATAGTGTAGAGAAAGGGTTAAAACGATCTTTAAGACTCAATGGAAAGCGTTTTTAAATGAAAAGCTGGGTAAAAGCGATTGCCAAGGCACTCTGCCGAAACCTGAGCACTCAAGCGAGAACTGAGTGCGAGTAGATCTCGCTCCTTCTGTAACGCCCGGTGTTCTGCCCACCCACCAGTGCAGTGCGCATTCCGCAGAGAGAGAGAGAGAGAGAGAGAGAGAGAGAGAGAGAGAGAGAGAGAGAGAGAGAGAGAGAGAGAGAGAGAGAGAGAGAGAGAGAGAGAGAGACAGCAGTGCAGCATTAATGTGCCGATACTGCAGTAGAACAAGCTCTGCCTGCTTAGCCCAGCTCACCTCCCCCACCCCCACCCAAAAACAGAGCGCCGCCCTGTGCAAAACTCAAGTTACTTCTTGGCCAATGGCAACGCCATGCGGCGCACTTAGCCCCGCCCCTCAGCAAAGTGACAGATTATAAAGGCTGTGATGGCAGAGACTTATGGGGGCATCCGTCAGTGTCCCGTGCGGCCGTTGCCAAGGAGACACTCGTGCGCCCTGCTATGGGAAGTCTCAGGTGAAGTCAGGGAAAACTCTTCTCAGGAGGCAATTGGTGTTTCGTGCAAAGACTCCTAATGGCCTCAGATTATCAGATGCACTGTAAAAACATAATATTAGATCAAGTAAATGGTACTGAAAATAACCAAAGATTTACTTGATTATTGTAGATACAAGGGGTGATGAATTGAGAAATCAACTTTTCATTCAGCCTTTGATATATAAAAGTTAATTGTGATAGAATATCTAGTAAGTTTCGGAGAGACTTCCTTGTTAGTCAAAGAAAAGCTTTTATTGACACCAGGCCCAGCAAACGCTCAATCTCAGAATGTGCCAGGCTGTGACGTCAGAGTGCCGTGAAATGCCAGCTCAACATAGGATGAACAACGCCTGATTCTGTAGCCACGCCCACCGACTCGTGCAAGAAATGTAACATAAATAACATGGGCCTTCGTAGAGCTAAACGGATTGCGCTACCGAGCAATAAACATGCCGAAGATAGCAAGATATTGTGCTGTGCCTGGTTGTGGAAGAACACAGTCCCTGCAAAAGCTTCCTTCGGATTCTAATATTAGGAATGCATGGATGAACTTTATTTTTAATGAATATCCAGCTCGCGTGGCTAAGACATTGCGTGTTTGTTCCTTCATTTCACCATGGATTCGTTTGTAAACAAGAGACTGGATTTGCAGACAGGATGAGATTACATGAATGAATGAAGCAACACACTAATGTGAGTAAATTTTTTTTATTTTTATATGTGATAGTATTGCATTGTTACAGATTGTTGGATATCTATTGATTATGTGTACGTGTCTAATTGAACATACCTTGCCACGCTGTCACAGGCTGGAGAATCCTTTATTTGGAGTATTGTTGGTTCATTGTGCTGCGATTTGGGTTCAGACTCGGATATGTATGAGCCAGGGCTTGCAAAGCCCAATGTCCCGGGGCTATGTGTTTTTCAGACGGCTACCAAAACATAAACCCGTCGGCAGGCCGGTGAATCTTAAATAGTGAAATAACATTCCTTTCTTGATGTGCATTGTACACTCTCTTGACTTGATATTTGAATGAAAAATGCACTCGCAGAAGCATGCTGATTTGTCTGACTCTGCAGTGAGGCTTGTGCGTGTGTGTGTGTATGTGTGTGCACGTGTTAGTGATGCACAGTTCGTGGTTATATACACCGATTGGGTGGGCCAAGTAATAAAAAATAACATTCCAATTAATTCCGGGTGGATGAGAGATAATTAATTGTGTTTGTTTGATAAAGACATTTTGCGAGCCCTGTGGGCGAATCATTCCGGTTGCCATTTTCCCACACACTTTCAAAACAATTCCTCACGTGTACTCACAGGGGAGCCGGAGCTCATTATAATATGCAAATCTTATCCAATCCTAGCCATGGGTGTTTACTTCCAAGTCTTCAGTGTGGCACGCCCATTAAAACAGAGCGTTCCATGAGAGAGCCTCAATACCAGGGTAGAAAATAACCTATTACTTATTCATTATGATGTTTTTAAATGTAAAAACCACGCAAATGTCATTAGTCGACCTCAGGCAACAGTATACTTTTTTTTTTTTTTTTTTTTTTTTGCCAGTTCATGACCCCTTTAAGCAAAACAAGTAATGTAACTTGATGCAGCTTTTGTATTACAGAATAGGCTACTCTGATTGTCATTTGGCATTACAAATAGATACAATTCTTTAAATTTAGACAGCGCTACATTGAAAATTAATTTGTGTTCAAATCTTATTTGCCATCTTCCCAGCATGCACTGGGGCATTAATACTTAAATAGCCTATGTGGTGAATTCGGAACTGCATACTATCCCTACTATTTCTGTCATACAAAGATATTGTAAAAGTAGTAAGAGTAGTATGCAGTTCCGAATTCAGCAAGGGTTACACTGTTTGGCTACTTGCAAGTTTTATTTACATTGCCATTGATTTTATCATGTTCAAAACCTTGTCTTGTCAAGAATTGCAGAATTGTAGCAGATTCATGGCAACTCAACATTTTACGTTCATTAAGATATTTATTTTAAATCATTACTTGTATAATGAAATGATAATATATAATGGAATATTAATTTAATATATTATTAACTCAAAAAACATTAAAACGCTCAGTTTTATTTTTTTAAGTTCTACAAACATTCAATTTTACAGTGCAGAATTAAGCAATACCATTTTCCCTAATTCAAGGGAAATAAAAGTACTGGGAAGTGGCCAAGCAATCTTTTTACCAAAGTAACTATTTTGGCTACTTAATATTTCTGAAGCTTTGGAACACAAATCATCAAGTATAAATCCAACACTTCAGCAGTCCAGCTTCAGAAGTCTAAATCTTCTACTCTCGATACATCACAAAAGTCAAAAAGCATCTGTAATCAAATTCAGAAGACAGATGACAGATCAGGACCAACAACATCGTATACAGGAGACTGTAGAACACCAGAACTTGCATGAGAGCTGCACCTTTGATACAGGACATCAGTGAACACATTTCTGCAACAGACTGTTGTTGTTATAGCACCTTGTTTTCATGATGCTGACACATGAGTAAGGAACAATTGCCCACAGTGAAACTGGATGCTGAAACAACAAGCCTAGAAGGTCAGGATGAAGAGAGAGTGAATGAATGAATAAAAACATTACCACATCAGGCTGTGATAGCAGATATCCAATTGATCGTATCACGAGTAGTCTGTAGGAAAAGACGACATTAAATCCATGTGGGTTGCAACAGTTTCTTTTACTCTCTCTCTCTCTCTCTCTCTCTCTCTCTCTCTCTCTCTCTCTCTCTCTCTCTCTCTCTCTCTCTCTCTCTCTCTTTCTCTCACACACACACACACACACACACACACACTGTTACTTGCACACATGATGTTATGTTCATCATATAAAATTTATTTCATGACGATATCAATGCAAATATAGCACTACAGTGATTTCCAAGGTACACCGTATCTTACCATACCAATATATTATGGCACTCATAATATGGCCACCGTTTATGTAGACACGCAAAGCCGACAGTTTCTGTAAACTAGTTTACCCAATAATACTTAAGTTACCCTTTTCATCTTAATAAATTGCCACTAGGTAATTATTTATTATATCTGAAGTACAAACTGGGCACAATTTATATAGACTGGGACGCAGCCCAACCTTGAACTGAATCTTTAAGGGAATCCGTCAAGAATTCCCAGCATGCATTGCACCAGCCCTCCTCTACTGTGGTCCTCCGTACTGTTTGATAAAGACTGTATTTCAAATGGCCACCCGGGTGGTGCAGTGAAACCCCGGTGTCGTGGTGACAACATGTCAAACCCTTGGCAACATCACTGCAACATTGCCATCACATTTACAGTTGTGTTGCCAGGGTGAGAACTGTACAGGTTGGTGCTGTAACTATTCAAAAAAATAACAACAACTTTTAAATACAACCACAACAACAACTGAGAAACATTCAATTGCCAACAGTTACAAAAGGATCCACTCCCCGAAAACTCCATTGCATGATCTCCCCCCAAAAAATTAAATAAAATAAAATCATAGAGCACTCAAAAGAATGAACAAGAGAAATGAAATAACAGCAGTGAGGGATATGTAAGCAAAAGTAGAAATTCAATATAGCAGCAGAAGTACTTCAAAAATATCCAACTGATATTCCAACGAGCCAGGTGGAGTGTGTTCATGAGGGTGTGAATGTGATCAGACATAAATTGCTTAAAGGGACTTGCATGACACTAGCTGGAAAAACACTGGTGTATGTGAGTGTGTCTGAGACTGTGCCTTTAGTAGAGAGGGCTCGCCTTTCAGCGGTCCGTTCAGTACAGTGTAGACAGGTAGCCACAGATAAAACTACTAAATTTCTTTATAAAACAATTAAACACCTTGTACTTTTATACATTATATGCTACAATATATTTATTGATTACAAGTATGAAAGTGGAAATAATTGCTACATAATCAATACAGTTGTACATGTTTATTTTACAGATTTTAACACTTGTGTATTTTTTTCTTGTTTAATCTCGATGTCATGTGGTTCGCTTCGTTTTGTGCGGAAAGTTCCAACATCGGTCTGAGGAGCGCCTCTGCATGTTCATGTTCCCCAATAGGGCGCTGCGATTGTGTGCGTTCTCATGTATATGCATGTGTGCATTAGCATTGGACAGTGTGGAAGTTTTGTTTTGTTGTTTTATTCTCTAAGAGACAGGGTGACTGGATTGCTCAATCGTACTGTACTTAAGATGCAACTGACAAAGACCTTTTATATATGTCACTATATCTTATTAAACGCTATGGCAATCCCAGTTGATTGACACGAGACTATGCTGTTAAAAGGACTGAAAAATACAGTTAGATGTTAGCTCCGGATATGCTCAGGTACAGATTAAATGTAAACAGATGCATAAATATGGTGAATACAATGACACCTTGTGTTAACGCAGCCTGTGCATTGGTCCTCGCTCTCTTTCCTATGATGGGTTTTGTAATGAAGCTCATCCCGTGATCTTACTGGTCGCTATTTTCATCAACTGATTTGCCCTTGCAAAATATTGCAATGTGGATCTGACCTAGGTGTTATTGGTTATCTTTTTTCTTCATCGTGATTTTGTATTGGACTGGGCCAAATGATCAGTCTCCCGCTTTAACAAATATTGCTACAAAAGTCACGAAAAACTTCTGCTGAACAGCTTTTCTTATACTCACTCCCCAGATACGCAGACACACACGTCACCGCACTCAGCAAATTGGCACTCGATCAATAGGCAGTAATTAGACTTCAAATGGATCTCTTCTACAATCAACGACAGTATCACACAACCCTTCATCATCGTTTCCATCATCATGTCTGAATGTGTAAGCAAGAGTTTGACTTTTTTCTGTGTATACATGTGTATGAATTTTGTGTTTTATTGACGTTTCCCTGTACTCCTTGCAATTTTGTTCTCTGTGTCTGAATATCCTCTCGTCTCTAGTCTACATCCAACCTCACACACCTCTAATGCAAAGATACATCTACAAAGTTCACCATGACACCACCCACCCACCCAGCCACCCACACACACACACACACACACACACACACACACACACACACACACACACATTCTGACACTCTTCTGGAATGTAAAAAAACATCAGTCTAGTGGATGCCCAGGAAACAGCAGCATAACTGAGTAAATCTGGTCAGTAAAAACACACAAGCCCAAAGTCACAGAGTTTATGATATGAGGAAAAGCCCCAATATGATCTTTCAGCGTCTCTTCATTCTTTACGCATCAAGTTTTGAACATTTCTTCGATCCTTGGAGGGAAAAAGCATGTCTATTCTCATCATTAATGGATTATATTTAGAATATGAACGTTACGATGCTCCAAAGGTTTCCAGTGCGTTTCAAAAAGGTTGTAAACTCAGCAGCACAAGTTATATTTGCAGCAGCTCAGAGAGAGTTCAGACTCCAGTGTCCGTGTATTGGCTGCTGCATCTATATGGCACATAAACACTGTGTGAACACATTTTTTCTCCTGCTTCTACAGAGAGATTTAATCTAAATCATGCTATTCTCTCTTGGCAAAATGCTCTCGCTTTGTTTTTCCAGTTTTATGTTAATCTCTTCACTCAAAGGCCACTTCTCTCATTTCCCCCGAAATTCCCATTTTGTCTTTTCACACCAAAAAGAAAAAAAAAAAAAAAAAAGATTTCCGCTTCCCCTGTCTCTATCAGTCATGACTGTCATATTCCCTACCCTTTCCTCTCTCTACCTCGGTCAGATGGCCGTGTCCCACACCACAGCCTGCGGCCTCTGGCAGGGCGGCGTTCCAGTCTTGCGTGGCTCCGGCGTTCTCCTCCAGCTGGGTAAAATAGGCATACTGTCCTGCTTACATAAGCTCTTATCTGGGCGGCGATGAGCCTTAATCTCCTTACACAGGCAGCGCTTTCTCTCGATCACCTCCAGGAGCTTGCCGTCACGCTGGGCCGGAGCTGCGGAAGTGCCGGCTTTGCCTGCGCCGATGGGTACCTGGGCCTGCGCAGCGAGCTGAGCCAGCTGCTGAAACTGGAGCTGGACCTGCTGCTGGTGCTGGTACTGCTGCTGCTGCTGCCGGCTCAGAGACGGACTGCAGGGAGCCTGAGACTGAACCTGCGAGAGAGCGTGGAACTACAGACGGTACAGATGGTTGAGAGGTGAAAGGGAGAGAAAAAATGTTGAAATTACTTTAATAAGCATAGTTCAGCAAAGCATTTGAGCAGATGACAGTTTCATAGAGTAGATGAAATACAGTGGGCCATTATGTGACTGCTTGATATAAAGCTGGTTAGCATGTCCAGTTAACCTCTACTGGTAGACGCCATAACTACACCATCTGGCTGCCAAAAGCAAGAGGTGCATTGAGGGTGATCAGTGCTATTTTAGTATTATTTATAAACTATTATAGCAAATTAGCTTTTATAATTTTATTTCAATTTTAGTTTAATTCATTTTAGTTTTTATTTTATTGTTAAATTTTATTTTGTCATTTTTATAATTTAAAAAATATATATTTCTATTTAGCTTGAATGTATCAGTTTTAGTTAAATAATTTTACTACTTTAACTTTAACTTATTTATTTTAGTTTCTAATTTTTGTTTTGATATTTATATTTGATTTTATTTCAGCTTTTTCAATATCAACCTTTATTTCAACTGAAAATAGTTTTAGTCAACAATAACAACACTGAGGGCGATTCAAATGTAGACATATATTTAGATATCACAAGCAACAAATAAACTGCAAATATTTATTACATTATAGTAGCATTTCCCTCTTTTTATTATTTTATATTATTTTTATAGGATACAGAATATATTTATCACAATGCTTCACTTTTCTTTTCTTTTTTTCTTTTTTTTTTTGACCAAGTTTCTTGTTTTGCTGCCCGATTCATCTTCATTAAGAATATAGAGTTTTTGGCCAAGGTTCTAGGGAATAAAGGGGAGAAAAGTAGTGCAAGAACTGCTGGCATTCCATCCAACATAAAATGAAAATGAATAGAATATGCTCAGAACAGCCACTGTTTAATTAATTCCTTCCCAAAGTTAACTTTCTGCAACACCTGTCAGTGATGGATGAATTGAGAGCAGGCCATATTATTTATAAATGTTATTCCACATTTGTGGATTTCCTAGAGAAAATAAATTGTTATAGTACTTTTTTTTAAAAATGTAATTGATTATGATATGACAGTTACATCAGGAATCACTCACGTCAGAATATAGATATTACGATTCAACTTAGAAGTTTTATTTGCATTTTCCACTTAATATGTGTATTTTTTTGGACTCTGGGTGTGTGCTTTATGCCATATCAAGGAACACCACCAGATAGCGGTATAGCGCCTACTCACAGCATCCCTCCCATCCCCCTGCTCTGAGAGGGAAGGTCATATCAGCTCACCGAGTCAATCTCTGTGGTGTACACACACACTATGACTGCGTCAGCACGTGAACTTATGCCAAGAGACAGCACACCAGGGGAAAAGGACAGCGGCTTCAGTACAGCCGCTAACATTCAACAAGATTGAAAATGAAAGATTCTTTCCTGCATGTGTTTCACATCAATCTGTCTATAACACAACCCACACGCTGCTAGAACTATAAGAAGTGGAATATCCCTCTGTTAACACACAAAACATGAGCTGCTTTGCATGTGCGCAGTCTCAATGGATTCTCCTTGTTACTTTTCGCACATTCAACGTACTGAACTCTAAAAATGGCTCTTTAACAAACTGCTGACAGAGACAGTCAGACGGCAGAATCAAAGCCCATCACCGACGTCGTCGCAAAGAGACACGGGCAGCGGCACTAGGTTTGAGTTTGATCATTCACAGAATGTTCGTCTGCCTGCCACAGACTGACAAAAAACACTCTTTCTTACTGCTGCACCTGTTTTCTCCGCCCGTGTGCTGCATCTGTCCCCTCTCTTTCATTCTGTCGCCTCTTTTTTTCCTATTCTGTGCTGCATTTTTCTCCCCCTTTCCCTCTGTCTGTCTTTCCCTCTGCTGCATTTCTCTGCCTCGCTCCCGCTCTGTATTCATCCCCCTTTTTCTCTGCACTCATTGACCCTGCAGCGTAGTGCAGTGCAGCTACAGACATGTTTGGGTGGGGATGCTGGTGACTCAATGGGCTCCGTGATTTACCTAATGACTGTCTGGAATAGCAGCCACAGGGGCACAAAACGGAATGAAATTAGTTTCAGATCACCTGCCGTAACTGTCAAGCTTGGTGTCAATTACACTTACGCATGTTAACCAGTTGAACTGAATTTAATTAATTACTGCAGTATCTACACCGACTGAAGCTGAACAAGCCTGTGCGAATTCAAAGCATTTCCTGAATACTTTGCACTGAAAAGCACAATATGCTAATACACTCATCTTGGGTTTCCTCAGAGTGTCAGGATGGTGTACGAGGTGAATTAAAGGTCATTACAACAGCATCCACAGCACTATAAGAAGGCCCAGGCAGAATATGCAGGCTTGTTTTCCCTTTCTTATGGAATATTGCAGTGTTTATTACAAATGATTTATCCGTGCACATCTTTATTTTTTAGAAGGTCATGTGCCCTCTTAATCGTTGATCAAAAAGATTAGTTTCCCCATTCCCCTGGCAACATCATCTCTTCTCTGATGATATGATCACAACTTCTGTTTCATACCAACTTTTATCTTGGCTAATGTAATATTTTTTTAACATATATTCAAAATACATTTTTAGCATTTCAAGAATAATTCATTAAAGGAATAATTCACCCCAAAATGTAAATTCTGTCATTGTTTACTCACCCTCATGTCATTCCAAACTTGTATGACTTTCTTTCTTCTGTGGAGCACAAAAGAAGATATTCTGGGAAATGTCTCAAGTGGGGTTTTTTTTGGTTTTTTGTCCCTACCATGAAAATCAATGGGGTCCAGTGTTGTTCTGGACCACACTGACTTTCATTGTATGAACAACACCAGTTGAAACATTCTTCAAAATACCTTCTTTGGAGTTTTGCAGAAGAAATAGCTGCAGGTCCAAAGTAATTTCATAAAAAAAACCCTAATGTGATTGCAGTTTTACCCGGATAAGTGTGTAAACAGGACTGGGGAAACTATAACACTGCAGGTAATTAATAACTCTCTGAGTGTGTGTTTATGTGGAGTTAGTGACAGCTTTAATAGTGCTGGCATGTCTTACCTGGTTGAGTGCTTCTCTGGCCGGTAGGCTGCTCTGCCTTTGAACGTCACCCCCTGCTTGTCTCACCCCTGATGTGGAGGAAGACCTGCCAAGGCGACCCAACTCTATAAAAGATCATAGACACAGAGTCAAGTTGTTGTTTTGCAAGGTTAAGTCTCAAGAAGTCAAATCTAAAATAATGATGAAAATAGTACATCATTTGAACCTTACATAAATCATTTCCTATTGCCCTCTTGCAGAAAGCAGAATTAATATGGTTATAAATGTATATGACAGCATTCAGGAGCACGGAGGAGGATATCACTAAGAGGGAACTGTGCCCGCTGATAGCATTGTTAATTTAAAGGAATCATGCAAATAAGGTAATAGCTAACGTGGACAAAAATGAAGGCTGATGCAATTTGGCTGTGGAGGATGGGATGCAGTACACCATGATCTGGCATGCTTGACATGCATGCTGGGACTGTACAGCATCATGCCACCACTGCAATCCAGCCACCTAAATCATTCTGTAAAAATGTAGAAAGGGGGCTCAGCTAAAGGTTCCACCTGGATATGTGCTCGTTTATACCACACTTATCCTTCATTATCATCAATTGATTAATTATTGTTGGCTTGATGAATAGAAGCAGTAGACAAACTGTTTCTACAGATATTAATGAAATTCTGTCTTTAGCCTGCTTTCCACCCTACTTTCCACTAATAGCGCACATTAATTGCGACAAGCAAATAGCGCTGACGTCTGTGAATGTGTTGCATTGTATAATGAGACTCATTTGCATTGAAAGCAGGTGTGTTTGCATTGTAAAAATGACACTGGCTTAATTTAAATAAGCACTGCACAATGTATTGTATATATTGCTTGGTTAAGTTAGACTGTGTGATGTGAATTAAACGCATGATGTGCAAAGCAATGCTGCATGGTTCAAGTGTTTAGTCTGTTCACTCCGAATGTATCATGGCATACAGTTATCAAATCTTAAATATCCAATAATTAATGGTCCATAACTGTGACAGCTACTGCAGCCAGTTAGCTAGGAATATATATATATATATATATATAAAACTAGCTGCATGTGTGTGTGTTTGGCTGCTTCTAGCTAACATTGTCTGCTCCTTAGCATTATTTCTGTTATTTTTCATTATGGTTATAGCATGTTAAAGTTTTTTATATATTTTCAATGACATTATAGGATATTATTCTTTAATGAAATCTGATGTTTTTCAAAGAGGAAGGTGGCGTGGCTGCTGTGGACAATGACGGTTAACGGTTGACTCTGACCTTTTCAATCAGTTGTTTATGAGCTAAGTCTACAATTTATTTTATCTCTAACCTAAACATGCTTGATCTACAGTATATCCAGAATTTTAACTACTGAGGTCATGGCAGAAAGCCTGTGCTAATGTAATTTCAATTGGATCTCACCTCCATTGCGGCACGCTGGGAAGGTTTGGCATGGTAAGGGCAGGCCTGCTCGTATCAGTCCTCTCAACCCTGGTGGTCCATCTGCCCCAGCCAAGCTCTCGCTGTGTCTCCCTGTTGCCCGCACAGGTATTCCAGAGTGCCCGCCACCCCGCATGGCTGCTAGGTCATCCCTCTCTCTCCTCAACAGAGCATCTGCACTGCCATTCCACACACCTCCATCTTCCTCTACAGAGCATGAGAGAAAAACACAATTAAACATCTACGATATTATAATAGAAAGAGAACCCTCACAATAATTATCCCTCATACTCATTCCACCCTCCCTACAACCATTACTCACTCTCAGTGTCTCGGCTCCCATGACTGAATGATAATTTTCGGTGCATGGGCCAGTAAGCCTGTTCTTCTGTAAGCCCCAAGGCAGCTGCGCTCTCCCAGGGAATGAACCCGGCCTTGGCCTGCAATGCCTGGGCTACAGATCCAGTTTTATTGGGGTCCGTGTGCAAGGACGGCAACTGCGAGCCCCCGCGCAAGCTATCATAGGCAGGCGGTCGGCGGAAGCCAACCGAGGGGTAGGTCCAGAGCAGGGGGCTGTCAGAGGGGGGAGGTTTGTAAGAAGGAAGGCCATGAGACAAGTGCGGGGTGTGTGACCGGTGCATGTGAGAGCGAGACGGAGGGCGCTGAGAGGAGGAAGAAGAGGAGGAAGGTGGTGTGGCTGCTGTGGATGATGACGGTTGACTCTGAGTTGGAGTGGTACTTGTGCCGGTTTGAGAAGTGTGTGTGTATGTGTTTGAGGAGGAGGTCTCAGAATGACTAGATGATGGCGTGCTCAGGTCTCTGTCTCGATCACGATCCCTCTCTCGGTCCCTTTCCCTCTCTGATTTTTCGGACTTGAGCAGGAAGCTGACGGACTTGCCCTCCTTAGGCTGCGTTTGTGTCTGGGTGGAGGACTGTCCTGACCCCTTGCCCGCTGACGACATCTCTTTCTCAGGCTTGCGGTAATGGTGATAGTGGGAAGGCCTGTGGTGAGGGTGGTGATGATGATGATGGTGGGAATATGGAGAGGAGGACTTCGACGACGGAGGAAGAGGAGTGGAATGACTGCGGGCTCTGAGTCCCGGTGTTGGCCCCAGGTGTCCTTCCCTCCTCTCCTTCTCTCGTTCTTTCTCGACTCCAGTGGAATCTTTGGAAGTGCTGGTGGAGCTTGTGCTGGAGGAGGTACTGGTAGATGCTGGCAGGCTAGAGGCTGATTGCACGCTGATCTTGGCTGAGCTGGTCTTGTGTTGAGCCCCTACCCCACTGGAGGCAGCGGCCGGCTGAGGAAAAGCCAGGAGAGGAGGCTTGTGTTGGAGCAAGTTAGGGAAGGGTGCCGGGATCTTACTGCAGCTAGGCTCATGTTCAGGCTTGGACCCTGGCAGCAAGAAGGGTGTGGGTGCGCGGGGAGGGTGTGGTGAGGAGGAGAGGGCTTGAGGTACAGGAGTGGAGGATGCAGAGGAGCAGGACGAAGGCAGAGGAGAGGAGTGCGAAATGGAGACGGTAGCTTTAGGCTTGGAGGAGGAACAGGCTGGAGAAGAGGAAGAGGGGCGCGGAAGTGAGGAAGAGGTTGAGGATGAGGAGGACGAGATTATGGAGGAATGGTATGCTTTAGAAGACTTCATACGCTCATGTTTGAGTGGCAATCGGCGGTGGGCTTCTCGAGCCGTGTCATCTGGTAGGGGGTACTTCATCTCTTCGTAAATGGCCTCTCCTTGGTCTGAGTCAGAATCAGGCGTAGTGGCGGAGGGCGTGAGTGGGTGAGGAGTTGGGGCGTTGTGAGTCTCTCGGGTGAAGACCTGGCCCACCATCTCAATGTAAACCGGCTCGTCATCTCCACCCTCGCCCCGTGGAGAGGGCTCAGAGCTCTGGAAGGGAAGGGGTGTGGTCGGGGGTGGGACCCGAGGGGCCGGGGGGTCAAAGGAGAGCTGTGTGCTTGGACTCCGTTTGGGCTTCAATGGAGGAACCTTCCGTCCTGACATTTCACCTGAATCAGATTTTTTCATTGCTGTTTAACAGAGAAAAGCAGAAAAAGGTGCAAAAAAGAGTGACACAAAGGCAAAGAGAGATGACTCTTTTTACTTTTATTAATACATGTTCCTGGTTTTATTGTATATGATTTTATTCAAATTAAAATGGCTTCACTTTTTCTCACAATGAATCAAAATGATACTGAAATACAAAAGGAGAAGCTGCTTTCATAGATTTTATCTTATGAATAAAATAATTTCCTAGAACTAGACATGGGAGTTTTCCAGTTCAAAATTATTGGAAACAAATATTTTTATATAATTCACTAATTTCAATGCATGTAATAACAAGTAAACATTGTACTTTTGAATCTTTGCCTAACTTTTATTGTGTTCCAAGTTCTATCAGCGGTACCATCTTTTTCAGATTTACCCACCCCTAAACTTAAGAAAAACTATTAATAGTTATATTACATGTGAGTCAGATGGTCCCTTATTGATATCTGAAGCATCCGAGTTACGGCAGTTTATGAGAACTTCCTCTACACAAGAATTATCCCTGGTCAAGAATAATTTTTTTAAATAAATTGTTTTAATTACATCTTTAATTTTAACATGAATATACAATTGATTTGCTCACTTACCATTACGCTTCTCTGGGTGTTTGGCTGGGTGATTGGGAGGTGGAGGTGGTGGAGTGTCAGGTGGTGCATGGACCCCACGGCAAGGATGCTCCTGCTGGGCCGTAGAGCTGAGACGAGTATTGGGGTGGCGTTTAGGCTTGGCTGGGGGGCAGCGGGATGGATTTGATGGGTTTTGGGGGTCTGAGTCTGGATAATATCCATTCTCCAGCTCCTCTCCCTCACCGGTGCCAACAGCATGGCAGGATTGAGAGCGTGGGGCCATAGCAGCCGCACAAGAGTGAGGCGATAGGTCCTGGGACGCTGGCATCGTCATAAATCCCATTCGGAAATGACGCCGAAATGACGCCAGATCCCGAACCTTCCCGACTGTTGCAGAGGAGGCATCTTTATAGTTAGAGCTATGGGAGATGGGAATAAAGAAAGAAAGATCAGGGAATGAGAGATGGGGTCAGAAATGGAGGGAAAAAAAGGAATTATTTCTCTGTGGAGAGATTCTTTATGAGATAAAAAATAATACATTTGTTTCTCATTGTGCTGTAGGCCTCCCACTTTCTCCTCTTTTCTCTCCTCATTTCTACTGATAAAGGCTCTATTAATAGCTCACAGTCAATTTCATTTTTGTCTCTACAGCCCCCGTTATACACTCTCATCATCTGCTCATTTCCGGAGTTAAAACATCTCCCCTACTACTGCACAGTCAAACAGACCAATACAAATAAAACATACACTGTGTCATAACAGGGACTTTTCATTGACTTCATTTTTTTATATCGAGTTAATGATTTCTGTATTTTAAACCTAAACCAAACCCTCACAGACATACGTTTAGATTTTCATTAAAATAATAGTCAATATGTTCATTAAGCAGTTTTGCTTTGGTTCCCACAAGGTGATTTCAGGTTTTACTATCCTTGTGAGGACATTTCATACAATGTAAGCAAAACCAGACCACACACACATGCTCAGGATGAATGATGAGAGAGGAAACAGTTCATGCCAGCCTGTGAGAGACCCAACAGCCTCCTTCACCCTCCCATCCTTCTATTCTCCTCTATTGTCCTCAGGTCCCCTTCCTTCTTTCTTATTCTTTCATTGTTTTTGTCTCATCTTCTCCCTCTTCAATTCCCTAAAGTCAGCATAAAATCACAATTTACCCTATATATTTTCTAAATTCATATTATAGATCTTATTGTGAACGATCTACGTTTATGTTTATTTTATTTATTTATTTAAAAAAAAAATCAAAATATCATAACTGGACCTTCCGGTCTAACAACACACTCTGGTGACGTATGCAGGACTTATCCGATCATTTCGTATGCGTAAACCCGTCCCTGCAACCTTGATTTCATCTGCCTCCTTTTCTTTTTCAATAATCCATTACACTCTGATGTACGTCACAAAATGGAAGAAAAAACTGAAACCTTCTGTTTGATTTTTACTTTATATCCTGATTTCTTAGGGATAGTTCATGCAAAAATGGTTGACCTATCCCTTTAATTTT
The DNA here is from genome assembly GCA_018749465.1 of Paracanthobrama guichenoti. Taxonomy (NCBI): domain Eukaryota; kingdom Metazoa; phylum Chordata; class Actinopteri; order Cypriniformes; family Gobionidae; genus Paracanthobrama; species Paracanthobrama guichenoti. The sequence goes on from CM031947.1 coordinate 24,534,093, forward strand.
TCCTCATGACATGTTTGCAAGCATTGTTTAATCAGCTGATCTTTTGCTCTCTTCCTTTCTCTCTATCCCAACACAAAAAAGACTTTGTCCACAGGCCCTGTCCTTTCCTTTCATCCCTCTCTCTGCATCTTTTCTTATTCTCTTGAATCTACTAGTATGCACTCCCCGTTTCCAAGGCAACTAGCCTGTCATTTGTTTATTGTTTGCTGATTTTTTCCCCCTTCTAAACACACAAATTCAGAGCACACACTGGCATATGTGTGTGCGCACACACACACACACACACACACACACACACACACACACACACACACACACACACACACACACACACACACGCTAATTCAGGTGTGGCTAAGCAACATATTGTGGGTGGTAAATAGTGGGCTGCCATTAGTGCACACACAATTAAAGAGAATCACTGATGCTGGTGATGATTTTCTGATTTTCTGGCGATGGGGTGAGTTAGAGGATTATTGGGAGATATTTAGAGAGACGTTTTTAGAGATGCTTTTCCATGTTACAGAACCACCCAGAGGAAACTGATATTGCTAAGATATTACTCTTTTTATAGCTCAGGACTTAATGGAGCTATGTATCAAGTGTTTTCTAGATGTTCTAACATTTCTTTGAATGAATAAAAAATGAGTACAGAAATGAGACTGCTAAGAGTAAAAATATAAAGCAATATTATTAGCATGGATATAATTAAAACAGATAATTTTATCTTTTCAAGCATTTGATTAGAAATTTATGATTTCATATTAAAATTATGACAATGACAACATGAAGGAAGTTTGTTTGAAATCTTTGCATCTCATGTACTTAAGTATCCACAGCCTTTGCCATGACACTCAAAACTGAGCTCAGGTGTATCCTGTTTCCACTGATCATCCTTGAGATGTTTCAACAACTTGATTGGAGTCCGCCTGTGGTCAATTCAGCTGATTGTGCATGATTTGGAAAGGCACACATCGGTCTATATAAGGTCTCACAATTAACAGTGCGTGTCAGAACACAAACCAAACAATTTCTGCAGCATTGAAGGTCCCAATGAGCACAGTGGCGCCATCATCTGTAAATGGAAGAAGTTTGGAATTACCAGGACTCTTCCTAGAGCTGAGTGATCGGGGGAGAAGGGCCTTAGTCAGGGAGGTGACCAAGAACCCGATGGTCACTCTGACAGTGCTCCAGCATTTCTCTGTGGAGAGAGGAGAACCTTCCAGAAGAACATCCATCTCTGCAGCACTCCACCAATCAGGCCTGTATGGTAGAGTGGCCAGATGGCACATGATAGTCTGCCTGGACTTTGTCAAAAGGCACCTGAAAGACTCTCAGTCCATGAGAAACCAAATACTCTGGTCTGATGAAACAAAGATGGAACTCTTTGGCCTGAATGACAAGCCTCATGTCTGGAGGAAACCAGCCACCGCTCATCACCTGGCCAATACCATCCCTACAGTGAAGCATGGTGGTGGCAGCATCATGCTTTGGGAATGTTTTTCAGCAGCAGGAACTAGGACACAAGTCAGGATCGAGGGAAAGATGAATGCAGCAATGTACAGAGACATCCTTGATGAAAACTTGCTCCAGATCACTCTGGACCTCAGACTGGGGTGAAGGTTCATCTTCCAACAGGACAATGACCCTAAGCACACAGCCAAGATAACATAGGAGTGGCTACGGGACAACTCTGTGAATGTCCTTGTGTGGCCCAGCCAGAGCCCAGACTTGAACCCGACTGAACATCCCTGGTGAGATCTGAAAATGGCTGTGCACCAATGGTCCCTATCCAACCTGATGGAGCTTGAGAGGTCCTCAAGAGAAGCTTGTAGCCTCAAAAAGACTTGAGACTGTAATGGGTGCCAAAGGTGCTTCAAAGTATTGAGCAATGGCTGTGAATACTTAGGTACATGTGATTTTATTGTTTTGTTTATTTTTAATACATTTGCGACGATTTCAAACAAACTTTTCATGTTGTCATTATGGGGTATTGTTTGTAGAATTAAGGGAAAAAATAATGCATTTAATCCATTTTGGAATAAGGCTGTAACATAACAAAAGCTTGCCAAAGACTCTCCAAGGATCACAGATGGAGAATCACAGAGATTAGTTGAGACTTGGGGTCAGAAAGCTTAAAGCTCAAACAGCACCTACATCACCACAAGTTGTTTGGGAGGGTTTCATTTCAACTCCAGCATATTCAGTTTTCAGACATGACTGGAACTACAAATAGGACCGGCTTCTATGGTCAGATGAAACAACAAAAAAAAAAAGAGGGGTTTTTTTTTTGGGAGCAAACCTACCCAATGGGTTTGGTTAAACATGGATTAAAAAGTACCCCATGCCCACGGTTAAATGTACTGCTGGGTCTTTAATGTTGTGGGCTTATTTTTCTGCTGGAGGTCATGGACATGTTGTTCAAATACATGGTATCATGGATTCTAGCAAATACTAACAGATAAAAAAAATCAAAACCTGAGCACTTCTGCTAGAAATCTTATAATGGGCCATGGTAGGATCTTCCATCATGACAATGACCCGAAACAAACATCAAAATCAACACAAAAATGGGTTTCCCAGTCCTCTGACCTGAACCCGTGGGGTGACCCGAATCGAAAAAGCACCAACATGGAGCTAGGAATCTGAAGGATATGGAGAGATTCTGTCTGAAGGAATGGTCTCTGATCTCTATTGTCAGGTGTTCTCAAAATTCATCAGGCATTATAGGAGAATTGGGTGCCAATGTGAACTAAAGAAAAAATTACTCAAAATGAGATTTTCCCCCAACTTTCAAATGTTTTACATGAGTGAAAGGTTAAAATTTTGTGATTTTTTTTTTTTTTTTAATGAAAGATCAAAAGAATAAACAATGCAGATTTATCTTCCCAGCCTTCTTTCCTCATATTTACCAAGGGTGCCAATATTAGTGGAGGGCACTGTATTAGAAATTCATGAACTTCCTCCTGTCAACTTTTAAGATGTGTAAATATTGTCCAGAGACCACCGTGTCCCCCTCCTTTTGACCTTTATGAAGGTTGATGTGCACAAAGTCCAGATGGAAGCGACTCATCAATACACTGTTCTGCAGTGTGTGTGAGTGTTCATGTGTGTGTGAGTCTCTGTTGTCAGGCAGAAGGCAGAGAAGATGCTGAGCTAGTAGAGTGTGACACACTAACAGAAAAGAACAGCACCACAGGATATGATGTGCAGGCAGGGCACAGAGCATATGAGTTGGCAATGGAGACCTCTCAGTACAGCTGTCTTCCAGGTATAATCTGGAAAAAAAGACTTGAATGCATTTCAGCTGCACACATCATAGTAATTTATTTAGAACAAACCACTGGACTGAATTATTTTCTCTCATAGTGTAATGTTTTCCAAACTCAACCTAAAAAAATCCTGTATTCCACACTAGATCCGTGTATCAGCTACATATGTGTCAGTTCTGGTAGTTGGTGATACAATCAGTGAAACATCCTAGTGCTGGAATGTTGCATATTCAAAACAAATTAGATGGTTGAAACTAAATATTGCACACTACCGTTCAAAAGTTTGGGGTCGTAAGATTTTTTAAATGTTTTTGAACGAAGTCTCTTATGCTCACCATGGCTGCATTTATTTGATCAAAAATACATTAAAACAGCAATACTGTGAAATATTATTATAACTAAAGTAACTGCTGGAATATATTGTTAAATGTAATTTATTCCTGTGATAAGGCAAAGCTGAATTTCATTACAGCATCAGCATCATTACTCCAGTCTTCAGTGTCACACGATTCTTCAGAAATCCCTCTAATAAACTTTTGAATGGTATAGTGTATACTAAAGTTTTATGATAATCAATGCACAAAATAAATGCTATGAATTGTAACCCATTTGTGCCAAAAAAAGAAAGCGATATGAGAGGGAATAGACTCATAGAGTCATAAGAAGTATTCTCTCATAGCTGAGGATTTTGGGTTGTTCGCTTTTATTTGACACGATGCTACACATGGCAGAATGAAAGCTCTAAGGTACGGGGAACTGAAGCGATTTATGTCTGCTCTATTTCTGTTGTTTTGCTTAAGGCTGCACAACATGTGGCTCTTACATAGGCACATTAGAGTGCAGAATAAGTTTTCTAACATGCTAAACGATTCACTTCACTTGATTCATTTGCTGCCACTCAAATGCAAAGACTGACAGCGAGATGCAAAAAAAGCAGAGGGGAACAGGAAGAGATGGATAAATGAATGAGGATCATCTGCATTCAGCAGCAGAGAGGAGGAGGATGGAGGGATTGAGTGGGAGGACGAGAGAGGAAGTGGACAGATCCTCCAGACAGAAAGCGAGCATGCGTGGGTGACCTCTTGTGTATCTCTTTACGTCTGTAAAGGGGAGAGAAAGAGCTGGAAGAAGATTGAGATCACTGCTTAAAGATATTGTGCATGTATCAAAGCATGTTTGATGTGACAGCACATGTCTGTCTGCATGTGTGAGCAGTTTATACTAAAAGCAGGCATGTTTGTCTGAGCTCAGGATGTGTTGTGGGTTCCGCGTGTGTCATGAATGTAGAACACAGAGCGGATAAAAAGCGCTTTGATGTCCATTTGCACAGGTGTCAGAGACAATCATCTAAATGCATTCTCCTCTTCATCCAGAAACACAGAGATGGAGAGAGAGTAACTCAAAAAGACGTAAAGGCTGCAATCAATCCTGCCCAGCTAAAAGGAATTAAATAAGGAAAAAAACACTCAAAACAACACATGTAAACAAAGCATTGCAGAATATGGTAACATACAGACTTACATATGAAACTTAATGTGTCTTAAAAGAAGAAATGTGGATTTAGGACAGGAAATAAGGAAACACACACACACACACACACACACACACACACACACACACACACACACACACACACACACACACACACACACACACACACACACACACACACACACACACACACACACACACACACACACACACACACACACACACACACACACACAGTTTTGCCATCTTTGTGGGGACTCTCCATAGGATTGTCCTGGTGGCTGGTCTCCACAATGTAATACAAACCTGTACACCCGTAAACCTGACTCCTGATATTTAAATAGTTAAACGTACTATAACAAAACAGAAAAAAACGTTCTGAATTTTTATAATAAACTTTTTTTTTGTCCTCAAAAGAAGTTTTTGTTTGATTTAGCTCACTTCTGGGTACAAATGTGTCCCCCAAATATGGCTAAGTAGGTACACACATTTACAAAAAGGTTTTTGGGATGCATGATATTAATACCATAGCAGTATTATATTGTAGAACGATATATTAGAGATTTTAAGTATCGGTCGATATTGTATATTTTATTGTTTATCTTTGTGATCATCTAATGCTAACTTTACAAACACCAATACATTTAATAATGCTGTTAAATGTAATCTAATGCTGTAATACATGTAATAAATGCTGTATAAATGTATAAATCTGAAAATGAACATCCATTTTTCATGCATTATGTTGTGATGCCTTAATTTCCTTGTCAGAAGAAATGTAATAATAAACCATTTTTGGTTCTCAGCCATTACATGAAAATAATTATATCAGTGCATGATTCACCTGTTGATACATTTAAACAATTAAATAAATTAAATAAAAACATTAACTAAATAAGTAGCTTTAATTAATTAACTTATAACTTATAAATTAAGTAACTTATTATAATTTTAAGTTAACTAATTAAAAGTAAAAAACTGAATAAATTGATATGGATAATTGTATTTATTTGTAAGATAATTAAACAAAAGGTCTGTTCTCAAAATCTCCAGTTGCTGATCCACTGAGACACCAGAGGGGCAGATTGTGTTGGAATATATCCTCCTGTCTTTCTGTCTCTCAGCTGGAAAGAAGATTTGAATGCTTTGCATAAGATATGAAAGACAAATGTCTCTATTTCAGAGTTAAGACTTTTCTTAATAGTGTCATATTCCTCCATTTCGCTCTCTCTCTCTTCTCTTTGATAATCTTTTTCATTCTATATGCTCCTCCTTTCGTTTCACCTTTTTCTCACCTTCTTTATCAAGTCAGGATTTTACTAATCTTCCTCTCACTCCATTTTTTCCTTTACCTTTCATTTAAGCACTGCAAAGCATCTCTATAACCCCTTCAATTTTTTCTCTCTACTCACATATTCCTTTATTCTCGTCACAGAACAAAGCAGGCTCACAGATTTCTTTCTTTTTTTCTTTCTGATTATTCTCTCCATCTTTTACCTTTTCTTGCCCTCCTGATCTCGGTGTCTCCAGTCCAGTCGACTTTTGCGATACAGCAGGTTCATGTCGCCACAGGGATGCTCCTCCTCACAGCCAATAACAGCGCAGTGCAGCCACTGGCCCCGCCTCTCTATGTCACGCAGGAAATTCTCCACCGCCACATCCTGGGCGGAGCCAGAGCTCATGGTATAGAGAACCAATCAGGAGCAGGGGAAGGTATTTTAAAGCTTCCCCCGACCCAGTTACCTGTAAAGGAGGGAAATGCAGGCACTTGGTTAAAGGGGTATTTCACCACTGGCAAAATGGGCTTTCAATAAAACATGGCTGTCTATACAGTAGAAAGGCAAATGTTGAAATGGGTGCTACCTGACTAGAGAAAACAAAGAAAAAAAGGCAGTTGTTTTCCCCTTTGCCAAATAGGCAGGAAAACTTCAACACCCATAATGAACTGGGCATGTTGCCGTCCAAGGCCACTCCCACCAGTGTGCTATAGGTACTCTTACTAGAGTGAAACTCCCCCTTGCTTTAGTAGGAAATACTTCTTTGAACACTTTTAGTCATAATGGTGTCGACTTGTATTGTTCCTGGGTGCAAGATTACAAAAGAGCACACATTTAGCGGGAGTAAGTTACTTTCGGTTTCCAGTAAAGGATCCAGCGTGTTATAGGCAGCAAAGAGTCATAAATATGGAAAGAACGCTGTGACTGAAAATCTGAAAAACCTCCATGTTTGTAGTCAACATTTCAAACTGGATGACCATAAACACAATGTTTTAGGCCAAATGGAGGGGGAAAACTGAAAGAAACTACCATTCTGTCAGTTCCACCCAACCCCCGGAAGCACAACGCTGTCGCGTACAGGTAAGAAAGCTGCTGCCATTGTGTTCCATTTTTACCATAATACTGTTTAAAGAGTAGACGAAATATAATTTTCAGTGATAAACCTACCTTTACTATAACTGTTCTGTTAATAACATTTTGTCGTTCCAACTGTCCGTAGAAGGGAGACAAAAATGAGGAAGTATAATCCATAGTTTTTACAAAAGCACTGAAGCTGTCAAAGTTTTGCATCACTCTGCAGACTTTTGCTGCCAAATAAATGTAAATTTCTCGGCTCAGATAACATGGAGAACGAGTAAACATTGTTCATTTACATATACATACTGACAACAATACAAAGTAAGTAAAATCAGTTATACTGTAATAGTGAATTCATTTAAATCTTTATGCTAGCATAAAATCCTAACTGTCCAAATGAACCGAAACGATTAACACAGCACAGACATTTGGTGGAAGTGTTTCACTCAGTGTTCTATACTCTTCATTCCCTAGTGCTGTCCATATTGCTCTTGGAAAAGGAAGACAGTTTGGACTAAGTGATCATAATAGGAGGGTCTAATGTAGAGGTCCCTTCAATTCAGTCCCAAAAATTCGCTAGAAATTGTGATTCGCTAACTAATCATTTATACAAATTTATAAACCAGTTTGACTAAACTTTTCGTTAATTGAAATAAAGCTGAAATAAAATACAATACAAATATTAGGAAAAAAAACTATTTTAACTTTAAAATATTAAAAAGTATTAAATACAAAAATCTTAGAATCTCAGAAATTTGGCCTTGGCAACTAACTGATATAAGGTGAAAGAACTACAAAAAATAGGCCTATATACTGTATATATACACCGATCAGGCATAAAATTATGACCACTGACAGGTGACGTGAATAACACTGATTATCTCTTCATCACGGCACCTGTTTGTGGGTTGGATATATTAGGCAGTAAGTGAACATTTTGTCCTCAAAATTGATGTATTAGAAACAGGAAAAATGGGCACGTGTAAGGATTTGAGCGAGTTTGACAAGGGCCAAATTGTGATGGCTAGATGACTGGGTCACAGCAGCTCTAAAACTGCAGTTCTTGTGGGGCGTTCCTGGTCTGCAATGGTCAGTATCTATCAAAAGTGGTTCAAGGAAGGAACAGTGGTGAACCGTCATGGGTGGCCAAGGCTCACTGATGCACGTGGGAAGCGAAGGCTGGCCCGTGTGGTCCGATCAGGCGAGCTACTGTAGCTCAAATTGCTCAAGAAGTTAATGCTGGTTCTGATAGAAAGGTGTCAGAATACGCATAGCCGCAGACCTGTCAGGGTGCCCATGCTGACCCCTGTCCACCACCGAAAGCCTCAACAGTGGGCATGTGAGCATCAGAACTGGACCACGGAGCAATGGAAAAGGTGGCCTGGTCTAATAAATCACGTTTTCTTTTACACCACATGGATGGCCGGGTGTGTGCATCGCTTACCTGGGGAACACATGGTACCAGGATGCATTATGGGAAGAAGGCAAATCGGCATGTGATGTTTTGGGCAATGTTCTGCTGGGAAACCTTGGGTCTTGCCATCCATGTGGATGTTACTTTGACACATGCCACCTACCTAAGCATTGTTGCAGACCATGTACACCCTTTCATGGAAACGGTATTCCCTGGTGGCTGTGGCCTCTTTCAGCAAGATAATGCACCCTGCCACAAAGCAGAAGCGGTTCAGGAATGGTTTGAGGAGCACAACAACGATGGCAATATGGCCTCCAAATCGTGCTGAACAAAGAAGTCTGATCCCCACCTCGCAACTTACAGGACTTATAAGGATCTGCTGCTAACATCTTGGTGCCAGATACCCCAGCACACCTTCAGAGGTCTAGTGCAGTCCATGTCTCGACGGGTCAGGGCTGTTTTGGCAGCAAAAGGGGGACCAGCACAATATTAGGAAGGTGGTCATAATGTTATGTCTGATCGGTGTATATGAAAGAAGCACAAAACAAAATTACTAAAACCTCAACTAAAATTGAAAATACAAAAATAAGAGCCAAATAAAAATATTTATAAAGACTATAAAATATATTATAACATATAATATTTATAATAATATATAAATAATACTAAAATAACACTGTTATTAAAATAACATGTCTATACAAATGACAGATCAAATCTGTGCTAGAATACCAACTGGAACTGTTATATATATCTTAAAATACTTTTCATACTTTTGCTTTCACAGCTGTCTTGCACATTTAAACATGCAATGTATAAGGAGGGTTGTCTTAAACAGGTTGTGACTTAAAATTACCATCACTGCACTTAAATTTTCATCTTTATCACAGCGGACTGTAAAGGGCATGCACCATCGCTCTCTCTGAGAGGAAGATCTGAGTAAGCATGAGAGGCTCAGTTGGCTGCAGGCCCCCGGGTTGCCCCGGCTGTGCCTGTGTAAATCTGTGGTCTGTAATGCAGCCTGTCACATGTAGTACACAGGCATTCTGGCAGAAGAGAGAGCAAGCTAGCAAGAAAAGAAGAGAGAGAGACAGTGAGCGTGTTCGAGCTGCTTGTTGTGGGGCAGATATTGTACAGAGTGCTCTGAGTTTGAGTGCCGGGTAATACGAGAGAGAGCTCTGATTGGCTAAAAAGGATGCAGCTGTCAACTGCTGTGCTTTTCCAGTGTTTTTCCAGCACAGAGAAAAAGGGAAAGCGCGGGAGAGGAGGAGAGATAGGGACTGAGAGAGATAGAGAGCAATGATGAGAAGAAGGTGAGTGGGTTAGCTGAGTATGCTGAATGTGCAGATACGTGTACGTCCAGCGCATCAGCAGTATTGCTATGTAACAGGAATATAGCTGGGATCCAATGTTTTCACAGTTTTAGTGTCCTAAAGACAACAAACACATTTAATACACACAGATAATGCACACACAGTAATGATTCATGTGCATCCAGGCACCCACTTACGCAGTCGTGCATCACAAACCAGTTCATAAAGTCAAACATGACCAAACACACATGCAAACACGCAAGCAGATTATTTGGATCACATGTACAGTTTTCTGTAGTCTTTGCCTAACTCAAGGAAGAGCTATGAATGAAAAATAAATGAATTTATATAATTACTCATTAAACCCATGCCTGCAAGTTAAACTTCATCGTAAACTGGGTCAAATCCTACAGTAGAGGGGAGCAAGAGACAAATACGGAGCAATATAGAGTGTCATAGACAAATACAGCTTATACTGACTCAAACTTTTTATCCACAGCAGCTTAAACTGCATCAACTGAGATACTTATACTGATACTTGACTGAGAAAAAGATAAATGAACTGACAAAGTCACTGTATGGACTGATGGATGGAGATCCTGACATATTCTGAAACATATTTATACAATCCTGACATAAAATTTTTTAGAAAATCAGCTGATTTTATCATTCGTATGCCAAGAATTTATGTTAAGAGTAAGCCAACCTTCTGGTTTCATTAACAGGGGTGTCCAATCCTGCTCCTGGATGTTTCTAGTGACCCTAAAGACATTCCATGCATCTAAATATGTTAGACCTTTTAGGTTCTGAAGTGCGCATCCACTTTACTATCCCATGGGCCACAGGAGAGGATTTGTGAATGGCAGTGCAGAGCCACAGCGAAAACCATAGGTCACATGACACACAACAACATGGGGAATGTAGTATGTATGAATTTCTTTCATTCTACACACATTCATACTGTATAGAACATACTTTTCTTTAGCGGTTGCAAAGCAAGTTTCAAACCAAATGTAGCACCTAATACAGTACGCGATTTGGACGCAGTGTTTGATTTAGCTGGTTCAGATGTGTTTAATTAGCACTAGAGCTAAACTTTGCTGGAAGGTGGCCTTCAGGAGCAGGATTGGACACCCCTGGGGCCTGATGTATGAATGTTGTGTACACACACACACACACACACACACAAAAAGCATAGAAACATTTTTCCATGTACATATCAGGATTTAAAAATAAATGTATATGTGCACACTGACTGCACACTCTAGGCTGTGTAACCACTCATTTACTGGAGTGAGTGAAGTAATGAAGTCAACAGAATTTTGATATACACATTTTAGAAAGAATATTCCACTCTCAATAATGGAGTTAAGCACTCAAATTAGTCATTATCTAATTTAGTGGATGCGCTGCTTTTGAACACATTTCCTGTGTCATGTTTTACTGTCTTTATGATGAGGAGTGCTATAGGCGCATGATAATTCCTCTTTAAACAAAATTGCAGAACTTGTGTTCTGAGAAAATATTTTAAGCGAGAACGATGATCAATGATGTGCACTTGACTCTTGATATTATGGCGGACACTGCTGAATTCGTTTGATGGTAGAACGGTTCATTGGCCGGTTTGAATAGGTCCAATGACAATACTGTACAACCACTGCTGCACGGAGGTGTGATGTTGTTTCAGGCAGACAGTAGCCTAATAATGATAACTCCTGTGATCTTTCTGACATTACGAAAAATACCATTACATTTTGAAGGATATAATTTGAAGGAAATTTTAAAGTAAGATTGCATGTATTATTTTTTTTTAAATGTTTTGTCAGTGGCATGCTTATCTGTTTCCATATATATATATATATATATATATATATATATATATATATATATATATATATATATATATATATATATATATATATATTTATTCATTTATTCTAAAACAAGACAAGGCTACTGAATAATGTTTAGCAAATGTAATGTGACGGCACAAATGGCATTTATAGACTGTATATTTTCATAATTTCTTGTACAGTAAAATACGGTATCATTATGTCATATCATGGACGTTATGCATAGTAAAACTAGCCGTTGTAAGCTCCATATATGTTTATTTTGGCAAGGAGATGCATGTATGCACAATCTTCCACTGACTGGGTTTTGTAAAGGGAATTTTGCGCAGGTTCTGGCGTATGCATGGATTTATAAACGTGAAAACTTTTATGCGTACACACAATTTTAGGGTGAAATCTGTGGAAAGTTTTATACATGAGTCCCCAGGTATTTACATTTTTATATATGGCTTTAACAGCTCAGCCACATCAGTATGGTGATGCTTCAAATGAACAAAAAATACAAGGACAGTTCTCTTTTTCAGTTACCTTTCAGCTGTTTTCAGATGATAACTTTGTGTTCTCTGCAAACACAAAGAACTGTACAAAGAGACAAAATCTGTGGTACTATCAGCAGAAATCTATCAAGGAAGGAAAGAATAGATAAAAGTTTGGAAAGTGCTCACCATCATTGACTTCCTCTAAAATAAGTCTTCACCTAACCTGAATTCCACCTTGTAATCAACACTTAATGCTCTCTGCACTAAATACAGTTGTTCTGCCACACTCAAAACCACTCAACAGAAGACCACAATATGAATCAGAGAAGAAAATTTAAAGGTGCAATATGTAGGATTTTTGTAGTAAAATATCCAAAAACAACTAGGCCAGTGTTTTATATTTTGTTCAGTTGAGTACTTGTAATATCCCGAATGTTTCCAACTATTTGTAAATTGTGAGAATAATGCGATTTTAACTAATGAACCGGGACGTGTGAGAGAGTCGCCTGTCAATGGCGTCATATCCGCGTTACCCTCAGTTTCCGCTTTTCCAACGCTAAGGTCATGGGTTCGATTCCCAGGGAAAGCAAGAACTGACAAAAAAATGTAAAAATGTGTACCTTGAATGCAATGTAAGTCGCTTTGGATAGAAGCGTCTGCCAAATGCATAAATGTAATGTAAGACAAGCAAGTACTAGTACTAGTAACCAGGGCTGTCCAAAAAGATCCATCCATCCGTCCTAGTTACCAGGGCTGTCGATAAGGGGATAATAAAAATTTAAAAGCACAGTATGTACGTCTCACTGCTAGAGGTCACTTATTCAAAGACGCAGCTTGTGACGGAGTGTGGAATCACAGGAGTTGTCGTGTTCACTTTCACAGCCGCTTTCGCTTTATAGAGTTATTTGGCGACAGAACCTGCAGCAAACGATAATGAATAATTGTGGTCCATCACAAATGTTCAAACAAACTGTTGCTTGCTAGAGGGTACCAGAGGTTGTCTGCTTTGAAACTACTCCTACGGCATTTTTTTTTCAAGAAGCACAGTGTTTCTCCATGGTTTTAACCGACAGCTGAGGTTAGGAGGGATATGACGCCATTGACAGGTGACGCAATGACACGGACCATGTCACTGGTTAAAATTGCGGATTTCTCTAGATTCAACCATTGTTGGAAACATTTGGGATAATGTATACACAAGTCAACAAGATATATAACATTGTTCTAATGGTTTTTGGAATGTGTTTTTTAATGCAAATATCTTACATATTGTACCTTTAAACCTTTATTTCTTACTTCTGTCTGAACATGCAGCACAGTCAGAAAGTACAGTCAGTGCATATAAAGAGTAATGTTGTGTTTGATAGCCACAACTGGTAATAAAACGAAAGGCACTGTGAAAAAGGACATCTAGCTTTTTCAAATGCTGTTCATGTATAATATGTATCAACCCCTGAATCACTTCCCCAGAAGACCTCAGTACCTACCACACCTTTCTCCATAATCTTCCAAAAATAATTATGTCACCACAAATCAGCAAACACATGAATGAACAGTTTAGTCTCTATCTAACGTATGCCCGTTTTCCACCTTCTCATCCTTCTCCATCCTCCCCCACACCTCCTGCCTACACACTCACTGCTGAAACAAACACAGACTGAAATATTTGAAAGTGGCCATCATTTGCAACTCCACCAACACTGACACTACCCACCGCATGGTCCAGTCATCCACCCCACTGATGACGGTCTTAGATGAGAACATATTCTAATTCTTCTGGAGATTTTGAAACTGTGAATTACCCTTGATTACCAGGCTGCCATTTCTTGACCACTGTTTTATGTTTTACCTGAAAAATATTAACTACCAAGTCAGCTGGAGTCACCCTGTTCACTCTACATGCTCACCACCTGAACTTCCATCCATCCATCCATCCATCCATATTCAAGAAAAAAATGGACAGTTATGTCAATGGCTTTGATGTCCCTCTTTTACATTATATATTACAGCTCTCTTACATCTGTGTATGAACTCTTAAACCAGAAACTTATGCCAAAGGCCTACCTAACACAGGGACTGTCATACATAATCATATCAGGTATTGATTTGAACGCATGTTCGTGTAACACACATAAGAGCTGTGGAGGGAGTTAGACAGGTTTGTTTTGTTGTCTAATAGAGACACTCGGAAATGGAAATCAATAAAAGCTCCCCTAGGCTATAACTATGGTAAGACAGACAGATATCAAGAGAATTGTGAAAGTGTGTATATTGTTTTTTTTTTATTACATGAACATGCTCCCCTCAAAGTTTTTCCTCCCAAATCCAACAACAGGGCTGATGCCACAATAATTAGTGAACAATAATCTCCACAACATGAAATATAACTATAAACACAGAAGACAAGAACAGAACAAGAACAGAAAACATAAACACAGAAGACTAAAAACACAGATACAAACAGACCATTACAAACACATTTCAAACTGAACAGAAAGCGACAGTCTAATACTGTAACTGATACAACATACTGATCACAAAGATGGGTTTCAGTATAAATTAGGGTGTAACGATATATCGTTAATCGATATATCGCAATATAAAAATGCGACTATATGTAATACGACGATACAGACGTTCAAATGATTGCGTGACGTGAAAACAACACAAATTTTTGGATGAGCTAAACATTTACAGTTTGGGAATAGTTATTTCGACAAGCTTTCTTACGATTAGAACTGTGACTGATTGCATTGATCAACTGAAGCGCACGCAGCGCCGGAATGGCACTCTTCAAAGTCAAAGCGCAAACATCCATTTAAAGCGGAACTCCTTATGGTGATAGCACAGACATCATTTAAATTACCAGATCACATTTGGTTTCAGTAGTATGATTATTTAAAGCATTTGAGATGGTTTATTCTTATATGTGTAACCCCTCCTGCTCGAACCGCCCCGCTCCAAGCGGGACTCGAACTCGGGTCCGCCGGCATATGTATAGTGCATAATAGCAGGAGAGGTGGGACATAGCAAGCACCGGGAGAGAATGCAGCCTGCATTGAAAGTGCGAGTAATGCGTGAGGGGGAAAAAAAATTAAGCTTACGGAGTTTCAGTGATATTATTACATTAAACGACTATATATACTGTTGAATATAATGTATAATGATGCAATGGGGAATATTTGTGGGTCCTGATAATAATACAATAATAATAATAATAATAATAATAATAATAATAATAATAATAATAATAATATTTTAATAATAATAATTAAAAAACCTTTTTGGCTTAAAATATTGTGATGCATATCGTGAGTTCAGTATTGCAATTTATATCGAATCACGAGTGCATCATTACACCCTTAGTAAAAATACAGCACATAGAACTTTGAGCATCATTGAAAGACACATTTACTGATTTATTGAAGCATATTTTATTTATGAAAACATAATTAGTAAGGCATGTTATAGAAGCCAATCCCATCTACATGTATTAATTTATATTTGTTTTACTTTTTAATTTAAATATAATTTTAGAATATACATCAAGCATCATAAGACCATCTAATGAAAATGCTTCCACTTGCCTCCAATGTTGTTGTTTTTTTACATTTATATTTAGTCGGCATGAAATGAAAAATCATCCTAAAGGTTTTTTTTTTTTTTTTAAATGACCTTGTAAAAGCATCTTAACTTGATATTCAGGTGAAATATCACTCTGGTCACATATGCCAGCTTCTCCAATCCGCATAACAATTTAAAGTGATAAGTTGAATTGAAAAATCATCTTTTCTGTTTCAAATGACAGCAGCACTCAAGCTGCATGAACACCACAAGTCTGTGTAAAAGCTGTTCTCCAGCATGATTTTTGAATGATCCATAGAGCATCTTGGTCTTCAATGGAAGAAGAATATTGTGTCATGTGTCTGTCACATGATCAATGTTACAAATTTACCGGTCACACTTTATATTAGGTGTCCTTTACTATATTACATAAAAAATAAGTACAATGTACTTATCGTGTTCATGTTGTATAGCAAATGACTTTTGCTGCTATTGACGTGGGATACGGGTAATGTTAAGGGATGAGTTTGGTTGTATGGGTAGGTTTAAGGGTAGGTAAAAAGGTAAGGGAGGGGTTAACAGTGTAATTATAGATGTACTTACAGAAATTAATTACAGCTGTAATTACATGCAGGTATTTAAAAAAAAATAAGTACAATGTAAAAACATATGTACACAATAAGTGCATTGAATCAAATGATTAATTTAAATGTTAATACATAGTAGTTAAAGACACCTAATATAAAGTGGGAACAATTTACCTAATTTACTTAAATGAATGAAATATTCATTCTTAATTTTAGATGTACTGTATATAAATGTTGCCTACAGACATACTTAAGCACATAACATTCCTTCAAGCAGTTCATTACAGGTGCAACATCCAAGACATACACACGTGTGTGGGTCATAAGGTCAGTGATACAGATCATTAAAGCTGAGCAGATGGCATTTGCACACATTATACACACACAGAGCAATACATCCACTGTATAAACAAACAACCACATGACAACACACATAAAGCAATACAAAATACACTTTTGGTGTAAATTTGGTCTTGCATTTGCATGGCAGATTTTGCAGATATTCCCAAAATCTATGCATGCATGTGTGTGTGAACAGAAGTCACATAACCCGTCCCTCACTTATTATCCTGTCCCTTTACACTGCACCTGGCTGTTGTCATGGTGACCGGCCAGCTGTCGCTTTGGCGCCTGCTCTCCTGTCACTTCAGAAGCTCAGAGCGATCTCGTGCTGAACGACAGAGTGAATGAAAGAGGCAGACAGAGATGAATTAGACATATATAGAGAGAAACCGGGAGAGTAGATAGAAAAGGTGAAGAAAATGAGGAAGGAGGGAGGAGACCACATTTGAGAGGTTGGGGAAGGTTAAAGAGTCTGGCAGGAGGTGCTTAGAAAGACGAAAGGAATCTTTCGAGGAAGAGAGAGAGAGAAAACATATGAGCAGATAGATAGATCAGAGCAGGCAAACAGGAGGACAAGTGCAGAAAGATGAATGGAGGGGAATATGGAGACAATGAACGCAGGAACGAGAATGAAAAACAGGCGGAGAGAAAAGGAAGTGTGTTGTAGGGATGGGGGAGGGATGTGAAACCATGTCTCTCACACCAGTCACTGTGTGCGGTCTCCTAGCAACACTGTCTACTGCCGTCCACATCCCTCTCTGTCTGTCTCCATCTCTCGTCTTCTAGTTCAATGCTCACACTGTAGGATTCCAGTCTGTGTGAGTGCGCGTGTGTGCATGCTCGCTTCGCTTTACTTCATCAAACACACTCAATCTGTTTGGGCTTTAGCTTTGCTATTAAAACACACTCAGCAACTCAACCAGACAGAACTGTCATAGGATAGAGTCAAAAGCAGGAGAAATGATAGATGCAAGCAACGACACACATGCTGGGAGTGTCACACACAGGGAAATCAGGTGGTACATACACCGCAGCACCCGTGTGCATGTGTTAGCAGTGTGTGTGTTCTATGGGACTAAAGATAAAACCTATTCAGGTACTATAATCGAGACAAACAGTGCTCAATACTGCAACGGCACAATCTAACTTAAATGGACAGTTCACCCAAAAAAATAACACTGTCATTATTTACTCACACACGTATCCAAATCTGTTTGACTTTCTTCTGTGGATCACAAAAGAAGATATTGTGAGAAATTGTTGAGAAACCAAAACTGTTTGGTTACCAGCACTCTTCAAACGATCTTCTTTTCTGTTCCACAGAAGTAACAGGTTTGGAAAAACAGAAGGGTGAGTAAATGATGACAGAATGTACATTTTTGGGTGGACTATGCCTTTAAGACTGAAAAGGGTAAAATCAGAATAATGTGCAAAGGTGCAGTCACATTTACCATTGCTCTGCAAAATTTTACTGGAAAAATCCATTCATTCCAATAAAAATCCATGTGATTAGGAGTTTTGCGTAAAGTTCCCTGAACAGCTTTCCCTCATTTTCAAGTTGGTTAGATGAATTCTTCACACTGATCAACAGAAAACTGCTCGGTTTGAAAGTGACTTTATACAGTTTTACATTATTAAAAGGACAGATCACCCAAAAATGAAATTTTCACCCTCTTGTCGTTCCAAACGCGTAAGACTTTCGTTCATCTTCGGACCACAAATGAAGATATTTTCAATGAAATCTGAGATATTTCTATCCCTCCATATACAGCTACAAAATTGACACTGTGTGCTTAAAAAAGTTCATAAAGAGAAAGTAAAACTAATCCATATGAATTGAGAGGTTTAGTCAGCATTTTCTGAAGAGACTCAATTGCTTTATATGATGAACAGATTGAATTTAGGCTTTTATTCACATTTAAACATTGATCAGCGAACATAAGCTCAACCGAACCTGCTTGAATCGCGAACATGCTTGAGCTTCTGTTTACCGCAACTGACGTGAGTTGATTAATGTTTATATGTGAATAAATGCCTAAATTCAATCTGTTCATCATATAAAACGATCGTGTCTCTTCAGAAAATTTTGGTCCAAACCGCTCAGTTCATATGGATTAGTTTTATGATCTCTTTATGAACTTTTTGATGCGTCAAAGTGTAAGTATATGCCTGTATATGCCTGTGAACGGAGAGACAGAAAAAGTCTCCGGTTTCATCAAAAAGATCTTCATTTGTGTTCTGAAGATGAGCGACAGTCTTATGGGTTTGGAACGACATGAGGGTAAGTAATTAATGAAAAAATATATACATTTTGGGGTGAACTATCCCTTTAACAATAGAAAATGTAAATTTTTTGCCTGCTAAATTTTGCTGACATTTCGTTAATGTCACCGCACCTTTATCATATACACTGCTTTGACCAGAAGAGGCTTAAAATGTAGATTTAAATTATTATGAAAGGGAAGCTAACTGTCTGCTAGTTGAAATAAGATGATGGGTAGCAGTTGTCTACTGCATCCTTTGCAGCCTAGCACTCAAATCTGACCCACAAGATGGTGAATTGCAGTGTGTAATTGTAAAAAAAAAAAAAAAAATTCTCAAAATCCATTATTGCAGGTCATCGCAAGTCACAGCCAATTAGGGAATTGCTGATGTCTTTACTAGTAACACTCTTCTACTCCACTTTCCTCGCTTTATTATCTAGTGATAAAGCATACAGACTGTATTCCACAGTTCAAATAGGGTGTAATTCATCCTGTTTGTATCCCCAGTAATTTAATTATGAAACTCTACAGTGCAAAAAAAAACAAAAAAAACATCCTGTTAAATTTACGGTAAATAAACTGGCAGCTGTGTTTGCCAGAAATTCACTGTAAAAAAATAAAAAACTGTGACAATGTTTCCCATTTTACAGGATACCTGTATATAATTTAACCATATATTTCATTAAATTATATAATGTTAATATACCTACTCTACCAAAATCAACTTACCGATAACACCACATGATGAATCAGAGTTCATCATAACCGGCCTGTTCATAAAACATGGTCAACACTTGTATATATATATATATATATACGGTGACCATATATACAAAAACAAAACACCATCATGGTAACACAAGACACTACAACAATGCAAACTAAATAACATAAAATTATATAAATTATTTATAATATTCTTTTACTGTTTTTTTACTGTTATATGCTGATTTCATAGTTTTTACTTGCAAAAACCATAAATTTGACAGTATTTTACAGTAAAACTACATATAATGTGATGTAAACCATTTACAGTTTTTTCCCACTGTATATGATAATGTTTTTACTATAGCATTTAACTGTATTTTTCTGTAAAAATCAGCAGTTTTAAATTTCAAAGAAGGGTATGAATAGGGTCATAACTTTTTTAACTAATTACCATATAATAGGTATGCATTTGATTGTATAATTTATTGCATTTTCCCTAATGGCAATTGTTTCATACTTCAGTAAAATATGAAATCAATATAATTCAGCTTTAGAAACATTTCATACATAAAATATGGAATAAATGTATTTGAAAAGACTATTTCCATAAATGACATCCATGTTTTTTCTTTGAGGAAGGCGTGACTTTTAGAAATAGGCATAACTTGTAGGAGCATTGCTTATAGTACTGCAAACAGACATTGGCTTGGTGTGGTGTCCTTCTGTGCATGCTCTGTTTGTTCATGGTGACACACTAACCTGCTTTGATCATGTCCTTACATATAATGCTCACATGATATGATAATAAATCATATCTACCCTCTATTTCACTACTTGCCCCTATATACCAACATTTGGATTTTGTTTATGAGGGTATTATGGGATACACCCTGAATTCTGTAGCCCATGGTTTTCCTAACTTTTTGTATCAGTTGAAACCCTAAGATGTATTACATAAAATAATCTAAATTTAGTACCACCCAAAGAATATTTGATAATTATAATCATTTTATTTTACACGTTACAATGCTAATATTTATGTCTTCATTTCTTCACTTTCAAATGGTTTCTTTAATTTCAAACGCTCAAGTTTTTATTTTGGTAGTACTGATACTGAGTTTGGAAATACTGGTGAAATGCTGTAAACTTCTGTCAAATGTGCGAATACGTTGCATTCCCAAATGTACACTATATATTGCCAAAAGTATTGGGACACCCTTCCAAATCATTGAATTCAGGTGTTCCACAATCACTTCCATGGCCACAGGTGTATAAAATCAAGCACCTAGGCATGCAGACTGCTTCTACAAACATCTGTGAAAGAATGAGTCACTCTCAGGAGCCCTGTGAATTCAAGTGTGGTACCGTGATAGGTTGCCATGGCCAAGCAGCTGCATCCAAGCCTTACATCAAGTGCAATGCAAAGCGTCAGATGCAGTGGTGTAAAGAACGCTTCTCTATCTGGCAATCTGATGGAGGAGTCTGGGTTTGGCGGTTGCCAGGAGAACAGTACTTGCCTGACTGCACTGTGCCATGTGTAAAGTTTGGTGGAGGGGGGATTAAGGTGTGGGGTTGTTTTTCAGGTGTTGGGCTTAGTTCCAGTGAAAGGAACTCTTAATGCTTCAGCATACCAAGACATTTTGGACAATTTCATGCTCTTAACTTTGTGGGAAAAGTTTGGGGATGGCCTTTTCCTGTTCCAACATGACTGCACACCAGTGCACAAAGCAAGGTCCATAAAGACATGGATGAGTGAGCTTGGTGTGGAGGAACTTGACTGGCCTGTTGAGTCCTGACCTCAACCTGATAGAACACCTTTGGGATGAAATAGAGCAGAGAATGTGAGCCAGGCCTTCTCTTCCAACATCAGTGCCTGACCTCAGAAATGTGCTTCTAGAAGAATGGTCAAAAACACACTCCTAAACCTTGTGGAGAGTTGAAGCTGTTATAGATGCAAAGGATGGGATGTCATTAAAGTTCATGTGCATGTAAAGGCAGGCGTCCCAAAACTTTTGGCAATATAGAGTGTTAAACTAGCAATATATGCAGAGATGGAGTGAACCAATAGCCTGGATGCCAGCCGAACTTAGCACCGCCCACAACATTTGAGGTCGGGAAGTTCGGTCTGGACTTGATCCGTTATGGAGCAACTATGCTTGAACCAAAGCTGTTCGGACCAATCAAATTGTCAGGGTGGGCTTTATATGATGATGGACAGTAATGTAACCATCCACGTCACCAAAAAGCGCTTGGGTTGAATTTGACTAAAGTATCAGGCTAAAGTACTCCGTGTATCTTTAAATTATTTTTACAACACCGGCAAAGATCGTTTACTCATCATCTTCTTCTACTTCCAGCGTGTGTGCAGTTGAGTTCTGTTTTTTTTTATTTGTATTAAACATTACAAAACATCACAATATTAAAGCAATACAGATAGACATGTAAACGTGTAGACATGTTAGTGATGTGTCGTTCATGAACGATTCGTTCTTTTTGAACTTTTTAATCTTTAATATGACTCGAGAACAACGAGTTGTCTCAGAGAATGATTCGTTTATCTTGTGTTGACCCCGCATGCGCTACATGCCATCAGTTCTGTACAGGATCTTCTGCATTCAGCCTATGGGGCTGAGAGTTGGTGAACAAATGACTCAAACCTGAAGAATCGAGAGGCGAACTAATCTTTCCAGGGAACAGATGTGATTAAAAGTGAAGTGACAAAAAGAACGAACGACTCTGATTCGGAAGTGAGGTAAACTAACAGACTGCATAGCCTGACCCAGTTAAGCAATCAATTAATATTTTTTTCTTAAAGTTTGGCCTTGGCTGCATTAGCTTATTTATTATTTAATCCAAATGTGATCAATGTTTGCATAAGTACTAGATTGTTGTTGGGGAATTTAATTTTAATTATATTCTGCTGAAATGAACAAAATTACTTGAAAAAAGATTTGTTCATCTTGCTGAACGAGATTCAAAGATCCAAGTCCGTAAAATGATCCGAACTTCCCACTACTACGTGTCGCTCAACAAACGTCACTTACTCCATGAGTATGAGGTCTCTACGGAACAAGAGTGGGTGTTTCCAAATTTGTGGGTGTTTTCAAACTGATGGGTGTTTATAAATCACACAATGAAAATCCCCTTCACCCGACCCGACCCCACCCCTAAACCCTACCCAAACTGTGACGTGGGCAAATCAGGCAACGCAGTGGAAAACGTCCCTCTGTTTATGGCCACGCCCACTGAGCTGGTAACTTCTATTACTAACCTGCAGAGACCTATACTTGTACTCCATTGCTCTGATTGGTTGTAGGTCTGTCGAATTGAGACACGCCCCATAATCACAGCCCAATGGAGCAGTATCAGACTATTAACGTCAAGCTAGTGAACCAAACCACTCTGAGATGACCATGAGCTTCTTGTGTATGCATTTGACACAATGGCATGCTTCACTCTGAAATCTGTGGCACATCACGCCAGTTTTGCAGAAGCTGTGTGTATGGAGAGAGGGAGCAGCACGCTCCCATTTTGCTTTCACACTGGCAGCGTTTGTCATGCACGCTGAACCATGGCTTGTGTACTGCAAATACAGATGAGTATTGTCCATACTGTCACCTTTTCCGGTGTTCTCCTCCGACCCCTGTCTGTCTCGCACTTTGATTTATGATGGGCAGCATCTGCTGCGAATACAACCACGTTCCCCTCTGTCCCAAACACGTATGCATATAACATGCAGTATATAGGTAGTTTACATGATTAAAGTAACATTAAAGTTAAGATATGCCTCTAGTTTTAATCATTTAAACATGCCTTTGAAGTTTGGGCAAAAACATCTGGCAGTTATGCGTTTTTGTGTATTTTGTTTTCGTTTTTTTTCACAGCGCTGAATGTCATGTGGTGATTGTGAAACACGGAACACTTCACTACATGATTTCATGGTGAAATGTGTTATTTTTCTACACTGGGTAAACCCAGCCTGATCTGCCGGCGATTAGATTTTTCGCCCTGCAACCTGTACATTCATTTATCCTGCTTCTGTTACACATTTGCGGGAACCAATCACAGACTGGCTTATCCACCTGGTGCACTACTGGCAGGTTTAACACAATGACGGATAGAGAAGGGATGGATCGATGCCCATTGATCACGTCTCTTGTGGTCTGATTGGTTGAAGGACTATCTAATTGTGTACAGAGTCATTTGAATTATGCTCGTCGATCACGCCTCTTGTGCAGTACAAAAATACAGAGCAGACTCCCCAGACCAATGTTCAATCTTAAAAGATTGAGCTTGGTCTGGTGATAGCCGGACAATTATTTTTCATGTTAATCAGGTCAATTTTGATCAAGAACAATGCACTGTGGCTTTAATTCATATAATGGATAATGGAGCTCTTTGGAATGTAATAAAAAAGCATCAGTCGTTGCCTTGGAAGCACAAAGGTTTACTGGTGATATGAGATCTAAATAGCGGCTGCGTTATCTAGGATTATTAATTTGTATTTACGTCACTCGAATAGCATGATAAGTCAGCTACAGAGAAACTGGTCTGTTGCCTGGATACATGTGACCAATTCTTAGTTGCAACGTCACTAAATACATTCTACCAGCATGGTTAGCCAACATTGCTGAGATTCCGGGCCAAGAACGGTTTATAATCGTGCCATGCCAGGCTCAAATGGAAATACAACTGGAACCGTTCCTTACTGTTTTTAGAACCGTTCAGCCCGATGGTAGAAAGGCAACTCAAGTGATCAATTGCAAGGGATCAATGGGCACTCGTTCAGCGTAAGTCTAAGTGAACAAGACGGAGGGAAGTTAGCAAGGGAAGGGCATAAAAAAAAGTGTACTTAAACGCAGCCCTAGTCTGTCAGTTAATGCAACATCTTAAATTTGTGCTTTTTTAGATTTTCAATAAGTCATACATTTGTGTTTATTAAGCCATTGTCCTCATGGGAAATGTTGGCAGCTCTCCACAATGAAAGTGATTTCAGTTTTTACTATACTTGTAGGGACATTTGATCCTCATAACTTAGGCAACATCTTGACCCACACACAAATACAGATACCTTCACCACAGACCAACAACACACTCCGATGAATATTTAATGAAGTTTGGACTAAAAATATCCTGCTTTCTCTCCATCTTTCTATCCAAATTGCTCTCACACATCAAACATAAGGAACTATTCAGCATCTCCAGGATGCTAAGACAAAATATCATGGCACACAAACTGCAGTATGTCTGTCCAGCAGAGTAACGCTCCATAGAGAGGGTGGCTGTGTCTGATTTTATGACTCATTAAATTCAATTACTACAAATAAGAAGTGTGTAAAAACATCTCTCATGCTGAAAAAAGTGATTTGTAGAATTTAATGTTTTACTCTCTACGATGTAAGATCTGTTGTTTGTATCCCCAAATTCTGTTTAATATTAAATGTCATTGTATGTTTTTGTGAAACCTGAAAAAAAAAAAAAAAAAGTCTGATTGCACCGTCTGGAAAACACCCATACACACAAGCAATCACACACTGAGCACTGCAGCAGACTGCCAATTAGTGAGGAACTGTGGAGGAGCAACCGCTTCCTTACACGCAGCACTCATCTGAACATGTGTCCAAGTGTGTTTTGTTGAAACAAAGTGCACCATCACCACAGATTACCAGTATTTGCCTTATTCTGCAAGCTGACTAAATATATTTCCTTGTCCCGATTCTAAATCACTCCTCCCTTCCACTGCTGTTTCACTCTGTTCTGTTTTCTGCATCCAATTTTCACTCTCTCTCACTTTATTCACGGAAGCACTCACTGACCTCCTCTCCCCCTCCTCCTCGCTTCACTCCTTCCCTTGTTCTCTCTCTTTTTCTCCTAGTTTGCCCTTGGCTTCATGATGCTCACTGGAATCTGCAGTAATCAAGGTGACACGCTACATACACATGCATGTCAATACATATGCAAACGCACATATGCAAACACGTGAAGCAAACACACTCACACACATGCAGCAAAAGCAGAATTGTGAAGACAATGGAAAAAGGAAACACAATCTTACATCGGAACATCTGTGTGTGTGTTTGCATGCACCATACTGAAAAACCTTCTTAAAACTTCTTAAAAAAAATTAAGATTTGGATTTTAAAAAACGTTGTGTGTTTTGGGAAGGGTACATGCCTATATATATATGTACAAAAATAGTGTACATGCAAACAGACACAGCAACAGTCACACATGCTAAAGTAGGGGCAGACGGTGGAATAATGGACCCCTCCACATGCTCATCCCTAGGGAAGACTTTGTTTTGAGTATTGCTTTGTATATGGTGTAAGTGTGTGTGTGTGTATTCTTACACATCTGTTTCATGTGCTGAGTATGTAAGTAAACAAAAGACTGCACGTCTGTGTGTGCATCTGCATGTGTGTACAGAGGTAAGATGAGGACAAGGAGGTGGGTGTTGTGATGACAGAAGCAACAATATTTTCACTGCTAGGCTCACAAAAATTAAACAATAAAAGATTGGAAAAATGCTGCCTGGTCTGCCACATTCAAGTGATAGGGTCAGAATTTGGCATAAACAACAAGAAAGCATGGATACATATTGCCTTGTATCAATGGTTCAGGCAAGTGGTGGCGTAATTATGTAGGGGATATTTTCTTGGCACACTTTGTGCCCCTTAGTACCAATTGAGCATCGTTTAAACGCCACAGCCTACCTGGGTATTGTTGCAGATCATGTCCATCTTCTGATGGCTACTTCCAGTAGGATAACGCACCAAAGCTCAAATCATCTTGAACTGGTTTCTTGAACATTGAATGAGTTCATGATACTCAAATGGCCTCCAGTCACCAGATCTCAATGGAGCATCTGTGGGATGCGGTGGAATGGGAGATTTGCATCATTTGCAGCCGTCAAATCTGCAGCTTCTGCATGTCATGCTGTCATGTCAATATGGACAAAAATCTCTGAGGAATGTTTCCAGCACCTTGTTCAAACTATGCCACAAAGAATTAAGGCAAAAGGGGGACCAACCCTATACTTGCAAGGTGTATTTGTGTATATACACCGATCAGGCATAACATTATGACATAACACTACGACTAATATTGTGTTGGTCCCCCTTTTGCTGTCAAAACAGCCCAACCCGTCAAGGCATGGACTCCACTAGACTCCCTGAAGGTGTGCTGTGGTATCTGGCACCAAGATGTTAGCAGCAGATCCTTTAAATCCTGTAAGTTGCGAGGTGGGGCCTCCATGGATCAAACTTGTTTGTTCAGCACATCCCACAGATGCTCGATTGGATTGAGATCTGGGGAATTTGGAGGCCAAGTCAACACCTCAAACTCGTTGTTGTGCTCCTCAAACCATTCCTGAACCATTTTTGCTTTGTGGCAGGGTGCATTATCCTGCTGAAAGAGGCCACAGCCACCAGAGAATACAGTTTCCATGAAAGGGTGTACATGGTCTGCAACAATGCTTAGGTAGGTGACATGTGTCAAAGTAACATCCACATGGATGGCAGGACCCAAGGTTTCCCAGCAGAACATTGCCCAAAGCATCACACTGCCTCTGCTGGCTTGCCTTCTTCCCATAATGCATCCTGGTACCATGTGTTCCCCAGGTATGCGGTAAACACACTGGCCATCCATGTGATGTAAAAGAAAATGTGATTCATCAGACCAGGCTACCTTCTTCCATTGCTCCGTGGTCCAGTTCTGATGCTCACATGCCCATTGTTGGTGCTTTCGGCGGTGGACAGGGGTCAGCATGGGCACCCTGAAAGGTCTGTGGCTATGCAGCCCCATTCACAACAAATTGCGATGCACTGTGTATTCTGACACCTTTCTATCAGAACCAGCATTAACTTATTGAGCAATTTAAGCTACAGTAGCTCGCCTGATCGGACCACACGGGCCAGCCTTCAATGAGCCATGGCCGCCCATGACCCTGTCGCCGGTTCACCACTGTTCCTTCCTTGGACCACTTTTGGTAGAGACTGACCTCTTGCCAAACTCGCTCAAATCCTTGTGCTTGCCCATTTTTCCTGTTTCTAACACATCAACTTTGAGGACAAAAAGTTCACTTGCTGCGTAATATATCCAACCCACTAACAGGTGCCGTGATGAAGAGATAACCAGTGTTATTCACTTCATAATGTTATGCCTAATCGGTGTACATGTGTGTTATATAAGTATATACTAAGTGCAAAATACATATACATTTTTATGCAACAAATATTTACAAACAAATATTTAAAGTACATCTTAGATACAAATGTTTAGATCTTGCACACATTATATTTGAGAAACTGAAGATCCCCCCATATATATAGATTTAACCAGGCAACACCATTTTTTATTTTTTTTTATTTTTTTTATGTACCCCTTGGGGTTACATGCACCACTGGATGGGAATCGTTACCATAAATAAAGCAAAGTGGTAACCTGCTCTGCCCCAGTTGTGAAGGACTCCCCCGGTTCACAGCAACACAGTGCCTGCTTCTGACAGATGCCAGATCCAGCCACATGATCCTCCTCCAGTAAAGCAAATCCCCCAAATATTTAGTGCAGAACACACTAATGCATACAGAACCATTCCAAAAACCTCTACCCGTCTTCCTTGCTAAAAGCATTGGACTCTCTGACCTGAAAGTGTTTCTGTGTTACACTGCAACAGATATGACATATTGTGCAACCAAGTGGAAGACAGTGAAATATTTGACTTTTTTTTTATGTAGCAGTAGCTATTTTGGAGCTAGAACACACAACTTGTGTGGTGGTAATTCTTCTGTTGCTTTTAAATTCCTTCAGTAGAAACCAGGTCCACAAATCTAACTAAAACCATGAAAATTTAATGTCCCCCCTCTTGTTCCCTCAGTCTGTATACAAGCTATGCTCTATTGAATCTGAAACATTGATGTTGCTTGTGAGGGTCCCCAATGACGCTGGCCTCTCCTCCATGTTCTTTCTCTTCCATTCCGTTTTATTTTCTGCCTGGAGTCCTGAGCAAAACATGTTCTGCACTCAGCAGATCCAGTGCTCCTCTCTTTATCTACAATACCTCCAAAGACAGACTAAGGGCTGGTTCACACAGAACGTGTTTTATTAGCAAGGTCTAGAGACATGTTTTTTAAAAGCTGAACTTCTTTTAACTTGAGCAGCACATTTTCAAATGCCATGCCATGCCATGTGCGAAATGCTGCAAAAGACGCAAGTGTGATGGTTAAAGACATTCATCTAGCGCGTTTACATTGAGAAACAATGGAAAGTAGCACAGTGGAATGAAAAAATGTGTTCTGTGTGAACAGCCCCTAATAGTAGTTGTATGTGTATGTGCAATGTGTCTGTACATGAAAATCCACATAGTTGCTGTTGGATAAAATCCTTAAAACATCCATTCTGTCTGAGAGCACTACTTTACAGTGCTACATTAAAGCTTTATGCTTTACAAACCAAGTTATATTTTACATTAGTATGCTAAAGCACTTCACTAACAGAACACTACTGTGAAATACATGGATTGCTACAAGCATACAGTAAGCCTCAGTGCCTGAAGGGTTCATTCTAATGTACACCTAACCCAGCTTTCCCTTAATAATTCTGTCTTGCGTCACATTAGCGAACATTCATCTTTATTCATCACTACTTCTTCACCCACCCTTCCTACATCTCATTAGATTTAAGCCTAAAACAGACATCATACTGGTGCTCAGATGCAAACATGCCATAAAAATTCAATTCGATCCTTTCAGGAAATCTACAGCATAAAGCCTGAGCCTGGATCATCCGGACAGAAAGACAGACAGCACTAAAGCCCAACCCGAAAAATGAGCTTTACAAGGGAACATCTGTCAAAGTCTAATCAGGGCCACACAAACATACAGTCTCCCCATCTGTCCAACACACTCACATATATTCTCCTCGGTTTCTATTCTGATAAATCCTCAAGTCTCTTAAGATCATTTGATGTTCTCTCTACCTTGTTCACAATTGCACTTCCATTCTCTTATTTTCCAATTACACAGTCTTTAAAACTATCTGCTCATTATCTTATTATGCTTATTCACCCTTTCCGCTCTTTGCTCATGTCTCTCTCTCTATCCCACATGCGGTTGTCATATGCTGTTTCATCAAATTTCAAAAACAAATTAATGGGAGCTGAGAGACAGGGAGTTGGTGAGAGATGGAGATAGAGAGACAGTAGGTATTCTCTTACCAGCCACTAGAAGTCACTCTTATTGTGCTGTGAATTTGAGTGAAGTCTCTAAAGATTTCAGTCAAATTTTTGAGAAACATATTATTACAATAAATATATGTAATTTTTCATTTTAATAGAATACAATTATAATCAAATAGATTTATTTATATATTATTAAAGGGATACTTCAGTGATTAACATTAAGCTTTGTATCAGTAGAAATCCGTAGTATATTTGAATGATCGTGCATTCCAAAAATACATTTTCTGGCTTTTCTCAGTCTAGAAGGTACCAAATTCAAAAATAATTTCACATTTCTACTACATAAATGCCCCAGTTTAAATACACATTCATCTTCCCAGCGCTTAAGTACCCCTTTAAGTTCTTTTTCTAATAGTTAATTCAGCTAAATGTTTCAATGTCCCTCCCACACTGAAATGTATTATCCTATTGTGACTCTGCAAATATGACTAATATCTATGCAATGTAAACATCAAAGAATGTAGATACATTAAAGGCACACTATTTAATTTTCACCGTTAGAGGTCGCTTATTGAAAACAAAGGCGTAGCTTGATGACACCTTAAATGAGCGCGGGTTCATAGGAGTTGTCGCCTTCACCTCCGCTGATGAACACACTCTTAGACTAAAAACACATCTCTTTACTATGGCATACACATAGAACATTATCAATCTCTATTACTCAAATCAGTTAAATGATTGTTAGGCTGCATTAACTAGGTCAGCCGGAACCGGGAACACTTCCCATAACACCTGATGTACTCGTTACATCATAAGAAGAATGGCATCTATGCTAATGTTAGTCTCTCTGTTTATCCCAAGGTTTACTGCAGTCAGCCGGATCCGGGCCGTATCCAGACCAGATGGTGGACCTGTTAACACTGTGAAGCTGCTTTGAAACAATTGGACTTGTAAAAAGCGCTATATAAATAAAGGTGACTTGGCTTGACGGAAAGGAATCCGACGAACTCGGGCAGAAATCTTGTTCATGGATGAGAGACACCTGTGACAAACACCAGTCTCGACTCTCGAGTCCAGCGGAGCTTTTATTATGCGCTAGAGTCGGCCGCTTCTGCCCATTCGTTGCATATGTAACGCAGCGCTGTTATACATGATTAAAAAAAACATCATTTGAAATACATTTGAGCCTGCTGAAAGTTATAACGTTACTCTGCATGTTTGCTTGGTGGCTGGTATAAGACACTTATTGCACTTTGCAGTAATCTAGATCGATATTAGAATATCATATTAATAAAATGACTCGTGTTGTTAAATGACATGCAATTAAATTTAATAAACTGTAAAGTTTCCAAGCAGCTGCTCACCTGTCTAATAAAACATATATTAAAGTGTCTTTGGTGATTCCATGGTTTCTACGAAATCGAGGGTAACGCGGATATGACATAATTGACAGGCGACGCAATGACACTGCCCGTGTCCTGGTAAAATAGCTGATTTCTCTGGATTTAAACATTGCTTGAAATGTTTGGGACAGTGCAAATACTCAAAGTCAAGAAATATAAATTACATTGTTCTAGTGGTTTTTGGATATTTTAATCTAAAAATCTTACATATTGTGCCTTTATTACAATTCTACACATATTATAGGCCACACTTTATGCAACACTTAATTTTATACAGTGAGCATGTCTGTCCTTATACCAATAAGGGGGTGTTTTATATATACACATACACACACACACACACACACACACACACACACACACACACACACACACACACACAGAAGCTCCAATCTAAGAACACACCCATCACTTAAATGCATCACTCCCAAAAGGAAAATACACATTGCTACAACTGCTTGATTGATTGAGGATTGATTGAAGGTCTTATCATATGCATCCTGCATATTTTCAAATAATGTTTATGTATTGTAAAAATGTCCCATAATATGATAATGGATCATAATTATTACCTCCTAACTAACTGATCAAATTCGACTAGTTTTAGAGTAGTATTGTCTAAAACAATACTAGTACTAGTAAAACCCTGTGTGAAGGCTTCCACTGCCCCCAGACAAGGTGGGGCTGGTCTCCTCATGTCTGCAGTGTACTCCAGTCTACACCTCCTCGCCTAACTGGCTTTCCCCGCGCTTACCCCGCCTCTCTTGCTTTTAATCCGCGAATAATGTCTCCGGTGGTCGTTATAATTTAGTGCTATTAACCATTACCAGTTATAGGCTACACAAGACCGTTGCGGAGACGTCCAGTTTCAAGTCACAGACATACACGCGCACACACGCAGCCACGCCTCCCATCTACTATCACATCACGACTGTAATAAAATTGGCTGCAGTTGTAGCTTGTCGCACGTGCCATTGGCATTCTGATGCCACCTTCACGCGCGGTTTAGGCAGACGTTACGTGAGACGAATATTTCTGGAGACACTCGCCGGTTCAACAGGCCAGGTGACTAATCACCAAAGTCTATGAATGACTCAAATATAGGGGAAAAGGGTTAAAAAAAAATACATCCAACATTATTTTAAATAATGACATACTTGATGGAATATCCCATAAATCCCCTGTTAACGTACAGCGAACTCCAAAACTCTCGCGTGCACTCTATACCTGGAGACGCTCCTCGAGACGCGTCACTTTTATACGCTCAAATGAACACAAACCCGCTGGCTTTACACATTTACACGTTTGCATCGTTTAGGGACTCTGCCGGGTTTTGTGGAGGAAATATCGACGGTGTAAGCACAAGTCAAGCGAGCCATATTTTTCGGTTTAAAAATGACGTGAATCAGTGAACAAAATACACTCCTGGTTTTACTACACAACTGTTTTCATGGATTAGCTTTTGTCTTAAGAAATACAACACATGAATTAGGAAGTCAATGGAAAAAAATATTTAGCCTATATACTGACAAACACGGTAATAGGCGGTTGGTCAAATCCTCTGTGGGAGATCGTATTGCTAGCCTTTCCTAGATGTTTGTAATTATATTTCCACACACAAGTCAATAACAATTGAGGTCGAATTTCATAATTTGTATGATTTAAACATACCCGTCTTCAGTGTATGTACAAGAGAACAAATGGTGCAAAATAGACCGACTTACATAAACGGCGTGAAGTCGAATTGCAGAGGACAAGTAGTAAAATCAGACAACAACAAATCCACGCCGGTCTGCCGACGATGACATTGCCCTCTTCATAGAGGAAAGACGGAGGTGACAGTAATTTCCAAACGTGTCATAAAAGATTAGATGGAAAAAAATGCAGCCTATATATTCGGGGAGACCGAGCATCAGTGCGCTGACGGCTGGCTGCTTTTTGTAAACAACATCCTCATCCCCATTCACCCTCCGCGCGGAGCACGATGAGAAAGCGCTTCGCTATCCATGGTGCAGTTCACTGCGACGTTAGGGAAGAAAAAAACATCCGTTCAAAGCAGGCCCATAGAACCATTCACAAATGCAGTCTGTTAGTGCCAGCACACTATAACCCCGAGACGACTTCCCGGTAATGAATACAGAGTCCGCAGATAAACAGATATGTCGGCGGTGGCGGCGCACTTCGCGCTGATATTAATATTAATAGCCTACTCTTGCTTTCGAGCTCGTCGGTCACCGGGGGAGAAGCAGATGCCGAGCGACTGACTCCGTTCTGATGCGCGCCTCGCTCTCCTAAAATGACGTTGTTTCAAGCTGCTGTTTTTGTGAAGGGAGACATTTTCTGCCCCCATACTAAATATAAATTCCACCGACTGTTGTTATGCCGTTGTTACGTTTACATTATTATGGCTGCCCTTGCCTCCACCTTTCCGACAGCTGATTCGACGAACGTATTTACAATTTTTGTCCGCGTTCTCCGTGTGCAGACGTAAGCAGTCTGTCAGCGCGACAACATTGTAGTCATTGCTGGATATTCCATACTCTCAGATTGATCTCTTTTCACGCACACACTTGCGATTATCCTATATAAATTCAGCACCGTGGCATTTTATGGTAACTACTGCCATAGCCTGCCAGATCGTGCCATCCAGGTAACAGGGAAGTTAGGGAACGTTCCCACAACTTTCACTAATGTTTTGCAAAGGTTATGTAAATGTTAAAATGTTCTAAATAACAATATGTTTCAAATTACATTTATAGAACGTTCTTATAACATTACTAGGCTAATATTTGATAT
The DNA here is from genome assembly GCA_018749465.1 of Paracanthobrama guichenoti. Classification (NCBI taxonomy): domain Eukaryota; kingdom Metazoa; phylum Chordata; class Actinopteri; order Cypriniformes; family Gobionidae; genus Paracanthobrama; species Paracanthobrama guichenoti. The sequence goes on from CM031947.1 coordinate 24,568,110, forward strand.
GCGTTCTTATGATGTTGTGAGAAACGTTCTTAGAACAACATATTTTGGAAATGTTTTACTTTAACGTTCTCATAACGTTTTTCTGAGCATCCTTATAATGTTATTTGCACTTGTTAATGTGATCATTTTTGGATTATTACAAATAAAAGTTATTATAATGTTATGCCTATACGTAAAAAATAAATAAATAAAAAGGTTAGGAGGATGTTGTAACATCATTGTAACACTTTGAATAATGTTGTAATCACAAGAAACTGGACATTGTAAAGTTTTAGAAACACTGCAAATCACTGTTCCCAAGAACATACATTTATTAGCTTGGCAATCACCTATTCACTTGAACAGGTACGTTATGGCACTCATCCACAAAATTGCCTATACATCACAGACCATTCATTCTTGATGACAGGCCTATATTTTTTTTTCCCACAAACCTAGGCATTCTCCTTTTTTTCTCACTCTATCCCCACACTTCCACTACTTTATTATTAGATGCACCTCTCCTTCGTGTGCCATCCATGCCTGGAGTGAGAAAACGTTGAGATCTGAGCAAGAGACAAGCGAGAAATGTGAGAAGTGAGACTTGAAGACATGGAAAACAAAAGATAAAAATAACCGTGAAGTACTCACACTTCAGGATGGCGGAGAGTCATCGTGCCATCACACATTTAATTAGCGTAGCTCATGCGCATACGGCATGAGACTGTAGTCGGAAAGCAAGAATATAACCATTGATCAGTAATGAATCACACATTGCCTTGGCACAATAGATAAACTTGATATACACTGAAAATAGCATCTGCACAACATCAGCTGAGTAATGGGTAAAGCTTTGTGAACACTATTGGTGTCATAGATTATGAGAAACAATCTGGATTACCAAACGTCTATGGACTGAGTTCAACCATAAAGAATAGAAATTTGCTTGTGTAAGAGAGGCGAGCAAGTAAGCGCTTTCCGGGTAAATCTCACTCCCGCTTGGAGTGGTGCAAGTAGAAGTGGAGGGGTTACACTCTGTTCTGATCTGGTGAGGCCCTGCATCTCACTGACTGAACAGATGGTGAGCTGTGAAAATCACAGGTAAAGATGGCAAGTGTAAATCATAAAAAAATATATGATATAGTCAATAATTAGTAATACTTGATGTGTATGTGAATAAATGAAAATGATCAGATGGAAGACAATAGGACAACAGACAAGACAACACACTACACTTGTAAACATGCAAATTCACTTGGTTGGAGATATATTTCATGAAATGGGTCATACCTCAAATGACTGCTCAAATCTTCCAATTCAAATAGAAATTTAAAGGCGGCATGAAGCTGAAATGGTGATAGTCTTTTCTTCCCTGTTGTGACGTATATCCGAGTGAAATGGCTTATAGGGCAGGACTTGATTTTGTCCATTGGGAATTGATTGGATCATTTGTGGTTTGCTATTGCCCTCATGCCAGTAAACATGTCATCGTAGAAGAGAAGAGATGTTGCTGCAAGAAGGAAGGGAAGTTATATAGATTAAAGATTACGAGGCACATAAAAAAAGAAGATGTGCATGGACTAATCATTTATAATAAATACTGCAATATTCCATAAAAAACCCTCAAGAATTATAAAGTATGAGTTTGTGGTGATTTTTCAATTTTCATTTCATGATAAGTTAATAGGCAGATATAGAAGCAATAACTAATTAGTGAACAACTTTTGAGTCAGATCTTTTTGCCGAATCAGTTAAAAATGATGTCTAATCCAATAATCTATATTCTAAATTCAGGGCTAAATGTACTTTGCCAACCTTTGATTGACACCAACCAGAGTGGTGAAGTCAAACCAAAGAACTAAACCATGCACAGTAGTTAAAAGAATTGAGTACTTCTACATTTATAAAATAAGACACCACATTGGGAAATGTATGTTAGCTGAACATTAACTTTAGTTGAGCACATTGCATTCTCATAATTGTGTCACGTGAATATGATGAAAAAGAAAATACCTGGAGAATTCATCTCAAAACAGCTGCTTGGCTTGACCATACAAATCCAGAAGTATACACGACCAGATCCTGCAAATCTTTGTTTCATTGGCACATTGTCAGATGACAGCTATTGAACCAACTGCAGCCATGTTACTGATGATCACCCTGCAACTACAAGAAAAATATGTTGTGATTTTAAGGGCTTTATGAATAGTTATTTCCTGCCATCTCGTAAAGCACACAACTAGTAAAATAGTCTATGTGAGTTTATAACGTAGCCACCAGAGAGACTGGGTTATAAATTTGGATCAGTGCAGGTTACCTCACAAATTTTTATTCAAAGTTACATTGGGAAAATCCCATTCATCACAAACTGTCGATTACTAAATCCAAGACAAACTATGGCCTGGTTTCACAGACAGGGCTTTGATTAAGCCAGTATTAGGACTAGTTTAATTAATACATTAAATACCTTTTATAGGTGAAAAAAGCCAGGCAAAGACTGTACCACCTGCGCCAGCTGAGGAAATTCAGGGTTTCACCAGCTATCCTGAAAACTTTCTATTTAGGGGCGATAGAAAGTGTATTAATCACAGCGTGGTATGGGAACAGCACCAGTCATGACTGCAAAGCCCTGCAAAGAGTCGTGCGCTTATCCGAGCGTATCTCAGGGTCAGCTCTCCCGTCTCTGCAGGACGTATACACCAAACGCTGCAAAGGTAGAGCTACTAAGATCATCAAGGACTCTAATCACCCTGCAAACCCTCATTTCACGCTGCTGCCATCTGGTGAGCGCTTCTGAAGCCTGATGGCCAAAACTGAGAGACTCAGGAGGAGCTTCTTCCCCCAGGCCATCAGACTCCTGAACTCAGTCACTTAACACCACGTGACCATCGATACACTGACATTGCACTGCACTTTCTGTTTTGTTCTCGTTGTTACTGTGCAACAACCTGTTATAAACCTGTTTGCACATTATACTCTTTATACATTTGTTAACCACATATTTATAAGTCTACAGTTTACTCACTGCACAGTTTACTCCACTTATTTTATTCCACTTCTTTATTTTTATTTTCTACTGGACTTGATTTATTTATAATTCTACAGATATATATATATATATATATATATATATATATATATATATATATATATATATATATATATATATATATATATATATATATATATATATATATATATATATATATAATATACTTTTTATTCTATTTCTATTATAATTTCCTCCTTGTGTTTTTAACTGTGAATTTGCACTGTCCATGGAGCGGACCTGTTTACATTTCACTGCCGGTTGTATATTCTGTATATAACTGTGTATGTGACAAATAAAACTCTTGAATCTTGAAATGTGCAGGGACTAGACTTAAACCTTGTCTGTGAAACCGGGGGTATGAGTTCTCATATTTCACCCCTGAATGGAGCATGACGTTGAACAAAAGCCTTCTCATTTCACAAGTACACCATACATGCCAATCATATTAATATGCAATATAGAATATTTGATGCTGATGAGAGATTGATAGAGAAAAAGTAAGGTAGCTATTAATCTATAAGGTAATTCTTTAACAAGAAAAAAGGTTGGCCCCGTTACAAAAGAGAGATTACAAGAAATGTCCAGCGAGCTCTTCATGAAGCAACAAGTCGCAAAGCACTAAGCAACATTTTTTTCCAAATACAGCGGCTGATCGCGCCGCTCTGTACGCGCGTGCGCACAGTCGCCCCTCCTACAGCTGTCCGCCCGCGCGCGAGGAGCGTCCATTCAACCAAACCGCGCCGCTGGCCGTACCGGGTTGCAGAGATATTTAAAAGAAATCTTACGACCCCATGTATTTTCGGGGTTAAGAGTAGGAGTTTGTGTCGTTTTCGATGCCTGTGCGTGACAACAAAGACTCGAAATGTTTTCTTCGTTGTTTACGAACGATTCATGTTAAAGCAAAGGGTGATTTGAACGGCGTTGAGTCATGCGGACGCGGATTCATAAGTAGCTGGAGATAAACACCAGATAGCCAGTCCTGAAACTGCCCACACACATGTACAATGACGCGATTAGAAGGCGAATCGTTATCAGTTTGACCAATTGAACCGATCAAAGTGCAAACAAGAGAAACGCGAGGCTTCTGTCAGAGAAGGTGAGGAAGAGGAATCGTTTGCTACAGGGATCACTAAAATTGACCACTTAATGGGCACAGATAACGGTAGGCTCACGCGAATGTCAGTACTGTACAAGGATTTGACTGGAGAATGATATAATATTCAAAATGATTTAAAATGCAGGTTTAGCAGTAAGGTTTAAATGTGTATGTCTGTTAGCAACAGTGTAAATGTGGTTAAACATTAGGCCTAAACGCTTAAATATCATCATTTCGTTGGCCTGTCGTAACACTTTATGTTATACACGTACATATATTTCCCAATAAATCCAACTGCGGAGTGGCTGATGTTTAATATCGCTGCGGGGTCAGAATGTCAGATTGAACATATTAAAACGATACTTGCTTATTCTCATATTACACTGAAATAAGTTTTCAACTGCCACGTGTACTTTAAATTCAATTAATTATTGAAAGGCATTGTGGGATAACAGTATACATTGACGATATAATGTAAATTGCCAATGTATATCTATTTGAAGCAGTACAATCTTCTGATTGTGATGTGATGCTGATAAACACCATAAAAACACAGGTTGTAAAATATAAAGCCACTTGATGAATTAATCAAGATTGGCCTTTTTATTAAATTATCTAATTAACTGTATAGGCAATATACAATGTACAGCATAGGTCATGTCTGTATCAAATTTGCTTGCATGTTATCCTGATGGTATTTTGCCCAAGCATAAAATGTCACAAAATATAAATGTATAACTGATTATAAGACAGAATCAAATAATCAAAGTGCACAAAGATAATGAGTCAAGAATTTCTGGAATTTTTTTTTATTGATTTTTCACTAATTATAAACTGATTTTTTCTATTAAAGGTACATAGTATTTATATATTAATTTATAATGATAATTCATACTTAAATAATAAATACAATTGAGTTACATTAAGTATTTTTTTAATTGTTCACAGTGTGCGGTAAAGTAACCAATTTCTGAAGTAACATCGTTCCATTCTTTTCCTGTACAAATATGGTTTATCATGTACATCTTGAATCTAAAGATAACACCTATAGCTAAACGTCTAAATCTAAATTTGAATTTTAAATGTAGAACTTGAAATGTATGTGGTTTGCTGATTTAGGAACAATATGATGCCACACTGATTCACAAACATCTTGTTTTTGCAAATAAAACAGCCCTTTAAAAAAATATTTAGGATCTTTACCTCAGTTGTCAGGAAACTAAGCGATGGGGTCTGAACTTCAAGTTGCACTTACCACCTACTGTTGTCAGAAATTAATTAAGTGGCAATATTTGCCCCTGGACTTGATTTTCAGGGGCATTGTCTTCCTTCAACGTATACAAAGATTATTAGAGGGAGGGAATCAATCTACCGATTATGGCTGTAAACTCCAATCAACATCAAGTTAGTAGCTGTGAATAATTATCAAGATATACTATAATAAAAGGAACTGAAATAACAATAAGGTTCTTCTATAAGATTATATAGCTTACTACTATTCATGTGATCATGGTTTCAGTTTTTGGAGTTGCTGCGAATATTTTCTTCATGTTCAGTATATAAGTTCAGTGTTCATTAGATTAATATTAGCTACACATTAAAAATCACTCAAGACACATATCCGAATACAGGTCACAGCGACAGGCCACTAGCGTCTGCAGAGACACTAAACCCACTAAAGGCCTGTAATATAATATAATGAAACGCATCAAATGTTAGATGACAGAAATTAAAGACATTCACAGGCCATTTTTGTGTCTCCACATTTTAGATATACAAGGCATTTTAGTGACTTTGTGTGGCATATTTGTGCTAAGCTAAGGTTAATTTCTGATCTTTCTGCCTACTGAACTGTGACTGCCAGATTGCCCATGAAGGCATTTCGCCTTGTATGACACAGATTTACAGTGAGTGAATCTGACGGCTGATGTCTCTGCCGCCTGCATGTTGAGGTCAATGGTTCAAATACTGTACTAGCGCCTGCAAATATTTTCCTAACCCCAAATACATTTTTTTACATTTGACAAAATGTTTTTACCACTTGCTTTGGTGAATATCCTGCTCAAAAAAAAACCAGATAAAACAGTTAAACTAGAGTAGACATGTGATCAGATTCAGCAGTTGCTGACCTACCTTAATGTTCATACACCGACAAATATCTTAATCGATTTCCTCTTCCTGCTCTCGGTTTTATTCCTGCTTTGTCAGTTTCAGAGTTAAAGAGGAAGGAGGCGAAGTCTCAATGGAAGGAGTTTATCGAGGATATCAGTGTTTTACAATTGGTGCTTTCATTTCTGTTTTTAGGTGAGAGCTGTTGCACGCGCACACACACAAACAGAAAAAACTAAGGAAACAAGTTACTTTGGGTGTTATATGGAAATTTGCATGATGCTTTTGCTTTGTGTGTTGTTGAGATGACAATGTAACATTACTATCAATGCTGTATGTGTGTGTATATGCAGGAGTGGCCTGTCTACTGCTGATGATCTATTTGATGTTCACCTCTCTGTGGCTCATCCCCATTCTCTACTTCTCCTGGCAGATCTATGATTGGCAAACACCCGAGAGAGGTCAACCTAAGACTACAACACACATTTCCATTCCTAATAGTCACAAAATGTGTCTCTCACACACTCACTCACTCACACACACACACACACACATGGATTGTTACAGGGATCACCCAAAAATAAAAATTGTCATCATTTACTCATCCTCCTGTCATTCAAAACCTGTATGACTTTCTTTTGTTGATGGTCACTAAAACTGTTTGGTTACCAACATTCTTTGGTTTCACAGAAGAAAGAAAGTTATACAGGTTTGGAACGACATGAGGGTGAGCAAATGATTTAGAGAATTCTCAATCTAAATTCACAAGTTGACCTAAAATCAGATTAATTCAATTTAAAGGGTTAGTTCACCCAAAAATGAAAATTACACCATGATTTACTCACCCTCAAGTCATCCTAGGTGTATGTGACATTCTTCTTTCAGACGAATACAATCAGAGTTATATTAAAACATGTCCTGGCTCTTCCAAGCTTTATAATGGCAGTGAATGGCAGCCCATAAAAGTGCATGCATCCATTATAAAAGTAATCGACACGGCTCCAGGGGATTAATAAAGGCCTTCTGAAGCGAATCAATGGGGTTTTGTAAGTAGAATAACAATATTTAACACATTATAAAGTTAAATGTCTAGCTTCCGGCAGACTGCTGTCCTTATTCAACCAAGCATAGCTGGCACGACGACAATGTAGTGCAAGCATTTTGAACTGTGAGAGGCGCTACAATTCCTTCTTAAGTTGAATACAGAAGGTGGTCCGCCAGAAGCTAGATATTTTACTTTATAACGTGTTAAATGTGTATATTTTTCTCAAAATTTTGGGCTGCCATTATAAAGCTTGGAAGAGCCAGGACTTTTTAAATATAACTCAGATTGTATTTGTCTGAAAGAAGAATGTCATATACAGGTGCTGGTCATATAATTAGAATATCATCAAAAAGTTGATTTCACTAATTCAATTCAAAAAGTGAAACTTGTATATTATATTCATTACAGACAGACTGATATATTTCAAATGTTTATTTTAATTTTGATGATTATAACTGACAACTAAGGAAAATCATAAATTCAGTATCTCAGAAAATTAGAATATTACTGAAGACCAATACAAAGAAAGGATTTTTAGAAATCTTGGCCAACTGAAAAGTATGAACATGAAAAGTATGAGCATGTACAGCACTCAATACTTAGTTGGGGCTCCTTTAGCCTGAATTACTGCAGCAATGCGGCGTGGCATGGAGTCGATCAGTCTGTGGCACTGCTCAGGTGTTATGTGAGCCCAGGTTGCTCTGATAGTGGCCTTCAGCTCTTCTGCATTGTTGGGTCTGGCATAATCGCATCTTCCTCTTCACAATAGCTCATAGATTTTCTATGAGGTTAAGGTCAGGCGAGTTTGCTGGCCAATTAAGAACAGGGATACCATGGTCCTTAAACCAGGTACTGGTTGTGCAGGTGCCAAGTCCTGTTGGAAAATGAAATCTGCATCTCCATAAAGTTGGTCAGCAGCAGGAAGCATGAAGTGCTCTAAAACTTCCTGGTATACGGCTGCATTGACCTTGGACCTCAGAAAACACAGTGGACCAACACCAGCAGATGACATGGCACCCCAAACCATCACTGACTGCGGAAACTTTACACTGGACCTCAAGCAACGTGGATTAGCAACTGTGCGTAGTGGTTCTTGAAGCACTCACTCCAGCTGCAGTCCACTCTTTGTGAATCTCCCCCACATTTTTGAATGTGGTTTTGTTTCACAATCCTCTCCAGCGTGCGGTTATCCCTATTGCTTGTACACTTTTTTTCTACCACATCTTTTCCTTCCCTTGGCCTCTCTATTAATTAATTAATTAATTATTTAATTAATGTGCTTGGACACAGAGCTCTGTGAACAGCCAGCCTCTTTTGCAATGACCTTTTGTGTCTTGCCCTCCTTGTGCAAGGTGTCACTGGTCATCTTTTGGACAACGGTCAGGTCAGTGGTCTTCCCCATGATAGCCTACAGAACTAGACTGAGAGACCATTTAAAGGCCTTTGCAGGTGTTTTGAGTTCATTAGCTGATTAGAGTGTGGCACCAGGTGTCTTCAATATTCAACCTTTTCACAATATTCAAATTTTCTGAGAGACTGAATTTGGGATTTTCCTTAGTTGTCGGGTTATAATCATCAAAATTAAAAGAAATAAACATTTGAAACATATCAGTCTATGTGTAATGAATTAATATAATATACAAGTTTCACTTTTTGAATGATATTCTAATTATATGACCAGCACCTGTTCACCTAGGATGACTTAAGGGGAGTAAATCATGGGATAATTTTCATTTTTGGGGGAACTATCCCTTAATATGTATTAAAAGAGCTTTAATTGTCTGATAAAATGTAAAAGGTTAATGTTTTCTCTGTGCACTAGGTGGCAGAAGAACAAAGTTTGTGAGAAACTGGAAAGTATGGAAACACTTCCGAGACTATTTTCCTGTGAAGGTAAATAACACAATCATTATAACCAGTTACATCCATTGTTCTTCAGCCTCACCTCTTGAATCGTATTTGTTTCCAACCCTTGCTGTTCTCTATATCCCTCTTTGACTCAATATTCCTTCAGCTGGTAAAGACTGCTGAATTGAAACCCAATAAGAACTATATTTTGGGTTGTCACCCCCATGGCATCATGTGTGTGGGAGCGTTCTCATGCTTCAGCACAGACTGTAATGGATTTGCGGAAACCTTTCCTGGAATACGCCCCACGCTTGCAATCCTGGCTGGACTTTTTCGCATTCCTCTCTTCAGAGAATATATTTTGTGTGCAGGTCAGTAAAAAATAGCTACGGAAAAACTCAATGAGAGAGACAGGAAAACATGAAGAGTTGCTCCATCTCTTTCTCATTTTCAGGTCTGTTGCCTGTCAGTAAGGAGAGTTTGCATTATTTGCTGAGCCGTACTGGTGTGGGTAACGCTCTGGTCATCATCATTGGTGGGGCAGAGGAATCACTTACCTCGTCTCCAGGAGTAAACACTGTAGTCATGAAACACAGGAAAGGCTTTGTACGACTGGCCCTTGAACATGGGTGAGAAAGAAACAAGAACGAGACGAGAAGATTGAGTACCAGTTGATTTAAATAAAAGTCCTAGTTTAAACCAGTGGTTCTCAACCAGGACCTTTGAGTCAAAAATGTTAAGAAAAACTTGTTTCCTTTCACTGCCTAAATGATCCCATTCCTGAATGCTATAAATCGGCGGTTCTCCCTTTCTGACTCATTAAAGTCCTAAAATGTGTGACTTCATTGTCAAAATTAACACCAAAGACCACCAAGATGTTTCTGGTGCTTCTGCTGTAATAACAAAGCTGCTCATTTTCAAACTCTTATTTATAGAAACTATCAGTGGCAAATTATAATTAAATTAATCCCATAATTTCAGGATTTTTTTATTATATATTTTAAAACATCGCTGGTAATTTGCAGTTACATTTGTTAAAATTAATTTATTCTCACACAAATAGCAACTACACAACTACTCTAACTAGACACATTTCTGTTCATACTATTCAAAATTTCCTGACTATAAACTTTTCCAGGTCTATAAATCATAAATTTCCCTCATATATCTAGGTTTTCCAAGACCATGAGAACCCCGTTTCTTAAATAAAAATGAGTTGTTGGGGGAACAAACTAAAATATGTACAATGACATCAAAAAGCACATCTTGCTGTTTTATCTTATTTTAAAGCTTGATTTGTCTTATTTTATGTCATTTTAAGCTTTGGAAGTTTGCTGACTCCCCCTGGTGGGTCCTGCACCCAGGTTGAGAACCACTGTTCTAAATAGAGGATGGCATAAATTTACTTGAAAGACAGGAGGTAGAACTTGAATGAAACAGTAATGGAGAAATCATGGAAATCAATTGGTAAAAAAATGTGTGGGAACCCTGAAAAATGCAGCAGTAGCAACTTGAAAGGTGAAATTAAATGTACACATATTATAAGCAGCAACTGCCAAATTAATAAATATTTTTCACTTTCACATTTAACTTGACTACATCATCATCATCTTCTTGCTGTGTACTCAGGGCTGACCTGGTTCCTGTATACTCCTTTGGTGAGAACGAGCTGTTCCCGCAGGTGGTTCTGTCTGAGGGCAGTGTGGGCCGACGGCTGCAAGCTCTTTTTAAGCAGATTATGGGTTTTGCTCCATGTCTCTTCACTGGTGGGCGCTGGCTGCTTCTGCCATTCAGACGCCCTGTCACAACCGTGGGTCAGTTTGAAAGACTTCTCGCATCAATATTTTTTCTGGTAGCAACACTTACCAATCTGTCTGCTGCTGAAACACTGAATAATTGTTGTATGATTGCTATATATCTTTTTGTATTCCAGTGGGCTATCCCATTACAGTGCCTCAGGTTGACAGTCCATCTCAGGAACAGGTGGATCATTACCACAGTTTATACATGAAGGCTCTGTCTGAACTTTTCCACAGACAAAAGACCAGTTATGGACTGGCTGACACACACGAGCTGCGCTTCATATAGAAATGTTGGAATACACAAAGTTAATGAAACAACTGTCTGGAATATAATGTGGGACGGATACAAGACAAGGAAAATGTACTTATTTTTGTACTGATGTCATGTGAATGTTTTAGCTTTTTAATTCTCCAAAATGATGCTCAAAGCACAAAATTAACCAAATGAATGAATGCAGTTTGGGGTCTAATTCACAATAATGCTCCATTCATATCGAGTTGCATACGTGCCTTAAAAGAACACAGTCATCCAGGTTAAAAGTCAAATGATTGCTCACCTTCATCACAGTTCTGTTTTGATGTCCTCCCTGCTGAAGCACTAGAAATGTAATGTTAGTGGTCATTATGAAAATATATATGGGGGTGGTTTATTTTATTTATTTTTTTAAGTATGGAGTTATTATCAGTTTAGAATTATTTTAAATATCAGAAGCATGGATGACTTATACATATTATGCTTTCAAATCAAAATAATATTAAATGTATTATGATGTATAAGCAAAAAGTCTTAAAAGCATCTCAATTTATGCAAAACAGATCATAAAGCCAGCACATTTTTACCATTTCTATTCATTTATTTGTTTGCTTCAGACAACTATAAGAAACAATTATGTACATATATTTACATACAAATATTTGAAGAATACTGTTAAATTACAAAACTTCATATACAAAAACCATTGTACCTGCTGTAGTTTCCCTGAATAAGCGTATTGTTTTTCATAGAACACGTTTTAGCAAGTGTAACCATAAGATGTCTTTTCTTTCTGCCAATTGGGGTAATTTATTCCAAAAACACTTAAATTGCAGTTTTCACTGTAATGCTCTATATTTAAGAACAAGCCAAAGCATACTTGCCACAGAATTAACTCAGATTACAACACTTCAAAAGCTGCTTTTTTTGTTTTTGTTTGGGCAAACACTTTATCCGTTTCATCTGGTTATATGAAATTAACTGAAGTATAGCCTATTTGTTGTAAAGAAGGGTGCATGGCTGCTAGTAATATATACCTCAATATTTTTATTGTACAGGTTAATGGCTGTGATGCTTTTGAGGAACATAAGATTGTAAGAGTGCATGACCCATAACCTTGCTTTGATTTTGATAGGAGTTCAGGACATGAACCGATCATACCGTCCACTTTAGACACCTGAAAGGACAAGGAGCACAATTTACACTCATTTCATCTTGCCTAGACCTATCATTTTATCATATGCCATATTGGTGTTTCATCTCAATCTTAAATTAATAATGAAAATTGTCATTATTTACTCACCTTCATGTCCTTCTAATACTGTATGACCTTTTTTATTTTAGGAAAACAGTTAAAACATTCTTCAAAAATTTCATCTTTTGTCTTCCACAGAATAAATTAAGTCATACAGGTTTGAAATGAGTAAATTATGACATTTTGACTAATAATATGTCTGTCATCTTTTCTTGTGGTGTCTGTGAACTTGCTTGTGTTGTCTTGTGTCACTATTATCACTTTTGAGGAAGTGTGTTGCCTACTGTCCACATGTGTATGAGCGAGTGTGTTACCTGGTTTCGTGGTGTGTTCCTAAACATCGCACACAACAGTAGCGAGCTCCACACGATACACAGGTGTAGTTTGAAGGGAAGCCGCACACTGCACAGAAATGACGCTGAGGAAACTTAGAGGGCTCAGCACATGCAGTCAGATAGTTTGGACCCTCACTAACACTCAAGTCCTGAAAGAAAAGAAAAATAAGTAAGAGGGTGAATGGCACAACGATATTTCTAGGACTCCGAAAAGAAAACTATTTAAAAAAAAAGTAGTTGCAGCCTTTTTTTTTCTTTTACATCCCGTTACATTACTGTAATAACTGACCTTTATTCAAATTCTACCATGACTTATGAGTAATTTACAATTTAATTTATTAATAATGTTCTTTATGAAAAGTTTTTGCGGTTTCTTTTGAGCTTCCATAACATTCATCATAGAAAAGAGGGGTGTGTAGTTTCTCAGCACACAGTGATAGATGCGATTGCGTTACCTCCTCCTCCAGAAGCGTCTGGAAGTTTTTGCGGAACCTCTGTTTAAAATGATCACCCCTTGTCTTCTTCCTCCGCTTGCCTTGAAATCAAAATATAGACAACACAACCGTCAACTCTAATATCAGATACAGTTCGTAGAGATATAGTTAATATGTGCAAATGAATGGGGACTGAATTAAGCAAAACACCGACTCGATTCGTTGCTCTCGTCGAACTGCGGCAGCCGCTTGACGAGCTGCGGGAGGCTCGCGTGAGGGTCGTCCTGGAAGTTGTCTTTCTCGAGCGCCTCGAGCTGGCGGGTCAAACGGCGCTGCCGCGTGGCGCTGTCCAGCACGCGCCGCTGGCTGGGATCCTGCGAGCGGACTGAGGAGGACAAATCATCTGAATGTGAACTGCAGCTGGATTTACAACATTACAGAATAGGACTGATAGTGTGTTGCATAGCTAGGTTGTCTACATGCTCTGCTGCAAATAATAAGAAACATAGGTCTGGAAACAGTTACAAGTATTTCGTTATATTTATTTAGGGTTATTATTTTTTACCATGCACTATTATACACAGGTTTACTTGAAATGCACACATACCGGCTATTTTCTTCTCCGCCATGCCCCGGAAGTTTAGAGAACCACTTCTTCTTCGTGTGGTGATTCGCAGTCTGCGTGCGCACTACTGACATCTAGCGAACTGAAGAGCAATGATCGTCCGGCTAAAATGAGTAGTACGAGAGTCCCGCGTTCTCAGACCCTCGTTTTTTCCAGACAGCATTTCTAAATAAATTTACAGAAAATAACGATTTTGCAAACATATTTGCGTTCCCTGCTCAATGCATGTGCCAAAAAATCTCACTGTGTTCTCTGACTAACAAATTACCCAGTCTTTTTTGTTTGTTTTTTTGAGTGTGGATGTAAATTGAAAGAAAATTACTGATGGAAGAGATTAAATTACAGACTAAACTGTCTTCTGAAAAAATATTACCCGATATTATATTGCTTCAATTTATTTTATTCTTTATTCTTTTTTTTCTTTTTTTAAATTCCAATTCCAATGTTTCTTTCAGTTCAACCTATGCTAATGGTCTAATTAACATATTCTACCTTGCTAACATTACAAAACCTGTTTTTAATATCTTGAATGCAAAGCAAAATTCAAATAAGAATAGGCAAAACACCGATAATAAACAATTATGTACTTTATTTAACTATCACCTAAACATCATCTTGCTGTAAACAGGACAAAGCAAAGAAAAAAGGAAGAAAGAATTGTGTTAGTGACTGCTTTTCATGGCCATCAGATACAGGTTCATGGAAATCCTTGAAAATTATTAAATGTGAGTTTGAATCAATACAGGTAAAATAAATAACTATTAAAGGAATAGTTCACCCAAAAATGAAAATTAGCCCATGATTTACTCAAGCCATCCTAGGTGTATATGACATTCTTCTTCCAGATGAATACAATCGTATATATATATATATATATATATATATATATATATATATATATATATATATATATATATATATATATATATATACGATTTTATATATATGTCCTGTTTCTTCTAAGCTTTATAATGGCAGCCCAAAAAAGCCATAAAAGTACATCCATCCATTATAAACGTGCTCCACACGACTCTGGGGGTTAATAAAGGCTTTCTGAAGCAAACCAATGTGTTTTGTGTAAGAAAAATATCTAGCTCCCGGCAGACCACCTTCCATATTCAACTTACAGAAAAAGTGTAACTGGTGCAGCGATGATGTCGGACATAGTGTAAAAAAAAAAAAAGCGTAACTGGCGCAGCGATGGCGTTGAATACTGTAAAAAATTATGCATTATGGGAATACTTGTTCACTTTGGGTTGTGTGGTCGACCAACGACAGTATGTAACTGTTATTTAACAGAATTATACCATATTTTTTTCCAACGTGAACAAAACACCATTTTGGATTATCTGCATGAGGTAAGTTTACAACTATTTATGATTGTATTTGCCTCTTTAAATTACTTTTTACTTTAAAATATTACACTTAAACATCCAATGACACTTCTGTTATTTACAACAGACGACTCTATTATAGGTAAAGGGGTGATTGAGCGACCGACGAATCGATTGAACGAGCTCATCAGACACAGAGTCATCAGACACAGGTAAGAATCCCTCATTTTCCCTCACTTTGTAATGGGTAACATTATAAGATAGCAATCAATTTGCTCTTGAGTTGTGAGTGCATTTGCACATACACACACTGCGTTTCGGCTATGCATTAATCATTGAAGTGAAGTTTATGAAACAGCCAATTTCATGTGCTAATCTTTTTGTCTGTAAATGGTAAGTGAGGTACAAAATGTACAATTCTTGTTGTAGTGTAATTTCTGTATACATGCTTTTGTGAACCGCAAATGTTACTGGCTTGATCACAGAACTATTCGCAGCATGCCAATCTTGCACCGCATCTACAACAGCTAAATACCGTTTTGTCAAGTACAGTAGACAACTGTAATTTAACAGTTAAATTACAGTTGTCTACTGTAGCTGAAAAAATGGTATTTAGCTGTTAATTTCAAAAACAGTAGTGCTCCGTATTTTTACAGTATCATGCTGGCAACCACAGCTGCCAGTAGATTACCGTTTTTTTAAAAGGAAAATTTTTACAGTGAACGTAGCATAAAAAAAAATGTAACTGGCGCAGTGATGATGTCGGACATAGTGTAAAAAAAACTTAACTGGCGCGACGATAACGTCGGATGTAGCATAAACCTTTTGAACTTTGAGAGGCGTTACACTTTCTTCGTAAGTTGAATGCAGAAGGCGGTCTGCCGAAAGCTAGATATTTTACTTTATAACGTGTTAAATGTGTGTTTTTTTTTCTTACACAAACCCATTTTTTGGTTTTTTTTTGTTTGTGGGGTTAATGTAGGGAATCTTGACCATGAGTGAGGACATCAGACATGATAGTGCCTTCCCAGATGATGTTGTGGATGTGGCTGTGATAGTGAAAGGAGAGATTGTGGTTTTGGATCTCCAAGATGTTCTAAATGCCTTTGCCACACTGTTTGGACTCCTTTATGCTTTGAACAATGACTGGCCCAAAGAGCTATGAGGTTATCCAACTTTTTTTTTTTAAATCAAGATTGGTGGGGAGAGCTGCACAGCTAAGATTGATGGACTGAAAAAAATGCAGTGAGGTAACACTGGTGCATATGTGCTATTTATGTTCATTGATAAATGTACTGAAGCTTGAGAGCTTACACATTGTTAATTAAAATTAACTTAAATTAAGTTTAGATAAAATTGGTTTAAAGCCAATTCAAAGGTGTTTAACAGTTTTTGCCGTTTCTTTTTGAAAGTTTCTGAAAGGACAAATGTTGTGGGGTGAGCTTGTTTCATTTAATTTTTCAAAACAAATAGCTTTATTTGAAAACTGAGGAAAGCACAAGACATACATTAGCTATGTTTCCATCCACCTATGTTTATGTGCATTTTGGGATATTAAATACAGTGGCTTCTTTTACTTTTCCTAGTGATAATTAGTATCAGTTTATCAGGAAGTGATCATTTTCTTCTCTTTGACTGACTGAATGGAAACACTGCTTTATTCGCAATTTTTATGCAATATTTTACATACAAGTTAAACTCGCAGCTTTGGATGCAAACAGCTATTGAGGCAGGCATAAGATAGGCCTGCCTTTTTTGTGTGGCTGTTTTAGGTGTTTGTTTTTGCAATAAATGTAATTGTGTTTTGATATGTGTTGCTGTGATTTTAATTTGCCATAATTTTAGTCTAAATCAAATGTAATTTACAAATGAATATAGCAATGCAATTAATACTGATTAAAGAAGCTTTTCAACCAACTAAAGGAAAGTTTTCCTGACTATCAAATTTAAGTTCAGATAACTAAAGGGAAGTTTTCACGACTACATATAATTAGTTCAGATAACCAAATAAGTAAGAAAAACTCAAAACAACCCATGCAAAAGATAACAAAACATACTGAGTTGAGACAACAAAAGATTTTTTTACAGTGTACTTTACAACAGCTGAAATGTACACTTTAAATACCAATAAATGATACAATATTTTCATGGTTGTATTCTGTAGGATAAACACAATTTGTGCACTATTAATAGATTGTTGTCTAATTGTTTTTAAATATATATTTAATTGAGTTTGAGAGATTGCATTTGTAACAAAATATGCAGGTCCCCGCCATACCTCAGAGAGGTATCATGGAATCGAAAGTGAAGCAAGTTAAGCTTGAATCAACTGAAAACGAAAGTGTTGCTCAGTGACTCGTGATTCAGCGCTCAGACATTAGCTAGGCTACACATCACTCCTAGGCTCTGGAGAAGAAGAAAAACAGTGAGTCCTTCATTCATTTCTATGTATTTAAAATTAGGCTGGAACCTTACCTGGGTATTTGAGAATGATGTGTTAAATTTCATAGAACTGTAAAATAAAAATGGATGGAAATCTTAAATCAACGGCGTTTTAGCCAAAATTAAATATAAATTGGCCTACTGTAACATTCGCCTTTACTAATGGCCAGGGTCGGCGCCCCTCACCTCTGATCAACACACCACCCTGAAACGCGATTTCAGCTTGAGATTTGTTTGATTTGTTTGCGATAAGGCGCAGTTTCAGAAGGGGGAAACGAAAGGAAAGGTGCTTTACTGTGAGAGACTATAAATAACACCGCCAAACAGCGTTATTTAGAGAAACTGCTTATAGTTTAACGAGAATGCTTTAGCGTTGTCGCGTCGGGCAAGTTACTGAAAATTAGTAATTAGTTAGTTACTAGTTACTTATTTGAAAAAGAATTGAATTACTTTACCAATTACTGTATATCAAAAGTAATTAGTTACTACTTTTAAGTTACTTTTATGTCTGCTTTTGAAATATAAATGCGAACAGTATAGGCTACTGAACAAACACAATAAACAGATTTTTTAACTCAACAGTTCAGACGAAACTGGACAAGTGCAAATGCATCTGGTTGTTTAAACCACACATGTAAATTTTACTCCTGTGTCAAACTGTTAAAAAATAAACAAATGAGAGCGCTATAGGCTATTATATGAAATGCTGTAGTCAGACATGACGGCGCTACTGCACAAAGTAAAGCAAGCCAACACGCAAGCTGCCGCAAGTGAAGTCTCAAAAACACAATCACCTTCATTAAAACTAATGAGACTAAATGATCTTTCTCATATTGAGGTCTTTGATCTTGAAATGTGCTGATGAATAAAATGCAGCTCATATCTGTTGCTTTCGTTGACTTGAACTCCGTTAAATGCGCATATAGCGCCGGATTTGAAGGTCGTATTTATATTCATTTTGCGGAGAGGTGTAAGGTACGACAACCTGCATGCTTTTTATTTTTTATTTGTTTAGATTGTGTAGTCCGTTTCTTTTGCCAGCGCCTACGATCAGCCTCAACTTAACAAAACTGCCTTTTTACTGTGGTGGTGGTGGTAGTAAACATTTAAACTAACATTGTGAAGCTTGAAGTGTTTTATGTCTATGGATTTTATTATAGGCAAGACAAGTCAAGTGTTGATTTGAGAGGCTAAAGCGTTGGGTTAACTCGCTTGTTCGTCACTTAAAAAAAAAAAAAAAAAAAAAAAAAACTTTTACTAAAAAAAACAACTACTGGGTAATTTGTTAGTCAGAGAACACAGTGAGATTTTTTGGCACATGCATTGAGCAGGGAACGCAAATATGTTTGCAAAATCGTTATTTAGTGTAAATTTATTTAGAAAAAACTTTAAATGAAACGAGAGCGTAATATTGCATCCTGGGTCATTCTTTATTTGTGGTGGCAAGTGGTGTCCCTCTACTTTACAACAGCTGAAATAAACTTTAAATACCAATAAATTATACAATATTATTAGTACTAGTAACGAACTCATTTAAATAATTTCAGTAATTGTAATTGCGCACATTACTCCCAACACTGATGATGGCACACTGAAACACATCCAGCCCCCCCTCGTTCCATATGTCCTGGCGCCGACCCTGCTAATGACACTTTCCACAAAGACCGCTGTGACCGGTTGTGACCACATCCCAGTGCTGCCTCCTTGTGGCGCTTTTCCACTACACAGTACCAGCTCGCCTCCACTCGACTCGACTCGCCTTTGTTTGGTTTTCCACTGTGTAAAAGTTGTACCTGTACCTGCTTCCGCTTCCAGATACTTTTTTTCGTATCACCTCCGGCGAGGTTCTGAGCGAGCTGAGGCGATACTAAAATGTGACGTGAATACACGGCAGACTGGTCAGAGAGGTCAGAGACACTATTCACTGCGTCATCATTTTTTTCAGCAGTGTTTCATTTTGCTGCCCTCAGCCTCTCCTGAAATAGCGTGTGTGTTCTTGCTGTGAGAAACAGCCACATCCCGAGGATCAAAAACAGCATATACTGGATTTCATCCGTTGTCCTTCGTGGGTAGCGGGTGTGTGTCGTGTAGAAGATTACGTCACCGCAGTTTCCCGCTATGACGACCAGGTACCATTGTGGAGGTACTATCTGCAATGGAAAACGGAGCGATAAGCGAGCCGAGCTGAGTCGAGTCGAGTCGAGTCAAGTCGAGTTGAGTTGAGTTGAGTCGAGCTGGTACTAGTAATGGAAAAGTCCCATTGGTTCACCTGTAGGGGAGAGCGATCACAACCTAATGGTTTTTGACTTTCTCCGTTTCTGTAAATCTGCTTAGCCTTAGTATTTATTTTTTCCCCAAAATTAATTTCACACGTCTGGTACAAATAAGTTGTCTTGTTTCATTAATACAGTATATTGGCTACTTCTTTCATTATTATTTAGGCTACGCCAAATTAATGGAAGTTAAATGTGACAACATGTCCCATAGGTAAGGGGCACGTTTTAATATGACTAGGGCCTATATGGCAGCTTAAAATCTGATATAATCAAAAAATTATTAAAAATGTATTTTAAAATATTTTGTCAGTAAAAGACGATTATTAGCCCATTTTTTTCATAAAAAACAATAGGCTAGCATTTTTATTTTATTTATTTAAAATTTAAAATAAATGTGGAGTATGACAATGAACATGCTGCAAAACAGCTATACAGCATAGGTCAAAACAATGCAGGCAAATAGATGAAGAAACACATTCAGACATTCAGAAAAACACAGAGCTGAACACAACACACCCCTCCCTCCACACACAGCATCCCAGAACAGAAGCCAGATGAACCAGTAGGCTGTTCATTTCTGAATATTCTGGTTCCTCCTCTCAGTCTTTATCCACTTGTTTCTCATGGTTTCTCAATAGAAATTCATAAAAGTTAATGTCAATTGCATCGGTAACTGTATGGAATCGCGTGGCACGTTTTAACGCAGTTAGAATCACTGGTTATTTATATAGCTAGATCAGTGGCTGCTATACCATAGAAATACGTAGATTCCTCATTAACGACTATTTCTATGGGCTGCTATACGTTGTTTATAAGCCATTTCTATCTACATACACCACGGGTCCCCTTATAGTGAAGTCACCATTTTGTGCCGCCATGTTTCTACAGTAGCCCTAAATGGACAAACTGCTCTATAGAGCGCTAGCTGTCTCAGATGATTACTTTTTGTCCTGTGTCGGCCACCGTAGCTTCTCTATGTTCTTCCAAAGGAAAGGGTGAGCAATTTGCAACCTCACCGTTAGATGGTGCTCAAATTTACACAGTGCACCTTTAACGAACAATCTCAATTGTTAAATAACAGATATAAGATTAAAATAATATCACAATTGTCTAATTTTAAATAAAAATTAAAAACAGATATAAAATTAACTTTTTAACAGTTGCTAAAACTGTTTAGGGCTACGTTTAGGGCTACTGTAGAAACATGCAAATTGATGACTTCACTGTAAGGGGACCTGCGGTGTATTGAGATAGAATGGCTCATTCTAAGGTAATAAAATCATAACGGTTCATTATGCAAGGTCTTTACACACACCACTGAAAATAATAGTTATTTCTGTCAACAGATCCTCATAAACAGTACACACTGCACCTTTAATGAATTATTTTATAAAATAACGTTTTGAACTCACTTTCCACTGATTCCCCCCTGCCCCCCTCCCCCCAGGACAGGACAGACGATGGATAGTGCTCAAAACAATTTCAAGAACTCTCTTCGTAGAAAAGTATCTGGTCTGAAGGAGGCCTCTTCCCCTGAGCAATGTCAAGCCATACTGTATTTCTGCCCCATTACTTCTCGTGCTGGAACTGACATTGACGTAGCGATGAATCTCCTTAATCAAGTGAAAGGTCACTTAAGTTTAATGATAAAACTTAATGAATTAAACCAATTTTGTTTATTTATGATCCAATTAACAGTCCACTTTTAACTCCCTTACAGCTTCCACACCAGTCATTGTGGTGGTACTCCATCATACGTTTGACCCTGAGAAAACTGTACCAGACAACAACATTGCTAAAAAGAGAGAGAACACATTTGCAGTGGACTGTCTGTTTTATGAAGGCAAGTTACTGGAATGTCAGAAGAATGGGGATGCCATTGATAAAACTGCAAAGTACTTAAAATCAAAGGTAGGCCTGATGATCACCATGGACACCATGTGTTTCTCTTTATCTCTCTTTTTTTTTCGTTTAGAAATCCGTGGAAAAGCTATCATAGATTTTTTTTTTTTTTTATTGCACCAATCAGAAACGCAATAATCATATTTAGTGTAGTGTTAGAAGTTTACCCATTCATGACAACTTCCGCTTCAGAGAACCACAGAAATGTGTGAAAAGGATTAGTTGAATGTATGTTTTTACAAATATATTCATATATTAATTTCCTTTCCAGAATCTGACTTCCTATTATTGCTTTAACAGTAAGTATTCCAAGCTTTACATTCTTCATAATTCAGTACAATTTTTCACTCTTAAAATGTAATATTGTAATTAATTATAATTATTAAAAGAAAATGAAGGAATGTGAAGGAATAAAATAAAAAGCCTATGGTATTATGTTTTATATAAACTGTCTTTAATATCCTTGCTTCAGATTATGGAAATCAAAATCTATCCACAGATCAGGATGCAGAAAATTGCCCCTTAGTCAATGATGGACACTCGCACCCCAGTCAAATTTGTAAACAAGAAGACACTTGTTGTTGGTGTTGGCCTATTTGCTGTTGTTTTTCTCATTGCCCTTATACTTGGGTTGGTTGTTAAATATTCCACTGCCAATTAACACTGTCTGCCTCTTACTTGTAATAATGAAGAATGAAATGAGCATTTTGTGATTTTCAGTAGTAACTGTCAGCTGCTCAAATGATCCTATAATAACAATAACATACAGAAATATCACCATGAAGAATGAAGAAAATTAAATTTTGATCAGGTAACTGGTTCTATGATGATGCTTAGAAGTGTGTATCTGAGATGTAAATATTGGAAAGAAGTATGCATGCACTTCAATTTTTAATTAAGTGATTGAATAGTTAAGGCACAAACACTCAACTGTCACTTTCAAATTTGCTAATGTTGCATGTTTAATGTTGCAGTTTAAAAATGTCATTGTTCAGTTCAATCATTTCCACTGAACGCTCATTGCTGCAAAATAAACAACCAGTTAATGCATTTCTGTCTATTGAGTCTGTATTCCATAACATCAATTCAATTCATTTATTTGTATAGCACTTTTTACAATACATATCATATCAAAGCAGCTTTACAGAAAATGCATGCGTCTACATTACAATTTAAAGTGATCTGTTATCAGAGGTGACTGTGTCCAAGTTATCTATTTCAGAAATGGCAGAAAAGCAAAAGGAAATGAACTAGCATAGCTGCTGTTCACAACATTAAGCAAAGATAATCATGTGCATTTGATCTGATATAACTGGAGTACAAGGTTATGAGATGCATTATGTGAATGCTTGGCTAAAGAGATGCGTCTTTAATCTAGATTAATCTAGAATTGGGGGAGTCAGAATCGGGGCTCAGACTTCTAAGTCTGAGCCCCCGAACATCATCAGGAAGACTATTCCAGAGTTTAGGGGGTGTCCCTTCTCTAGTGGACTTAGATATCCTAGGTACTACCAGAAGTCCAGAGTTTTGTGACCTTGAAGAGTGTGATGGATTGTAGCGTGATAGAAGTTTGGTTAAATACACAGGAGCTAAACCATTTAGAGCCTTAAAGGTCAGAACCAATACTTTATAATTGATATGGAATAGGTAACCAGTGTAGAGATGATAAAATTGGTGTTATATGATCATATTTTCTTGGCCTGGCAAGAACTCTAGCAGCTGCATTTTGACTAACTGTACCTTATTTATTGAGGATGCAGGACAACCAGCTAGTAATGCATTACAGTAATCCAGTCCAAAGGTCATGAATGCATGAACTAACAGAT
Source organism: Paracanthobrama guichenoti (assembly GCA_018749465.1). Taxonomy (NCBI): domain Eukaryota; kingdom Metazoa; phylum Chordata; class Actinopteri; order Cypriniformes; family Gobionidae; genus Paracanthobrama; species Paracanthobrama guichenoti. The sequence goes on from CM031947.1 coordinate 24,591,723, forward strand.
AGCATGTTCTGTAGCTTAGATATGTTTCTGAGGTGGAAAAAGGTTGTTTTTGTGACATATGAAATTTGATTTTCAAAAGAAAGGTTGCTGTCTAATATAACACCCAGCTCTTTACAGGTTTTTTTTTTTTTTTCATTTGATAACGCACTAAATGAAACTGGGATCCACTTGATCTTTATCATCACCTTCACCTCTCATTTTTCACACACTTTGGCCTAGTCCACATGTACACGGGTATTTTTATATACAGAGATTTTCCTCCAATAAATAAAAAAATGCGTCCACATGAAAATGCAAAAACATTATATCAGATTTTCAAGATGAAGGAAGTCACCTACCGAAGGTAAGGGAACGACCGACGTCACAGCGTCTCGTTCCCTACACAGGGAACCAAGGTTACATATGTAACCGAGACGTTCCCTTTCATAGGTTCACTCAACGCTGCGATAGCCATTGCTATGGGAACGATATACCATAATGCCTTCACATACCTGAGAGTAGCTGGTTCACTGGGCAAAGCGTCCGCTCAAGCAGATAAAACCTGGGAGCCAGGAGCCATCCTCATGTCCAGACCGTAGAACTTGATAAAGGTGTTCGAAGAAGACCATCCTGCCACAACACAAATATCTTCTAAGGAAGAGCATTTAAAAAGGGCCTGAGAAGAGGCCATTCCTCTGGTGGAATGAGCATGCACACCTAAAGGCGAAGCCAAGCCACGTGCTTCATAGGCCGGAGAAGTAGCTTCAGTCACCCAATGAGACATTCTCTGTTTGGTGATGGCAACTCCTCTGTTTTTACTGCCAAAACACACAAACAATTGCCACTGGGATGAACGGTCGACATAGACCTTCAACGTCCTCACCAGGCAGAGGCCACACAGCACTCCCAGTCTCCGAGTCAGGGGGAGAAAAAGCTTCCAAGACCATTTGATGGGAGTTTTAATGGCACAACAATCTACAGTGCCACATTAATTGGTTAGTTTATACTGGCTGTTGCTTTACAGATAAATCAAAAATACATTGAGCAGTGGGCATCATTCAGTTTATCCGATTTAGTTAGTTCCCCACAGCCGTCTTCTTCCTCTTCTGACCGGAAACAAAATGTAATCACAAAAACAAATAAATAACATGTCATGCCAAACCACTGGTGTAGTTATAGTATAACCATAACCTTATAGTGCCCAAAATAATTTAATTAACAACAAAAAGGGGATCCTCAACATTTTTCAGCTGATTTAGAAGTGTACGCAGAGATCTTTTTGTACTCAGATTTAGGGATGACAAATATGTTGACTATACATAAGAAATCTATATTTTTAGACTCCTTGTATTTGCAGTTAAATCATGGTGAGTCCACTTTGACAGTTAATTTGATATTGGAAATGGTAAAAGCTACAAAATTAACAGCGCACCATCAATAACAGTAAAAACTATGATAAAACCATGTGATCTGAGGCTATGGATGAGTTACAAACTTTTACATGCCTGCTGTCCATAGTGTAGGGTGTTCCATCAACCCATCTCCAGTGGCCAGTTATCGCATCTGTAAGACCGATGATAATTGATAAATATACATAACCATAGAAACAAATGAAGAGATAAAAAGTAACCAAGGAAACCAAAACTAAAAGAGCAGAGAAACAGGAACTAAGGGAAATAAAACAGAATATAAAAGTCCATAACCGTGACACTTGCTTATTGCACTGTTGTAACCATCACACTCACAATCATAGACTCACATCTACTGCCGTGTTGATTATAATGGGAACAATTATAGCATTCTTGTTTATTTATGTTTGAATATAGCATATGTGCATAAATGGTTTAAGCAGTAGTTATTTAATGTTTTTATGACCAATTAAAGTTATTAAAGTGCTACCTAAAATATAAATCTAAACGTAAAATCTCACTTATATCTTGTTGGTTTGAAGAAAGCCAGATTGGCAGATTGGCCACTTCATTCTCGTGTCTCACTGTAAAGACTGCAAAATGAGGTAAAAAGCTATATAGAAAAACTCATATCTTAACTATATGCCACACTGTAAAAAGTTGTAGGCTAAACTGCAATTGTTACCTTATTTTTACCTGATGTACACCACAAAAAAGCTGACTGATTGCTGACTGATTGGCTCCTGATTGATTGCTCCTGTCTTCGATTGCTCCTGTCTACCCTGTTTGCAGTTGCTGCTGTGCTCGCATGTGCTCTGCTCTGCTGGGATTTTTGTTTGATATAATTCTCTGTTGTTTAAACTGCTAATTATAACCTACTCATCTTCATATATTGTCTAACATTGCCTACCACATTAAATCTGACATCACTAGCTTTTAATCTAAATCACTATCGCATGTTAGCTTTTTGCTAGCCTGTTAGCTTACCATCTCTGCACCCGGGATTCCTGTTTTCTGAGTTCACTAAACAACTGTGGTGAGTTGGATTAGTAAATAGACTCCATCAAACAACTTTGGTAAGTTGGATTAATCAACAAATACGGTAAGCCATGTCTTCTTCTCCAGTCATTGTCACTTGCACCGCATGTTTCATGTTTAGTGTATCTGTCTCCGTTGGTGAGCAGGGCTTCACATGTGATAAATGTCAAGATTCAAGATTCAAGAGTTTTATTTGTCACATACACAGTTATATACAGAATATACAACCGGCAGTGAAATGTAAACAGGTCCGCTCCATGGACAGTGCAAAATTCACAGTTAAATACACAAGGAGGAAATTATAATAGAAATAGAATAAAAAAGTACTATATATATATATATATATATATATATATATATATATATATATATATATATATATATATATATATATATATATCTGTAGAATTATAAATAAATCATGTCAAGTAGAAGAAAAAGTAAAAAAATAAAAATAAAGAAGTAGAATAAAATAAGTGAAGTAAACTGTGCAGTGAGTAAACTGTAGACTTATAAATATGTGGTTAACAAATGTACAAAGAAGTATAATGTGCAAACAGGTTTATAACAGGTTGTTACACAGTAACAACGAGAACAAAACAGAAAGTGCAGTGCAATGTCAGTGTATCGATGTTTATCTTGAAGTGAAGTCACGTGATGTTAAGTGACTGAGTTCAGGAGTCTGATGGCCTGGGGGAAGAAGCTCCTCCAGGAAGCGCTTACCAGATGGCAGCAGCGTGAAATGAGGGTTTGCAGGGTGATTAGAGTCCTTGATGATCTTAGTAGCTCTACCTTTGCAGCGTTTGGTATAGACGTCCTGCAGAGACGGGAGAGCTGACCCTGAGATACGCTCGGATAAGCGCACAACTCTTTGCAGGGCTTTGCAGTCATGACTGGTGCTGTTCCCATACCACGCTGTGATTAATACACTTTCTATCGCCCCTAAATAGAAAGTTTTCAGGATAGCTGGTGAAACCCTGAATTTCCTCAGCTGGCGCAGGTGGTACAGTCTTTGCCTGGCTTTTTTCACCTGTGTCTGAATGTGAGCAGTCCAGGTCAGGTCCTCAGAGATGTTTACACCTAGGTACTACTCTCTCTACTGGTGACCCGCTGATCATGAGGGGGGAGTATGTCCGTTGCTGTCTCTTCCTGAAGTCCACAATCATTTCTTTGGTCTTGCCAACATTCAGAGAGAGACAGTTGTCCTGGCACCATGATGTTAGATGCTCCACCTCGTCCAAGTATGCCGTCTCATTGTTGTTGGAAATGAGGCCCAGGACAACAGTATCATCAGCAAATTTGATGATCGAGGTGGAGCTGTGTGTGGACAAACAGTCATGCGTGTAGAGAGAGTAGAGCAGGGGACTCAGGACACAGCCCTGTGGAGCTCCCACACTCAGGGTGATGGAGGTGGAGGTGAACTGGCCTGCTCTCACCACCTGAGGCCTGCCAGTGAGGAAGTCCTCAATCCAGTGGCAGAGAGAAGAATTCCGGCCGAGATCCAGGAGTTTGGCGGTTAGCTTAATGGGAACTATGGTGTTAAAGGCTGAGCTATAGTCAATAAATAGCAGCCTTACGTAGTTCCCACTTTTGCTGTCGATGTGAGTGAGGGAGGAGTGGAGGACATGAGAGGTGGCATCTTCAGTCGATCTATTGGGACGATAGGCAAACTGAAGAGGGTCCAAAGTGTCAGGAATGAAGGCGCAAATGGTGTTTTTAATGAGTCTCTCAAAGACCTTCATGACTATAGATGTGAGAGCCACTGGACGATAGTCATTTAGGCAAGAGGGTTTACTGTTCTTAAGGACAGGGATGATGGTGGATTTTTTGAAGGAGGTGGGGACCACAGATTAGCGAGGGACTCATTAAAGATAGATGTAAACAAGCCGGCGAGCTGATCAGCACAGGACCGCAGAACACGGCCTGAAATACCATCTGGCCCAGCAGCTTTCCTGACGTCCACTCGCTTGAGTGCCCTCCGAACTTCATCCTCCGAGACAGAGATCACGTGGTTGTTGCTGCTCTGAGTGATTCCCTCTGATGCACCATTTGGTGGAGTCGCGTTGCCGCGGTTACAGTCAAAGCGAGCGTAGAAAGATTTTAACTCATTCACAAGAGACGGATCAGCGCTCACCTCTGCAGAGGATTTAGATCCAAAAGAGCAGATGGACCTCAGACCCTGCCACATGCGCCGCGAGTCGTTGAGTTGGAAATGAGACTCCACTCGATCCTTATAATGGAGCTTTGCGGCTTTAACTGCGCGTCTGAGAGCATAGCAGGACGATCTGTATTCAGTCATGTTCCCCGATAGGAGACCGGCGTTGTATGCGGCAGTGCATGTGTTCACTGCAGCGCGGATTGAATTGTCCACCCACGGTTTCTGATTTGAGAAGGACGTTATTGTTATTGTTTGTGTGGCTTGCTCTGTAAATGTGTTGATGAAGCAAATCGCCACATCCGTGAACTCGCTGACGTCAGATGAACTCGCTTGGAACATGTCCCAGTCAACATCATCCAGAGCTGCCTGTAGCGCGGTGTCTGAGTGGGCTGACCAACGCTTAACTTCCCGCCTCACCGGGGGTTCCTGAACGAGCCTTTGTTTGTATTCAGGTGTGAGGAAAATGGCGGCATGATCCGATTTGCCAAAAGCTGGAAGTGACCGCGCTTTATAGGCGTTCTTAAACGGAGAGTAGCAATGATCCAGTGTGTTTGCTCCTCGTGTAGGACAGGAGACGTGCTGGTGAAAGTTTGGCAAGACTTTCTTTAGGTTTGCTTTGTTAAAATCGCCCGCGACGATGAACGCCGCATCGGGGTGTTTGTTTATGACGCCGCTGGCAACAAGATAAAGCCAGGCCTGTGTCTGCCTGTGGTGGAATGTAAACAGCGGTCGCGACGACCGCAGAAAATTCCCTCGGCAGATAGAATGGGTGGCAAATGATTGTTAAATGTTCCAGATGAGGCGAGCAGGACCGCAAGAGAATGGTGATGTTCCTGGGATCGCACCATTTCTTGTTGATCATGAAGCATACTCCACCGCCTTTGGATTTACCAGCCTTGGCTGTTCTGTCCATCCGAAAAACAGAGAAGTTCTCCGACGGCGTCACAGCTGTGTCCGGGACCGCGGGTGTGAGCCATGTTTCGGACAAACAAAAGATGTTACAGTCTCTCATGTCCCGTTGAAAACTTATCCTGGCTCTAAGATCGTCCATCTTATTCTCCAAGGATTGAACATTTGCTAGAAGAATGCTCGGGATAGGAGGGCTGAATGCCCTTTTTCTCAGTCTGTTGCGGATCCCCGCGCGTTTCCCACGGTGTTTCTTGATTCTTCGCCGCCTACTCTGACCATTGTTCAACTCGGCGTTCCGAAGGATCTCAGATGGCCACAGAGGATCGGCGAAAGTGTCCTGAAACAGTCCAGTGTAGAGGTAACCAATGTCCAAAAGAGTTTTGCTGTCATAGCAGATCAATGCAGTTGATAAGTTTGTAAAAATTGAGAGTAAAAGAAAGTAAAATGGTAAATAAAAGCACAGTCTTCACGGAGCGACCTGAACGGCGACCAAACATGGCGGCGCCATTTTGGATACCGCCGTGTTCGGAGTGTATCCAATGTAAGGATGTAAGGAGATAGTCAGGCTGACGGAGAAGATTTCAGAATTAGAGACACGCATCCAGACTTTATTCGAGAGTAGTGAGAATGTAACAGCTTTAGACACTGCTTTGGATGCGACTAGCTTAGTGAACGTTGTACATTGTTCGGTTCCGGCTGTAGAGCCCGTGCAGCAGGGCAGTTGGGTGACGGTCAGACGGCATAGTCGCAGATCAAAAAAACCACTCTTCCGTTCCGATTAGAACATCAAACAGGTTCTCCCCACTCAGTGACGCACCCACTGAGAATCCTGTTGAAAGTGCCCTAGTTATTGGTGATTCTATTACACGGAACGTGAAAATAGAGACACCAGCCACCATAGTCACATGTTTACCGGGAGCCAGAGCGCCTGACATCAAAGCAAATTTAAAAGTGCTGGCTAAAGCTAATCGTAAATTCTCTAAGATAATTATTCACGTCGGCACTAACGATGTTCGACTTCGCCAGTCGGAGATCACCAAAATTAACATTAAAGAGGTGTGTGAACTAGCAAGTACGATGGCAGATGCAGTTTTTTGTTCTGGTCCGCTCCTTGTTAAAAGGAGTGATGAGATACTTAGCAGACTATCATCACTCAATGGCTGGTTGTCTAAGTGGTGTCCGCAAAATAACATAGGGTTCATAGACAATTGGAAAAGCTTTTGGGGCAGACCTGACCTGTTGAAGAGGGACGGCATCCATCCTTCTTGGAGTGGTGCTGCTCTTCTCTCTAGAAATTTGGCATATAGTCTTAAAGCTAAACCTTGACTAACTGGGGCCCAGGTCAGGAAGCAGATGGACTGGCTTACCCGACCGTCTGCTAGCTGTCTCCCGTTATAGAAGTCAGATAAATCCCAACACATAGAGACTCTTTCACCTAGATATTATCACATAAAGACTGTGTCTGTTCCCCGAATTAGTAAATACAAAAAACCATCAAGACCATTCAACAGTAAAAACTTAATTGATGTCAAACAAATAAACAACAGACATAATACAGATGATCAAATGATAAAGCTTGGGTTGCTGAATATTCGATCCCTTTCCCCAAAAGCGCTTATTGTTAATGATATGATTACAGATAATAATCTAGATGTGCTGTGTTTGACAGAAACCTGGCTAAAACCTGACGACTACATTAGTTTAAATGAGTCCACCCCACAAGATTATTGTTATAAACACAAGCCGCGTCTGAAAGGTAAAGGGGGAGGGGTTGCTGTAATTTATAATAATATCTTCAGTATTACTCAGAAGTCTAGTTTCAAATATAATTATTTTGAAGTTTTGGTGCTTTATGTAGCATTATGTAGTGTAATTGATAAATCCCGTTTAACATTTGTGCTGCCTACTGTATACAGGCCACCAGGGCACAATACAGACTTTATCAAAGAATTTGCTGACTTTCTATCAGAGCTAGTACTGGCTGCAGATAAAGTACTAATTGTTGGTGATTTTAATATCCATGTAGATAATGAAAAAGACGCATTGGGATTAGCATTTAGAGACATTCTAAACTCTATTGGAGTAAGGCAACACGTGTCAGGACCCACTCATCGCCTTAATCATACTCTAGACCTAATACTGTCACATGGAATAAATGTTGATACCGTTGAAATTCTGCAACAAAGCGACGACATCTCAGATCATTACCTAGTATCATGTATACTTAATTTAGCTAAGGCTGCAAAGCCGTCCCCTCGCTTCAAATATGGCAGAACTATCACTGCTGCCACTAAAGATTGCTTTTTAAATCATCTTCATCATCAGTTTCATCTCCTCAGCATCCCAGATAGCCTAGAGGAACTCGATTTTGCAACAGAAACTATTGACTCTCTTTTTTCCAGCACTTTAGACACAGTTGCTCCCCGGCGCTTAAAGAAGATTAAAGAAAATAGTCCAACGCTGTGGTACAGCGAGCACACCCGGGCCCTTAAAACAGCAGCCAGAAAAATGGAGCGCAGCTGGAAGAAAACAAAATTAGAGGTTTTTCATAATTCATGGAAAGAGAGCATGATCGCATACAGAAAGGCCGTAAAAACTGCTAGATCTGCTTATTTCTCGACAAACACAAACACAACCCTAGGTATTTATTTGATACAGTGGCTAAGTTAACCAAAAATAAAGCTTCTACTTCTGATGGTTGTAAACAGCACAGCAGTAATGACTTTATGAACTTCTTTACTGTAAGATCGATAATATTAGGAAGAAAATTATAACCATGCAGCCGTCTACTACAGTGTCACATCAGACAGAGCATTGTTGTGTCACTGAGAAAAAATTACATTCATTCACTGCTATAGGAGAGGACGAATTGGCTAAACTCGTTAAATCATCTAAATCAACAACATGTATGCTCGACTTTTTTTTATGTTGTTATACAGTAGTTCCATAATTGTTAAAACTATTAATTGTATTTATGTCTCTGAAAGATTGTCCACTCTTTAGAACTGTGCCAAGGGAAAACGAAAATCCGGCGAATATTAAACCTAAAACTAACTTTACTCCGCTCTTTGAGCGATGAAAAAAAAAACTGTAATTTTTTTCTTAAAATATTAGTCTACTGTACATCCATTAGGGGAGGTATTGTCTAAAACGAGATATCGGCAAAATATATTAAATTATTTAGCCCGTCAATAATAACGGGCCAAATGATCGTTTTGCACTGTGTGGTGAATTTGCATACGGTCGTTTTGCACTGTGTGGTGAATTTGCATACAGTCCCTAAAGCAGCCTAGGCGTATATGCAGCGAATATCAAAGCTAAAGCTAACTTTACCTCGCTAGGTTGACGGCGGTGGCGACAGCCGGATTGTGACTGGAGCGCTGATGGTTGGAGGTAATTCCGGAAGCGATCCGGAAATGGAGGATGAACTGGCTGAATGCGGATAGTGGAGGCAATGCAAATAACTTTAATGAATGGAAAGTGGTAGAAACTTGGAAAAGATTAAAAGTTGGGGACAAATCTCAGAAATGGACAGTGAAAGGGGAAATAACCAGGCAAGAAGGAGGAAAGAGGAATATAGGGTATTGCTGAAGTTTACTACTGAGTCTGTTAATGTCATTGATCCTTTGAAATTAACAAAAACACTTAAAGAAACATTATGGACGATGGAAAGTATCAAGACATTGAGGGATGGCAAATTTATGTTGTTTTGTATAGACTGTAGACAACAAAAAACGGCCCTGGGAATAAAATCATTGATCGGACACAAAGTAGTATGCTCAATCCCAGAAGAGAAGAATTGGGTTAGAGGTGTGATAACAGGGATACCAACTGATGTTTCAGTTTTGATTAAATCAAAAGAAATATAACTGGGGCAGCAGGAAAGGATGTCAAGCGGCTCAGGTGCATATGAAATAACTGACAGACTGACAGCCTCTCAGTACTGTTAAACTTTGATGAGAAAAAAATTACCCGGGAGAGTATATTTAGGTTTTGTGAGCTACAATGTCAGGCCATAAGTTCCCCCGCCACTAAGATGTTACAAATGCCAGAAATTCGGCCACGTAGCGGCAATTTGCAAAGGAAAACAGAGATGTGCACAGGGTGGAGGTGAGCATGAATATGGCAAGTGTGGGCAAGGTATTAATCCTAAATGATGTAATTGTGGAGGAGAGCACAGTGCAGGATATGGAGGATGTTTAGTATGGAAGAATGCAGTGAAAGTACAAAATGTCAGAGTGGCAGAAGGAATATCATACGCTGAGGCTATAAAGTAAAACAAGCACCCAAAGTAATTGAAACTAGGACAACAGCACCACAACAAAAAAACAGATTTGAAAGAGCAAAGTAAAGAGAGCGAAGTGATTGTTGTTTAAGTGTCATTTGTAGCTTTCATAGCAGAAGTGGTGAATTGTTCCGCCCAAACAAAATCATTAAAGAATTAAAATCATTATCAGAGCTACTGAAAAGTATTTGGAGTTAGAGGATGTTACAGTAGATATGATAAATGAAAGGCTTAAGACGCAAACAGTAATCAGTCAGTCAGAAAACAGTCAAACATGTGGTGGTACATAATGGTGTTAACAGTATTGCAATGGAATGCAAGAAGTTTAATTGCCAATGGACAAGAATTCAAAACATTTATAACAAATCAAGGAAATAGTCCAGACATTATATGTGTTCAAGAAACATGGCTTAAACCTCAATTACATTTTTTAATTAATGGATACATTACAAATAAAGAAGAGATAGAAAAAAAGGAAATGGTGGTGGGGTAGCAACATTTATTAAACAAGATATTGGGTATGGAAAAGTTGAGGTAAATGTGGAGCAAGAGGTTGTAGTGGTAGAAATATGGGAAGGTGTACACCGTATTAGAATAATTAACTTTTACAATCCATGTGACAGGTTAAGCAAGGATAAGCTAGAACATTTTAGAGGAAATGGAAGTAACAAAGTGGTGTGGTGATCTTAATGCACACAGCACATTATGGGGGAGTACAAACAGTTAATAATGGGTTGATCATAGAAGACATGCTAGATTGGGGAGGATTAGTATGCATCAATGATGGAAGCTATACAAGAGTTGATTTGTCACAAGGAAAATATTAACTCTAGTCTCTGAATGTTTAGCTAGAAAATGTGATTGTAAAGTACTAAATCAAAGTACAGTTGGTAGTGATAATTTCCCTATCAGCAGGACAATCAGTTTAGATATAGCACAAATCATGGTGGAAAGCATGACAAGGTGGACATTTAAATCAGCCAACTGGGACAGTAGGAGTAAGGAGTTATGTAATAACAGAATGTTGGAATTTAGTAAGTCTATGGAAGATGTAGAGGATTTTAATTATAAGATATGTGAAGTTCTTCAAAGTACTGCTATAGAAGTAATAGGTAAGAAGAAGGCTGGTATTGGGAAGAACGCCATCCCATAGTGGAATGAGGAGTGTAGTGAGGCAATTAGTAAAAGAAATAAAGCACTTAAGAGAGTAAGAAGATCATTTAATTATGATGATTTTATTAATTATAAAAAGCACAGGCCATAGTGAGGAGAGTAATACGGACATCTGAGATAAATTATTGGAGGAATTTTGCAACAATATTGGGGAAGATATTGAAATTAATGAAGTTTGGAATATGATAAGGAAAATGGGAGGAAAGCAAAGAAATAGTAGTATTCCTGTCTTAGTATATAATGATAAACTAGTAATATCAGACAGCGAAAAGCGGAGGTACTAGCAGAAACATTTACTAAAGTGCATAGTAGTTCAAATTTGTCAGATGAAATGAGGAGGTATAGGAAACATATACTAAGAACCCTCAACTATTGGAAGAAAAGGGACCATCTGGATGTACTTTAGATTCAGAGTTTACTCTGTATGAGCTGAAGAAAACGCTTGCAGGGGTTAAACAAACTTCACTAGGAAGAGATGATATTTGTTACGAGATGGTAAATCATCTATCAGAGACATCAAATATAATTTTAAGTCTCTTTAATAAGGTGTGGGAGTCAGGGAAGTTACCAGCTGACTGGAAGCATGGTGTTATAGTGCCAATCGCAAAGCCAGGCAAGGAGCATACACAACCAAATAATTACAGGCCCATTGCATTAACTTAAAACCTTTGCAAACTAATGGAACGTATGGTAATGAGCAGATTGGTGTATATCATTGAGAAGACAAATCTTTTTTTCACCATATCAAAGTGGTTTCCGGAAAGGGCGAAACACAATGGACTCTGTGCTCTGTTTGGAAGCTGAAATAAGAAAGGCACAAGTAAACAAGGAAGTGTTAGTAGGAGCATTTCTCGATGTTGCTTATGACATGATGTGGAAAGAGGGACTTTTAACAAAATTAGAAAGAATGGAAATAAAAGGAAGAATGTATAATTGGATCAAGAATTTCTTGTTTAAAAGAACTATACAAGTTAGGGTGGGGTCTGAATTGTCTCAGATATATCTAACAGAGAATGGAACACCTCAAGGAAGTGTTAGCAGTCCTATTCTGTTTAATGAGTAATTATATTTTTAATCTGATAGACACGGGGATAGGTCTTTGTATGCAGATGACAGCGCGCTGTGGAAAAGGGGCCTCAATGTGGGACACGTGGAGAAGTGTATGCAGAACGCTGTTAAAAAAGTAGAAAATTTGGCTAATGAATGGGGTTTCCGTTTCTCTGTAGCAAAAACACAGGTGATCTGTTTTACAAAAAGAAAAATCAATCCAATAATGAATATTAAAATGTATGGTCAGCAATTGGAGCAGGTGTCAGTAATTAGATTTTTGGGAATGTGGATGGACTCAAAATTTAATTTTGAGTTCATATTCAGAAAAAGGAAAAAAAGCAATAAATGTAATGAGGTGTTTGTCAGGAGTTGAATGAAGGGCTCGTCTTGTCTCTTAAAATTATATCCACCATCATCCCTGTCCCTAAGAACAGTAAACCCTCTTGCCTAAATGACTATCATCCAGTGGCTCTCACATCTATAGTCATGAAGGTCTTTGAAAACACCATTTGCTCCTTCATTCCTGACACTTTGGACCCTCTTCAGTTTGCCTATCGTCCCAATAGATCGACTGAAGATGCCATCTCTCATGTCCTCCACTCCTCCCTCACTCACATCGACAGCAAAAGTGGGAACTACGTAAGGCTGCTATTTATTGACTATAGCTCAGCCTTTAACACCATAGTTCCCATTAAGCTAACCGCCAAACTCCTGGATCTCGGCCTGAATCCTTCTCTCTGTCACTGGATTGAGGACTTCCTCACTGGCAGGCCTCAGGTGGTGAGAGCAGACCAGTTCACCTCCACCTCCATCACCCTGAGTGTGGGAGCTCCACAGGGCTGTGTCCTGAGTCCCCTGCTCTACTCTCTCTACACGCATGACTGTTTGTCCACACACAGCTCCACCTCTATCATCAAATTTGCTGATGATACTGTTGTCCTGGGCCTCATTTCCAACAACGAGACGGCATACTTGGATGAGGTGGAGCATCTAACATCATGGTGCCAGGACAACTGTCTCTCTCTGAATGTTGGCAAGACCAAATAAATGATTGTGGACTTCAGGAAGAGACAGCAACGGACATACTCCCCCCTCATGATCAGCGGGTCACCAGTAGAGAAAGTGAGCAGCTTCAAGTACCTGGGTGTAAACATCTCCGAGGACCTGACCTGGACTGCTCACATTCAGACACAGGTGAAAAAAGCCAGGCAAAGACTGTACCACCTGCTGAGGAAATTCAGGGTTTCACCAGCTATCCTGAAAACTTTCTATTTAGGGGCGATAGAAAGTGTATTAAAGTGCATCACAGCGTGGTATGGGAACAGCACCAGTCATGACTGCAAAGCCCTGCAAAGAGTCGTGCGCTTATCCGAGCGTATCTCAGGGTCAGCTCTCCCGTCTCTGCAGGACGTCTACACCAAACGCTGCAAAGGTAGAGCTACTAAGATCATCAAGGACTCTAATCACCCTGCAAACCCTCATTTCACGCTGCTGCCATCTGGTGAGCGCTTCTGAAGCCTGATGGCCAAAACTGAGAGACTCAGGAGGAGCTTCTTCCCCCAGGCCATCAGACTCCTGAACTCAGTCACTTAACACCACGTGACCATTGATACACTGACATTGCACTGCACTTTCTGTTCTCGTTGTTACTGTGTAACAGCCTGTTATAAACCTGTTTGCACATTATACTCTTTATACATTTGTTAACCACATATTTATAAGTCTACAGTTTACTCACTGAACAGTTTACTCCACTCATTTTATTCCACTTCTTTATTTTTATTTTTTTAGTTTTTTCTACTTGACTTGATTATTTATAATTCTACAGATATATATATATATATATATATATATATATATATATATATATATATATATATAGTATTTTTTATTCTATTTCTATTATAATCTCCTCCTTGTGTTTTTAACTGTGAATTTGCACTGTCCATGGAGCGGACCTGTTTACATTTCACTGCCGGTTGTATATTCTGTATATAACTGTGTATGTGACAAATAAAACTCTTGAATCTTGAATCTGAGAAGGAACGCCACTTCCAGACCTGAAGTTACTTTTCAGATTTTGATTAAAGATTACCGTGACAAACTATTTTTTTTCTGTGTATTAACTTGCACATATTAATTGTTCACCCTAAGACCTTTAATATGTGCTAACAAAGTAAATAGGGTCAATTTTGATTTCATGAGGACTTTAAAGAAAATCTATGTATTTAAAGCTTTCCTGGTAATTGTTTGTATGTTATTGTTTTAATACATCTGTGTCCCAACTTATGATTTTATTTTTTTTTTTTTTTTTTTTTTATTGTATGTATGTATTGTGTGTTTATGTTTCTATATGTATTCCCTTGACAATGTTCTTATGTTTGTTATTCGAGTATTAATAAAAAAAAATTAAAAAAAGAAGTATGCCCAGCCATCAGGATGTGAGTGCTTCTAATTGACTTCACTTTTCTCCGTTGAAGTCTATGGGGTCTCTGTGTCCATTTCTCTTACTGTCTATGGTCCGACTTGACGTCTCCGTTTGCAACTCCTCCCCGTCTGTAAGCGGCTCTCGCCAATCGGATGCATCCAACCACAGCCGATGTCGAACACACCTCTTGTGTATTAAAGCCTTCATGTTTGCCGTGTTCCCTTGTCTAGCTCTATGTAACCCGCTGTTGGTGAGTGTCTGTTCATGTTTCAAGTCAAGTCAAGTTCAAGTCATCGTTTGTTTTGTATATGTTCATATTTATAATTAAACTGTAATCTCACTTCAACTTGCCTCCAGTGGATCCTAAGTTACAATATGTTTCATTTATTTATATAATTTAATTATTTAGGACTATAACATTTGCTATAAATTAGAGATTTGATTAAATAGATTTGATTGAACAGAGAAATATCAGAGGTCCTGATAGCGGGCCTTTTTCCGCATCACATGAGTAATAATCATAAATTATTTTAATCTTTCAGGCACAATTGTGTATGCCTAATAAACTGACAGTTTATGGTTTAAATAGAACACTAACTGAAACAGTACATCGCAACACCTTATTATTAAACCTACAAATGAGCTTTAAAGCACATATCTGTTTGTAGTGGTTATAATTTCCTGAGAAATTTACACATACATAAAGTTGGGAAAGAGAAAATTGTAGGTTTTTTTACAGTTTCATTTTTCAAGATTACATAAAATCTTGCATACTGCTTACTTACATACTAGGGATACAATTCTTAAAATTCGTAAAACAAAACAATTTTATTATGATTTGATGAAAAATTTGCTGCTTTTTGCAGTTCCTGAAATATGATGGCCACAAAAACATGGAAACAACATTCCACAGTACTGTGCAGATCTGCACCTGAGCTTCATAGAAGAAACTTTGGACTTACTAATATCACATCTGCTTTATGTTTATGTAGATGTTTTACATGACCTTTACAACTCCAAGACAGTTATGCAATATATTGATCTGGAGATTGGGTTGAGCACAGCAAAGCATTTCCAAGAAATCAAAACTGTAAAGTTTTTACCTCATATTACAAATAGAAATAAAATGTATTTCTCTAATTAAAATTAAAATTCCTTATTAGGTGATTACTAGTAATTTAGGTGCAGTCATTTTCTTTATTTTTTTTTGTCTCAAATTTATCATTTTTTGTTGTTCATTGGTTTGCTGATTGGAAAATGTCTGTATAGCAGTGCCCTCAAAAGTGAAACAGGACAATTTATTCAGCATTTCTCAAAAGCCTGAACAAACTCAGGTTTTTATCATAAATGTATAGGTTCAGTTAACAGGACAGAGAAATTTGCATGGAAATGTGCTATACTGAAGAAACATGCTACAATGCAACAGAGAGGCCATAAATGTCTCGTTGAGTGTCGAGGTGGGGAAAGTTACTTTATTTTTTTGGCAAATGTAAAGGCTATGTGTGTTTTTGTGTGTTCCTCCTCACAATGGACCTGCCCGCCATACAACTCCTGTGTCTGGAGCAGCTGGACCTTTCACTGGAGGACAATACCAAGTACTTTTTAGATCTGGCGTGCCTTACGCACTACTCGGATAACTCGCTCTGTGTTTTTTACCATGCTGGCATCAGCGAGCAGAGTAAGGCACAGCTACCAGTGAACGGTCCTAGTGAGGATTTCGCTGCCAATGTGGAGTGGGTGCTGGTTAACAATGGATCGAAGTTCACTATCATCCACGCAGAGGACATCACCGGCCCCACTCCCGACCCAGAGTGCAGCCACATCAGTCACTGCCCAAGTACTGTTCCAATTCAAAGATCACATCTAGCCATGTACATTTCAAATCCCCAGATGTGTTCTTGATCCACCCCTTTTATCGAGGATGCATCAAGAGGTGACTTGTGCAGACTTGAGACAGACGGGTATCCCAGAATGCATCTTGCACCAACTAGCAACCGTCAATAGCAGTTGAGAAAACCCATGTAATTTAAAAAAAACACTATATAGTAAATTGTATGGTATTTACTACACTTTGTTAATTTACTGTAGTATACTATAGTATGGTTAAAAAAAAAAAACACTATAGTAGGGGAGCGCGGGGCACAACCTAACGCGGGGTTAGTTGTAACACACATGGTTTAAAACTTTCCGCACATGCCAGAGAAATATTTGCGCCAAAATTAAGAAATCTTTGGAAGATATTACAGGAAGATGGTTTTTTAATGCTGATCTAGCAGAAGACACGAGCCGCGGTTAAATCCCATTGGAGCAGGTGGGGTGCGATGTCACACTGCGTTACAATGAGCCCCAATTAGAACTACGCTATTATATTCTATACTTTTATGAATTCTTCTGAGAAACCACGAGAAAAGGGTGAATAATAACTGAGAGTCAATGTTCAGAAATGATTCATTATCATTATGTTTTGAACTATTCTGTATAGCTGTATTTAAGGATGTGTTTGTTGTCAAACCTTAAAAATTAGTATATTTTTAATTATTAAAAATGCCATTATTTATTTTAATTAATAATTGTATTTTATTGACAAAATATTTTAGTTTGTCTTGGATATTTTTCTGATAATATCAGGTAACATTTTAAGCTGTCATTTGGTGATGTTAATGTACCCCTCACGTGTTACACTGTACCCCACCTATGGGGCATGCTGTCACATTTCACTTCCATTCTTTCAGGGTAAATCAAGAAAAAAGTATACACTGTATTAATGAAACAAAACCACATAACTGTACTAGACATGTGTGAAATTAATGTTGGGAAAAAATAAATACTCTGAACCCCAAGTGGATTTACACAAACTGAGACAGTCAAAAAGCGTTAGGTTGTGCCCCGCTCTCCTCTACTTACTAGAGTAATTTTGCTGTAATACTCTATAGTATTTTTTCATGTGGGTTATATTGAGTTTAGAGTTTGTTTTCAGTCACAGCCTTCTTTCCAGTTTCGTCTGTGGGACGTGAATGATACGTTTATGTGTTTTCCCTGTGGAACCTTTTTCAGTTTAATCTTCATCTTCGTCTTCGTCTTCGTGTGCTTGTATCTACCTTGATTGTCACAACACCTCGCTCCCAATTTCTCTCAACATGGGGACAGGAGACGTGTCTGTCAATAAATGGGGGGAAAAAGTGCTGTAACTTAATTGCATTACTTATTTGAATATAACTCAGATATTTAGTTGTAAATTTAAAAGTAACGCAATACTTTACCAGTTACTTTTAAAAAGTAATCTGTAAAAAATATGTTACTCACATTACTTGCAATGCATTACCCCAACAATGTAAATCAGACTAATAAAAGTACCCTTTGTCATACATTCAAAATAAAATCTGCTGAAACAATTACATGGTCAATACCAGAAATCATCTGTTTTTCATGTTAGTTTGAAAGCATAGACAAAATGCGGACATGTAAATAAATAATAGATAACATTCCGCCACCTTGCGGTAGGCCTACCTTATTTTCTATCATCGTTCTACCATCTGATCAATGAAAGTCAAAGGACTTTCACTGTCAGAGACAGACACACAGCGAGGCTAACAGTAAGTAGACCCGATGCAGTCTGCAACCCCACAAATATGCTTGTGTTTTTTATATGCGTATTTTTTTTTATATAACATTGCTTGTCTTTTATATTCGTATATGTGTGTGAGAGTGTGTTTATCATTGGGTTCCGAGAAACATAAAAATAGAGCTAGGTTTAATGATTGAATACCGTGTTAGACGTCATATTAAAATTATTGAGAGATGAAAGCTTTGACAACTGTTAATATTGTTAATTACTGAGTAATATTGGTCTTATTACAAGATTTTGAGAATGTTATTTCTTTGTAAAATACATATAATTTCATGTTACACTTGCAACAAACCTACTCGGTAGGCTAGTAATTTGGTTAACTAAAATGAAAGTGAAAGCGATAAGGGGATTTTAAACATGTTATTTTTAGTCTGTCAAACAGATGGCGGTAAAGAGCAGCACAATACAGCAGTCTCTCTTAGCGATGGGCATTCCGGCTCTTTTTCGTGAGCCGGCACTTTTAACTCACAAACGGCTCTTTAAAAAATAAATGTTTTAACTATGATTTTGATTATGATAGGTGTGAAAACAATTCTAATTAAATTATTAAATGAAATCATACCCACAGTGTCTCACAATTTCTTTAAAAATGCATTGTTTGAATTTTTTTAAATAATTGCATTTAAATTACAACATTTTAAAGTATAGAAACAACATAAAAAACCCCAGTTTGAATCTGAACAACATAATAGAACCCATATTAAAGAAAAATAAATAACTGAAAGGATTGAACTGGTCCCTCTTTTTCTCCATTCTTTATTGCCATGTTATAACCAGTATGAACTATCTCACTAGTTATGTATAACTAGCATGAACACACACACACACACACACACACACACACACACACACACACACACACACACACACACACACACACACACACACACACACACACACTTTGAATTAGTCTATTATTTAAAATAAAATTTAAATCACTCATTATTTCATAATGATTTAATTTCTATAGGTTATTTTTAAAAATAGAGTCGGCTCTTCAGATATGCGAGCCAGCTCCCGACGTTCACCTACAAGAGTCTCATTCGCGAACGACCCATCACTAGTCTCGCTGACTAAGGTGATATCATGGCCATGGATACATTAATGATAGAAGCAGATACAAATAGGCTGGTGACACGTAGTTCTCACTTAATTTTTCATAGTGATGATCAGCCAATAAAGTGATAATCAAATTAAGTGTATTTAAATCTGTTTCAGGGTGACTAAACAACACTCAGTTTGTTTAAAAAGAAGAAAGAAAAGCAAAAAATGATCAAGCACCAACTCCAACAAAATGAAATTACTAAAGGTAAGATTTTGGAATAATAAATTATGGGGAAAACAGTATTCTTTATTGTCTTTATTGTCTTTAAAAATACTACAACCTTGTATTAAAACCTGAAGTTCATATTCCAAAAATACACAAAAAACATACAACACACTATGTTCTCCATTTTAAAGGAAAATACTTTATAATTCAGACTGGCAAGTCTGACGATACACAGAAGCAGATTTTACATCATCTCCTTCAACAAAGACCTGGTTTAAAGGAGGTGCACAGTTTGAGCAAGTGTGATGTGATTCTGGTTTTCTGCACCATTTATTCACGGACAGGAACTGACATTGATGCTGCACTGAATAAACTCAAATGTTCAGGTAACTTCAAAATTTAAGCACCAGATAAGGACTTAGATATGAATGTATAAGTAGAAATATTATGTACACATTTATCTTATGTGTCTTTATTAGAAACAGAATTCAAACCAGCTATTTTTATGGTGCTTCATCACACACTTGAGCCAAAGATCATAGAAGACAGCAGCCGATATGTGACCAGGATGAATACACTCACTGTGGACTTTCTGTTCCATGAAGATTCGGGTTTGTTGAAATGCAAAAGGAATGATGAGGCGCTGACCAAAATTGTTCAACCTTTTAAGCTTCAGGTATACCTCTTTGAGTTTATTTTTAACCTTGAGTTTTGTTTTGTTTTTACTTCTATTGTTTAATTAATTTGTGTGTAAAACGAATTATGTGGACATTAATTAATAATAATGAACTATATATATATATATATATATATATATATATATATATATATATATATGTGTGTGTGTGTGTGTGTGTGTGTGTGTGTGTGTGTGTGTGTGTGTGTGTGTGTGTGTGTGTGTGTTGTTCAAAACATTTTATTTAATAATAATATATGCTGTTCTCCCTTTAGAATCGATGGAATTGGTCTCCTATCATCATATTCATCTGTATCTCGACTTTCTTTGGTCTTTTGCTGTGGTACAGGTGAGATTATTGGGTAAACTGGTCATCTTTTCATTTTGCAACAATTTACTGAATTCAAGTTCTGCATTTTTCTGCAGATAAGATGCATGGCATGGAACACAAACAAATGAAGAGAAAGACCATTTATTTCTTTAATGACAAGAGAGAATGTTACTCATTATCACATTGTCATTAACAAAAATAAACAATAATATGCTCTATAATGTGTTAAGCTTTTTATGCATGCAAATAGATAATTGTTATGCTTTATAGCCTGAACATCAACCTTCAGACTGAGAAATTCAGTGTTACGACTGAATTACAGTTGATTTACTTCCATTGTACTTGAAGTGGAAATAACATAACAGTATATAACTGTTTTGTTAATTACTCACCCTTGTGTCATTCCAAACCCGTAAGACCTTCGTTCATCTTCAGAACACAAATTAAGATATTTTTGATGAAATCTGAGAGCTTTCTGACCGCTTATAGACTGCAAAGTTACTACCACTTTCAAGGAATAGAAGGATAGTAAAGACATCGTTAAAGTAGTCTTAGTAGTGACTACAGTGGGACTACAGTGGTTCAACCTTAATGTTATGAAGTGAATACATTTTGTGCGCAAAAAAGAAAAATAACATCTTTATTCAACAATCTCTTCTCTTCAATGGCATTCGTAGTAAACACAGTGTAGCGCTTCCAGGTTCTACATCAGAATGGCACCTCATTATTGGCCGACACTGTTCACATGAGCACAACAACACATCCATGTGATGCTGATACTGGAGCCGGCCGATAATGTCCTGGGCTGAATCCGAAATCGCCTCCTACACCCTCAATCACTATTCCCTACTTTAGTCCACTAATACAGTTCACTTGAAGGAGTGAATGAAAACAAGTGAGCAAATTCGGACATCCGCTGTGTGTACATCAGCTGTACACTCGTTATTGCAGTGCAATGTGGTATAGAATGAGTGCACTCAATAACGTCCACTATGGTTTTGGACACCACTACAAATGGCTGTCCCCTGAAATAATGCCCTATTTAAGGGTATAGGGGGCGATTTCGGATTCAGCCTATAGGTTTCATTTTCCAGTATTGTTTATGCTAGGGCCCAATCCCAATTCTATTTTATACCTCTTTGCCTACCCCTTCCCCTTGCCCCTTGAAACAGAGTGGCAAGGCATAGGGGTGAAAATATTCTCTTCTGTTAGACGATTGTCATCGTCTAACTCATGGTTGAAAAATACACTCACCTAAAGGATTATTAGGAACACCATACTAATACTGTGTTTGACCCCCTTTCGCCTTCAGAACTGCCTTAATTCTACGTGGCATTGATTCAACAAGGTGCTGAAAGCATTCTTTAGAAATGTTGGCCCATATTGATAGGATAGCATCTTGCAGTTGATGGAGATTTGTGGGATGCACATCCAGGGCACGAAGCTCCCGTTCCACCACATCCCAAAGATGCTCTATTGGGTTGAGATCTGGTGATTGTGGGGGCCATTTTAGTACAGTGAACTCATTGTGATGTTCAAGAAACCAATTTGAAATGATTCGAGCTTTGTGACATGGTGCATTATCCTGCTGGAAGTAGCCATCAGAGAATGGGTACATGGTGGTCATAAAGGGATGGACATGGTCAGAAACAATGCTCAGGTAGGCCGTGGCATTTAAACGATGCCCAATTGGCACTAAGGGGCCTAAAGTTTGCCAAGAAAACATCCCCCACACCATTACACCACCACCACCAGCCTGCACAGTGATAACAAGGCATGATGGATCCATGTTCTCATTCTGTTTACGCCAAATTCTGACTCTACCATCTGAATGTCTCAACAGAAATCGAGACTCATCAGACCAGGCAACATTTTTCCAGTCTTCAACTGTCCAATTTTGGTGAGCTTGTGCAAATTGTAGCCTCTTTTTCCTATTTGTAGTGGAGATGAGTGGTACCCGGTGGGGTCTTCTGCTGTTGTACCCCATCCGCCTCAAGGTTGTGTGTGTTGTGGCTTCACAAATGCTTTGCTGCATACCTCGGTTGTAACGAGTGGTTATTTCAGTCAAAGTTGCTCTTCTATCAGCTTGAATCAGTCGGCCCATTCTCCTCTGACCTCTAGCATCAACAAGGCATTTTCGCCCACAGGACTGCCGCATACTGGATGTTTTTCCTTTTTCACACCATTCTTTGTAAACCTTAGAAATGGTTGTGCGTGAAAATCCCAGTAACTGAGCAGATTGTGAAATACTCAGACCGGCCCGTCTGGCACCAACAACCATGCCACGCTCAAAATTGCTTAAATCACCTTTCTTTCCCATTCTGACATTCAGTTTGGAGTTCAGGAGATTGTCTTGACCAGGACCACACCCCTAAATGCATTGAAGCAACTGCCATGTGATTGGTTGATTAGATAATTGCATTAATGAGAAATTGAACAGGTGTTCCTAATAATCCTTTAGGTGAGTGTATGTGTGTGTGTGTGTGTGTGTGTGTGTGTGTGTGTGTGTGTGTGTGTGTGTGTGTGTGTGTGTGTGTGTATGTATGTATGTGTGTGTGTGTGTGTGTGTGTGTGTGTGTGTGTGTGTGTATGTGTATATATATATATATATATATATATATATATATATATATATATATATATATATATATATATATATATATATATATATATATAAAACCCTGCACATTTCATTTATCTATTACTATTAAGTAATTTTTGTTGATTGGCTGTTTCCTTAAAGGTCCTGAAATTTGTCAAGTTTTTCAACAGGTGTCTTTTTTAATTATATGATGTCACTACATTGTTGTCTTGACACAAGCCAATTGCTACATTGTTGATTGTGGTTTTGAGTGTCGATACATCTGCCCTCTTCAGGGAACACACAAACGAGCAGTAATCTCAGACAATTTAATCCAGATATTTTAATCCAATCTAAAAATTAGTTTGAAGAACCAAATTAGCCAGAGTTCAGTTGTCATGATTAGAAGATCTGGCGTCTGCCAAATCATCTCAGCATTAAGTGAGGTACAAAGAATGGACCCCTGGCTTGGTCCTCTCTAGTTCTTCACTCTAGTCCTTGCTCTGCTTCCAAAGCTCCTCCATGAGAGAGAGACAAAACTGGTGTGGCGCGCAGATGTTCCTTAGCAATCACGCCACCGACCTCGCCCCGTTCTCAAGGCTCTCGGCCTTGTCTTGCCTGCCACACCCACATTATCTTTGGGGAAATATCATGAGTATTATGTGAATAAAATAGATTTAAGTCTACATAATCAGTGGATTAGTAGGGATCATTCCTGATTGAACATTAAATGTCTTAATAAAAGGTCACAGGAAAAGGTCACCTATTCTGAAACTATATAATGAAATGCATTTAAAAACAATTGTCTTGTGACAAAGCTTCTATTTATAAATAAAGAGAAGCTTTAATTTCTCAGTACAGATGAAGGAAGCTCTAATGAAACAAAAAGTGACAGGCACCTCAGTGGCCAGACCTTGGCAGTATAAAAAAAAGCTGCGGAAATCACTTTATTCATCATATCATCCAGACGCCCAGACATTTGAACGATTATACAAGATCAAAAACAAAATGAAAACTGCTGCAGCTTTCATTGTTCTTGGCTGTCTCCTTGTACTGAAGGTGAAAGGTGAGCTTGCTAGCATATAAATAATGTTTTATGTTTGTTTTGCACATTAAAATGATCTTTGGCATTGTGATATTTTGAAATATGAATTCTAAAACCGATCTGAATGAACACTGGATTGTTTTAGACCAAACAGGGGATGTAAAGGGTAGATGCTTTTGTGCTGATAAAGAAATGAACGAAGTCTCTCGAAAGGCAATCGCGAAGGTTCAGATCATCCCATCAAGCCCTTCTTGTAAAGGAGATTGTGTAAGAATTTGATGCATAAATGCTTTGAATAAATATTTTGTATATGTACATTTTGTATACAGCTCGCAGTGTGAATCAAGCATAAGAGCCAAAGTCCTGATCCACCTGTTACGATTAATCTTGAAATCAGCAATTTCTAAAAATCAATTTCTGAATCTCTAAAAATCATCTGCTTTCATACATTACAAAGGAGACACAATTTATACTTTCATTTAATTGAAATGCTGTGATATACACAATGTCATCAATGTACTAGACAAAAGATTTGTTCATCTGATGTTTTCTTTGCTAAAATAACAGTTCAAGCAAACATACATTTTTTCTTGCAATGTCTTCCTTTAACCTATTCTCACAATGACAGATGCTCTGAAAAAGGAATTGAGTACTTTCCCATCTGAAAATCAAAATGAGGTACAATATCAGTTTCACTTGATTGTCTGCATTGCAAACCTTAAGCCATTACATTTATTAAAGCACATGCATGAAATAAATCCTAAAGTGAAAATACTTTTACAGTTCAGTACTTTGATGGGAGGCAAACTTCTGGCTTGAACATTATACACGCAATTCAATATTTTCTCTCTTTTTTGAAAAGTAAGAGAGAGCTCATATGGTTTAGTAAAGCAGAGCATTTCTCCGAAGTACTTCGTTCTAGAGGAAGTCTCAGGTCACATGTGGCCGCCATGTCTCAAAATGCTACAAAATGTGAAACACAGCGCATTAAATTTCCTGTTTACTGATCACCGCTCTAAAAATATGTACAGTTACAACGCTGATGCAATGCCGGGTTCCTGATCTTGTGGCATTAAGTCCTTTATTTGAAGGTAGCCTAATCTCAGTGTGCTTTACATTCATTTGTAACTATTCAGCTTTGATTTATCTAAAAAAGAAAAAGAAAAGAGAAAATATGAAGCATCAATAATAAAAAGAACCAGTAAAACCCCTTGACTTTCCATTCTCAGCTGCTTAAGTAGGCTATAGACTACATTCTTGAGTCAAATATGGGGAAATAAGGGGAATACCATGAGCCAATTTAGACAGGGACACACACATAAATTGGAACATGTCCAAATTTGGCAAGAGCCGGTTGAAGACTTTGCTGAGTAATACTGAAAATTCCTTGCCATGGCACTACTGTAGGCTATTAAATAGGATGGTGAAATCAAATGCTAATTATTCTTCTGCTGAATCACCATCTTGATGTCTATTCTGAATATTTTTCAAATTACGGTATTCGGTGGTCAGACATTTCCTAAAATTCGCTATTTTCCGTGGGCAGTTCGCAGCGCTGTAACAGACGCGGGTGAACGGCACTGCTCTATCGTATGACTATGCGGAATCGCTCGCTCATGTTTCACAAAATACTGACGCATCTTGCGTCTCATTTAACGATTAGAGTGAAAATAACCTCAAAGCACTTCGTATTAATATTGCTGCAATATGACTGCAGTTAGTTCGATTGTTTTGTCACGGACTGGTGAATGTGATTTCATGTTGCTGATCCAACATTCCAATCAGACAGTTAGATTTGAGGGACAAGTTTAGAGTTGATGTCAAGTTTAGGCTTACAATCAGGGTTAGGTGCCTTTACATCAGTGTTATTCACCTATCATTTCCCACTGATTTTAGGGATAACTTATGGGTAGTAGGGTTATAAGGATAGGGCTAGGGCAACATTTTCAGACAGGAATGTTTTTCTTGGTAAAACTGCGGCGCAAAAGCTTTAAAATAATATACAGGGGAAAAAAATTAAATAACATTTATATCCATTATTGCATTGAAGCATCATTTTAAGTTCTTCATTATAGGGTTGTTATGATGTGGCATTAGGTCAGTACACTGTCAGAAAAAAGGTACATTGCTGTCACTGGGGCTGTACTCTAAGGTATAAAACCAAAAATATGTAAATATGTACATTTAAGGTATTAATACGCACTCTTAAAGTACTGATATGTACCTTATAAGGTATTAATAGGTACCATTTAGGGGTGAGTAAGGTACAAAGATGTACCTTTTCACTTCTGTACCTTAGGGTACTGCCCCAGTGACAGCAATGTAACTTTTTCTGAGAGTGTATGATGTCATTTTTGACAATGGAAATGAAAGTGAAATCCCAAGGTATATGCCTATAAAAGCTTAGGTTCACATTCACATCTCGTATCACATCTTGGACAAGCATGAGCCGGACAATCTTTCTCCTGTCCTTGGTCTTCCTAATCTGCATGGCTTTTACTGAGGGTAAGAGCCTTTTCTCTTATCTTGCTTTTCAGCATAATGTCATGAAATTAAGCCTACACTTGTAGCCTACTACATGTTTGATGAGTGCAAGTTTAAGTACCTGTTTAGATCCAACATCTTTTTGCTTTTTGGCATTATAGTGAGCAGACAAACATAACAAATCTAAACAGGTCACCTAAATAATAAGTTAAATATTTTACACTTGAGTAGCAACATCCAGATACGGTAGCATCTAGTTTTTATTAATATCTCTGCTTTAGGCCAACAGCTGTTCATAAGCAAGCGATGCCTGTGTCGCAGAACATATGACAGACTGCAGCCTGCAAACATCAAGGAATGGAAAGTGCACAAACCAAGTGCATTCTGTGACATCACTGAGATTGTGTAATGCAAGCTTTTTATTTAGATTTTGTGTGTGTGTGTGTGTGTGTGTGTGTGTGTGTGTGTGTGTGTGTGTGTGTGTGTGCGCGCTGGTAAACCCTACCTAATGGGGACAAAATGTCCCCACAAAGATGGCAATATCCAAAATCCTTGTCCTTGTGGGGACAGTTTTTGGTCCCCATGAGGAAAACACCTTATGAATAATACTAAGTGATGTTTTTTGAAAATGTAAAAATGCTGGGTTGTTTTAACCCAGTAAATGGGTTGTTTTAACCCAGCATTTTTTAGAGTGTATATTCTATCCTCTTACACTAACCCTACCCCTAAACCTACCCATCATAGTAAACTTTCTGCATTTTTACATTTTCAAAAAACATCACTTAGTATTATTCAGCGTACGGGTTATACTTTATAAAAACCATTAATGTCTAGGGAAAGTCCCCATACAACATGGAAACACAATAGAGAGAGTGTGAGTGTGTGTTAAACAATGTGTGATCAACAGATATTTGATCAGTGTAAACTAAATGCTCCATATTTTGCCAACAGTGTGATTTTGAAGAAACCTCATCATAAAAAAGTCTGCTTGAATCCTAAATCACGACTAGGAAATCAACTACAAGCAAATTAAGACGCTTTCTGGACAGCTGAGCACCAAGTACACGTCAGATCATCCATCAGATGACTATGTTCAGGGTCTCTTGGTATTGTCATTTTGAAAATGGAAATGAAAAAAAGAAGAAGTGATAATTCAGCTTAAATTACTTTGAAGTATTATAAAAGAAGAGACAAAGGAAGGAATTAGACTGCCAACACATTCTGCTGTTTCTGTGCCAGGATGCTGTCATTGGGCTTTTTTTTTTTTATGTCATTTGCTCTGATACTATTGTCTGATTTTTTTTTTTTTAAATATATGTTTTGAAGTTTGTAGACTGAAGTTTTCTGAAGTTTGAAGAATGAATGAAATTATGAGTATGAATTTGTCATTTTTCTTTTTTTATGATGTTCTTTGGATTTGAGTGATTGTCCAGATTGTTTTCATTAAATATTATTCCATACCAAATTAAAGAGGTCGTCTGAGGCATTCATGGGAAACCCACATACCTTTGAATTTGGTCAACCTATATCTGTAACTTCCTTTATGGTTTTCGGTAAAGAAGCCTAGAAAAAAAAAAAAAAAAAAACAAGCAAAGATCTACATAAATCATTAAACTGAGTTTCAGTATAAAATGTAAAAAAATCTGAAGCACCCAACGATGAAAAACAAAGTTCAAATCTGGGTCAACATCAAAATGATAAGAATCAGATATAGACAAATCAAAAGGCTTAAAAGGTCTCGGATTCAAAATTGAATTTGTTGGAATCAATAATGCAAAAGTACTATACAAATGATATGTGATTAATCAAAATACAATAAGTGACTAATCTACTGAACGGTTTGGTTTTCTGTTATTGCTTTATCTGAAACATGGTTTACAGAAAATTCTAAAGATTTTTTTTTTATTATCTAAATACAACTCTGTTCATCATGTTAGAGAGAATAGATTGGGAGGATGAGTATCTCTTTATTTATGAAGAGTATGAATTTAAAATTAAAGCTGCGAGCAGCGATGACGGGCCCAAGCCGGTGGCACCGCCACCCCGGTGGCTTCAGGGCAACTGTGCACGACAGGCAATATGCATTTAAACAGGAGAATATTTTTTTACAAATATTTTAAATATGCCACATTTACCGCAGCAGCTGGTGCCACTATGAGCACAAGCCACACCCATGATGTCATTGAAATATAGATTCATTTTATGGTCATAGGATATAATAGGTCACTTTCAAATATGCGCAAAGTTATCTTTTGCAGCTCAAGAATTCGTAAGTCCAGAAGGCCAGTATTTAATTCAAGGCATTTGTATAGGTTTTTTTTTTAAACTTTTGTCACACTAAAGTGATAGTTATTTGTGATAGCCTATGATATGAAACGCATCTAAACTCTGTTGCGTACGTGTAAACATGGGTACACACAACACATATTATACGTTAAAATATCTTAAGATCAACCATCATTACGTAAAGTACATTAGGCAAGTTGTTTATTTATTTATTTTTTGTAGCTAAAATAATGTTTTAATAAAATGACTGTCAAAGTCATTTGAATTCACCTCATTAACTGCAGCAGTCGGTGCTGCTATGACCACAAACCACAACATCTATGAGATCAATTCAATTTAGATGAGTTTCATGTCAGATGATGTCAAAGGGCAATTTCAAATGAGTGCAGAAATTATAAACAGCCACTTTATAAAATCATGTGAAATTTACTTTAATCAATTTGAATTCTATCAGTAAATAATTCATTTAAAAGACATGCATCATACGTGATCTTTGCAAACACAGCACATGACCTTCTGTAAAGCCCATGTATCTTGTATAGAAAACACACACACACACACACGTAAAAAAAGAGAAAAGAATACCATCTTGAATGAGTACATGAAATCTCAGATGTCATGTGATAAGATTTGCAACTCAAATGTCTTTTAGAAAATGAATCCTGTCTGAATAGTGCTATAGTGTTTAATTTAAAATGTGAAGTTATCATTTGCTGCAATATGATTTTAAATCCGTTAAATATAATAGAACTATATTAAAGTAATCTGAACGCCACATTTACTGCAGCAAATAAGTCCTTAAGTCCAGCATTTATCTAAAGGTCTTTTTATGTTTTTATTAACATAATGACATTCAGAATACTGCAGGTGCACCCATCCCCCTTCCACACACACAAAGAGAGAAAGAGAATGCAAAGACAGAGAGGCATGCTTTCACAGTTTTTCTTTTTTTTTTTGCTTCATAACCAAGTCAACAGTGCCATCTATTGGACAATGAAGGGAGGGCAGACAAAATAAGATTCAGATGAAATATATTACATAAAATAAATACATTGATCTGAAAAATAGTACATTCATTTTAAATTCACCCAGGTTCAATTACCGAACACACAATCTTAATTTAATTTAAATCAAACAATGATTTTACAAGAAATTAGACATTTTCTGTTTCCCTTTTTTGTCCTTCATTTAATCCCTCGCCATAGCAGCACCGTTTGAGATATCCTATAATCGTTCGCACTATAGCATCTTCAGTGTCTTTGTTTCATGTTGACCGAGTTTGGTGTCGATTCCATGCATCTCCTACGAATAGTTTATAATAACTCAGAGCCTGATTTATCCAAAATTACAAATTCAAACCAAAATATCTGACTTCCTGTTGGTCAGAGCTATTGACTGTAAATTAGAAAGATGTCCGGCTTGATGAGAACAATATATATACAGAGTTTGGTGACTGTAGATAAAACTAACCCCCCCACTTTTGTCAAAAGGTGGCGCTACTGAGCCCCTCCACCACGCCCGTTTCTAAGACTTTGGCCATATCTACTGGAAGGCATCACTGATGTGTGTGTTGATGTTCATGCCATTTCAAGCATGCTAAGAGTCTCAAAAACACCCCAAAAGATTATTAAACTTTGACACGTTGCCATGGCAACAGTACTTAAAATATCAGGAATCCATTCATATGTCTATATCTGCCATGTTTTGACATTATACTGATGAAGTTTGAAGTAAATCGGGTGAAAATAAGACGGTGATTCAAAGCATTTTTGAAAGTGACACTTCCTGCTGCCAGTTGGTGGCGCTATAACTTTGACTCACAAAAGTCATATCCATGTGATCGGCCTCTTACAACGAACACACAGCTGAAGTTTCATCCAAACCGGTCAATGTATGCAGAAGTTATAACACACTTCCTGTTTCCCATTTTCTCGCCATAAATTCGTCTCCTGCCACGGCCAAACCGTTCGAGATATCAAAAATCCGCTCGCAATTTAGCATCCTCAATGCCTTGACTTCATGCTGACCGAGTTTGGTGCTGATCGGGTTAATCGCCTAGGAGGAGTATTTCAAATTCCACAGTATGCGTTTTAAAACGACCCATAATAGCTCACTTCCTGTTGGGCTGACGCATAACTTAGAGCACGGATGTTGTTCGGCCCGATGAGTTCTATATGTGTACCGAGTTTCATACTAATACATGCAAGCGTTTTGGATTTATGAACCAAGTTTCATATCGCATTCTAGGGGGCGCTGTCGAGCCCCCTGCCACGCCCGGGTACCAAACCCAGCCCAAACCCTGATGGCCGCACGTTCCGACGAGTGTGCAAAGTTTCAAGAGTTCTCGAGCATGTTAAGGGCCCCAAAAAGGCCAAAAAGGCGAACATTTTATTATTATTATTATTTTTAATAATAACAATAATAATAATAATCCTTAGAAGAACAATAGGGCCTTCGCCCTTTCAGGGCTTGGGCCCTAATTAGGGATGATCTCGCCTTAAATCAGATGGAAGTGAAGTGGAATGTTTATTTGTTGAGCTTTCT
The DNA here is from genome assembly GCA_018749465.1 of Paracanthobrama guichenoti. Classification (NCBI taxonomy): domain Eukaryota; kingdom Metazoa; phylum Chordata; class Actinopteri; order Cypriniformes; family Gobionidae; genus Paracanthobrama; species Paracanthobrama guichenoti. Next base: position 24,622,997 of record CM031947.1, read on the forward strand.
ACTGGTTTTGGAGGAAATTACATTATTATTGGGGTTATTTACCGACCACCTGATTCTAGTATTCAAAATTTTAATGAAAGTTCAGGACAATTCACTTGATTTGATAAATAATGAGCATAAATACTGTTATATTTTAGGGGATTTTAATATAAAGCTCTTGAATTATTTTGATACCCCTACTGCAGGTTCTCTCAATATTCTCTATTCTGGTTATTATTTTCCTCTTATTCATAAACCTACACGAGTTAAGGAAAATTCAGCAACATTGATTTATAACTTATTCTCTAAGTGAAGGAATTAAATCTGGTGTTCTATATTCAGACTTGTCTGATCAGTCTCATATTTCATTATACTGAAATTAGGGTTAACTGAGTTAAACTTTCAAAAGAAATACAGTTAAATATTTCTAAATTTAAAGATTTGAACGCTAGCATCTCTTGGGATGATCTGTATGAGGAATATGATGCTGATAGAGCATATCAACAATTCATGCACTGTAAACATTTTTTTTTTTTAAAGTTACCGGTTGCCTTAATTTTGAGTTCACTGACATGAAAAATTTGAGTTAATACAATGAACGTCACCCTTTATTCAAATAGTATTAAAAGATTTTGTATATTAAGCATATTGCGTAATTGTGTTTTATTTGTTATAATGCAGTGAAACATGCCAAATTGTGCTATTTTCATGATTTATCACAACAGTTTTTTTTATTTATGTGGTTCAGATACAATAATATTTTGAGTTTCTATTTATTAAACCCATTTCCTCCATTGTATTAACTCATTTTTAATTCCAAAGAACTCAACATTTTAAGGCAACCAGGTTACTTACTTTAAGTTAAACCAACAATATTTTTTTACAGTGTGTATATAAACTAATTTTAATTCTATTCTTTATAAACATCAGTATGGATTCCGCAAAACCACTCTACTTATATGGCTTTGCTTCACCTGATTGACAATGTTACTCTTGCACTTGAAAATCATGAATTTACTAGTAGTATTTTTTAGACTTGTCAAAAGCTTTTGATACAGTTAAACATTATATTTTATTGGAAAAGTTGTATGAATATGGTTTTCATGATCTTACATATAAATGAAAAATTACATCTCAAATAAAAGACAGTTTGTTTGTTTTAAGGGTTGCTATTCTAGTACAGCAAGACTATTCTGTGGGGTTCCTCAGGGGTCCATTCTTGGACCTTTACTATTTCTTATTTATATAAATGATTTAGCAAATGTTTCAAATATTCTTACTCCAATAATGTTTGTAGATGACCTTAGTTCTCTCTCACTCAAATTTGTATTTATTAAGAATGCAAATGATGGTCTCATCGCTTATGCTAATTGGTTTAATTTAAATAAATTATCTTTAAATTAAAAAAATCTAACTTTATTATTTTTAGTGGTATGAAATTATGCTCAAAGGATTTATTAAAAATCACAATCGAGTCTACTGAGGTGCCTCAAGTGTCAACTGCAAAATTCTTGGGAGTTTTTGTTGATGAGAATCTGAGTTGGAGGGAACAAGCTAACTACATAAGCAGAAAAATACATAAATCTACTGGTATAATAAGGAGGGTTAGGCATCTTGTTACTACATAGTGTCTTCTTCTCACTTTTCCTATTACTCTTCAAAAATCCTTCAGAAACGTTTTGTTAGGATTGCAACCCGATCAAATGCATATACTTCATCTGCTTCTCTTTTCAGAAACTTCATATTCTTACTGTTTATGATATTAACGTTTCTTAAATTTGTGTCTTTATTTATAAGATATTCATATGAAGGTAACATTCCAAAGCAATTCAAGATATATTTTAAAGTAAATTCACAGGTTCACAGTCACTTAACTCGTCAATGCTCAGATTTTCATCTTCCTAAAATTCTCACTTATAGAGGTCAATATTCTATATGATATAGGGGTATTAAGTTATGGAATGGTTTATCTCATCTAGCAGAAAAATGTTCTTTAATATGTTTCAAAAGATGTATAAAAAAGCATTTTATTGCTGCTTTGTAATTGTGTTTTTTTATTGATGTCTCATGCACTTTATATGGTTTGTTTTTGAGTAGGTATATTATTATTATTATTATTAATTAGTATTATTATTATATACATGCTGTAATTAACTTGTTGCAGTTGTACACATTCATATATTTACAATTAACTTTTTTGTTGTTGTTTAGGTGGAGGCTTTAAATAAGCCCTTTGGGTTTTTTGCCTCTCCCTGCACAATATATGGATTGTATTTTTGTTTTTTATTGTGTATATTTTATATTTGTGCAAATAAACTTAAAATAATAATAATAATAATGTTCTCCAGATGATTTGAGATGATCCATTGAGTCTGTATACGAATCACATGATCATGACACAAATGTACTTTTTTGATTAGTGACCTAGATATAGTGCAGAATCTGAATCTATTTATTTATTTATTTGTTGTCAGATTATGCCCCCTACTGGACATGATTTGTAAAGGCCATACACAAACTGCACCCTACAGCAGAGGTCTTCAACCCTGCTGCTGGGGACCCACTGTCCTGCAGAGTTTAGCTCCAACCCTAATCAAAGACAGGTGAAGCTAATCAAGCTCTTCAGGATCACTTGTTGAAAATACACAGGCAGGTGTGCTGAAGCAGGTTGGAAATAAACTTTGCAGGACAGTGGGTCCCCAGGACCAGGGTTGAAGACCTCTGCCTTACAGTATGTCAATAAATAAATCATATTGTCTTCAAACAAGATTTAATAATGATAGATCCAGGGTGATAAAGAAGACTCTAAGTCTGTGATGCACTTGGAAATGGAAAAATAAACAAAAAATCTATAAGGAGTAAGTGTGAGCAAAAATGTGCCAATGGCATGTGCTCCTAACCCTAAAGTGTTCATTATACATTACAATGTGTTTGTCCAAGAAAGAATAAGGATTTTTGAAGGCCACCACCACTGCATGTTTCACTGCCATATTAGAGCAGCAGATGGCAGTGAAAAACTAAATACCATTCAGGTTTTCATTTTGCAGTAGTGATTCAAGGCAGAAGATCACTACTGCAAAATGAAAAAGCCCAAAAGGTGTTAAAAAACAGTCAAGCTACTTCTGACTGTTTGTTCCTGTAGAAATCTTTAGTTTGATTTCTTATCAAACGAAATTAGGGGTAAATCTGTTATTTAACAGATAGTTCTTTAGTGCTGATCTAAGAGCAGAAGACACGAGCCAGGTTTAAATCCCAGTTGCACAGGTTGGGCATGTTGTCACAATGCGAGCCCCTATTAGAACTATGATATTATATTCTATACTTTTATGAATTCTTTTGAGAAACCATGAGAAAAGGGTGAATAATGACAGAGTCAATGTTCAGAAATTATTCGTTATTATTATTATTATTATAATGTTTTGAACTATTCCGTATAGCTGTATATTGCAGGGTGTTTGTTGTCAAACTCATCCCAAGTGGATTTACACAAACTGAGAAAGTCAAAAAAGTGTTAGAGGAGGCAGGATTGACGTTGAACGTTTCCAAATGTGAGTGGGCCAGGCAAGAAACAGACTACCTGGGATATCACCTGGGCAACGGACAACTGAGACCACAGGTGGACAAGGTGGAGGCCATCCGAAGACTAAGAAAGAAGTGAGGTCATTTCTAGGACAGGTGGGCTAGTACAGAAGATTGGCTGCGCCGGCCAAGCCGAACAAGCGATCGCTTATGACGTCACGGCCTGGGTCAAGCTAGCGCAGTGCAACCGGAAGCTGACGAAACCATTGTCTAGAGTGAATAGGTGTTTCTGTCTGTACTTAACTGTCAAGATTAGGTGTTCAGTGTATTATGTGTGAATGTATTACGGTTTTATTATTATAATTATAAGTGGGGAATGGGTTATTATTGATTGCTTATAACAGATGGCAAGTAGGTGAGGTACTTGGGTAGGTAAAAAATGTTACATGTACCTGGAAATGGTAGGGCCCAAAGGGGGTGGGGTTTGGCCTATATAAACCCAGGCTAACCCTAAATACCGTTACTGTGGTGCCTCAGCAAAAACCCAATCGCTCGTATACGGCGTATACCTATATTTTTTGGAGTATTGTCTGATTTATTTTATTTATTCATTTATTTTGGTACTTTGGCATTTTTTGGGGACACTTGTACATATTCTTCACTGTGGACGAACCTCTCTGACACTGTAAATAAATTCCACCTTGCACAAAGTGCTTCAGCGAGTGCTCCATCATTTTTTACATCCCTTTACGGACTCACATTTCTCCCCGAAGGCGAGCCGGTAGGCTCGTCTTCATCACAGGTTGTGCCCCGCTCTAAAAAAAAAAAAAAAAAAACATTAGAAGATTGTATTTATTTTAGACAAACCAGGACACTTAAAGTATCAAAATAAAGTTTAATGCCGCTAATGTTATTTTTTCTCCAGTGAACAATCATTAGGCCTATAAGACAATTTAGGATGAGGGCTGTATACTCAATATATCAGTGCTGTTTGTTATGCTACATGTAGCTGAATGGCAGTGTGCTGAAAAACCATGGGGGAGTAGGAAAAAAAACTATAGGATAAGTAATTTCGTAAACATCTTTTCATTTACCAGGGTTCCCGATTAGTAATATGCAAATAATGAGTCATACCTACAGTAGAAATGTGAGCCTCGTGTGGTCAGAATCCACTGAAGCGCCCCCACGTGCTAAATATCAATGCGAGTCCTTGAAGCGCAGCTGCATCTGTTTCGTGATCGGAATCGGAAAGTGGAACAAAAACCTTAATGCATTGTGTAGACCTCATACGCACCACTACCCACACACATAGTCTATTAATGAACTTATTAAACCCTCAGTTCGTGCTGTGGATTTTGTGGACAATGTTTTGATCAAGTGGCTGAATGTCAAATTGCTATTTACCATTCTGAATAGCTGGGGAAAAAAAAAAAAAAAAAATGCGCTTATTATGTAAATGCAGGCTGATTCCACAGACTGAATGAATACATTTTCCAGAATGACATAGGCTATAGTTAGGCCTACGTTTTTTTTTTTTTTAATAGCCTATAACCTTTATTAAGTCATAATGCAGCCCCTTGAAAGTATGCTGGGGTTCCAGTTGAGAGAACCCCTGTTTTAATAATGCAAAACTAAATATTTTCACCCAATATCCATAAAGAAGGTAATATAATTATCTGCTTAATATGATAAACCAACTGAACAGGAACAGAAATGTGAAGATGAGCTTCCAGTAACTTTAGAGGTGACAGGCAATACTCAGAATCAGTGAAGAAGTAAGCAAATGTAGTTTCTTGGTTTATATATAGAACAAAAAAATCGACTTTGCAATTCTGTTTCCAGGGTGTTGATTATTTTTCTTTCTTTCTTTCTTTGATGCCTTTTATATATTGCCTTTTATTTGTTTTGTGAAAATGACTTATTTTCTTTTCAAAAATCCAGGTTTTTTTAAGACAGGAGTGTCAATGACAAGCATAACATGACATTTGAGTTGTGATGAAAAATCAAGATCAATTTATTGTAAGTTTTGCCTACATCAAATTCTAGTTATAAAATGAGTGGAGGCAAAAATGAGTTAAAATGTAATTACCACCGCACAATTCTGTTAAACTACAATCATTTGAGATCTGATGAAAATGCTCATGACTCATGAGAAAAACCTCAGCAATGATAGAATTCACCTGTAACGCATGTACACCCACACCCACACACACACACATGTTGTGTTTCCATGTTTTATGGGGACTTTCCATAAACATAATGGTTTTTATACTGTATAAACCATATATATTATATCCCCTTACACTAGCCCTACCCCTAAACCTGCCCATCACAGAAAACATTCTGCATTTTTACATCTTCAAAAAACATCACTTAGTATTATTCATAAGATGTTTTCCTCATGGGGACCAAAAATTGTCCCCACAAGGACAAGGATTTCGGATATTGCCATCTTTGTGGGGACATTTTGTCCCCATTAGGTAGGGTTTACCAGGATACACACACAAACTGTTTTTACATTTATATGAAATCATTTTGTCATACAGTATATTTTTACAAAAATATGTATTACAGAAAAGACAAGGTTTATAAGAACATGATGCACCTGGAAAATGTATTTTCCTTTTGAAGTAAACAAAACCAGATCAAGCTCTCTTTGGGACCTTCTAAAATATATACGTGAGAGGATATTTATTTTCTTTGCTCATGTAGGTTTATAAACAGGTAGGCATAAAGGTTACTGTAAAGGTCACCTTTGACAAATCAGGAAAAAAAAAAAAAAACATCCCATACACATATGGTCAAATGAAAAATGTCATGGGTGGCTGTATAAGTAAGTGCACAAAGGCAAATAGTACAATCAAAACAGTCCTTAATCAAAAAAATCCACATGAAAACTTAGGAAACATCCATTTAACCAAGATGAGACCAGACAAAGAACTGAACAAAACAGGTGCTGCATCCCAATTTGCATACTATCCATCCTAAATAGTATTCGGAAAAAGAAATTAGCATTTCAATGATATGCATTTAAACGGTGACAGGATGCATGTAACGAAACGCCAGAGCGGTCCGTTAAAGCCTATGTCCCAAAGCTTGCATACATTTCTGCTATACACTTTTTCTTCACAACAAGAGTACATACTTTTAGGTCATAGTATAAGTAGACGAATTGGGACGCAGTGAGGGAGTATATACACTGGCTAAATAAGTTAATTAATAGAACAGCAGGTGAACGGAATTATTAATCAGGGGAACACACATGGGCTGAATCCGAAATCACCCCCTAACTATTCTCATTCACTATTCCCTACGTTAGTCCACTAATACAGTTCACTTGAATGAGTGAATGAAAATGAGTGAGCGAATTCGGACAGCTGTTGAGTGTAGCCTACATCAGCTGTGCACTTGGATACTGGGATAGAATGAGTACACTTGATAATGTCCACTATGGTTTCGGACACCACTACAAATGGCTGTCCCCTCAAAAAATGCCCTATTTAAGGGTATAAGGGACAGTTTCAGATTCAGCCTAGAAAACTAGGTCACAATGAAACAAAACCAAAAGAGAGCATACATGTTACAATATGGCACTTTTTCTATGTTATTTATTTTTGCAAAATAAAATTTTTGCAAAATCTTTTCATATTCACATACTTATTTCTTTGTTTTATAGAACACCAGAAAGAAACTGAATCTTTGTTTATTACAAACTGAAATCCTTGGATTGTAGATTTAATTAAATAACAGAGCTGTTAAACAATATAACTGTAATTATGTGCTTCATATAGAAACCAATGATGTTCTTATATCTCTGTTCTTAAATATCTCTTCTGGCCTATTTTTCTTGTGCAAAGTGCTCCAATTTTAATATTAAGACTACTTTCAAATCCTCCATTGATATTCAAATGGATTTATATCTGGATTCATTGCTTGCCACTTCAGAACTGTTTTGTTTTCAACCATTCTTGGAAGGGATTTTTGTCTTGCTGACCCATGAACTTGGATGCAGACAGAGCTTTTAGATGCTGGGTTCCTGGTGCTTCTTCCTTTACGGTAAGGTAAAGAAATGCCCAAGCCAGCACTTGCTCGGAGCTGGGCAGTCTGAAAATAGACTAAATCTTTAGCTCAACAAAGGCAGCATTTTCTGTTCCCTTATTTTGCAATTTCTGTCTGTTCAACAAGGCAGTTTTGTTTGTCAAACTATTTTACTAAACAAGTTTCAGCAAAATTATAATACACATTCATGCAGTATACTAAAATTCCCATCTTAAAAAAAAAAAAAAAAATTACTTGAATCTAGATATGAGTCTAAGTTTGCTTTTTTATTGGTAACACTTTATTTTAGTGTCCTTGTTACACATAAAAAAAAAATTCTAAATTACGACATATGCTCTCAATGACAAATTCGGAACAGTAAGTTCATGCGTTCATGACCTCAAGGTTAGATTATTGTAATACTCTACTGGGTGGTTGCCCTGCACACTTAATAAACAAACTCCAGCTGGTCCAAAACACAGCAGCTAAAGTTCTTACTAGAACCAGGAAGTATGACCATATTAGCACGGTTCTGTCAACACTGCATTGGCTCCCTATTAAACATTGTATACATTTAAAAATATTCTTGCTAATTACTTACCGTGGTGAGGGGGGTGTGGTTCAGCAGAGTCTGCAACTGGAGAGAGGCAGGGGAGGAGTGGCATGTAAGTGCAAATGCTTAACACCTGTGTCTTGTTTCAGTAATTGGTGTGAAGAGACAGAATATAAGCCACCTGGAAATGCAAGATTGCCAGAGAGACTGGACTGGGAGCTTGTGCGTGGCTGAGGAAAGGGAACTGAGAAACAGAAAGTTATTGTCTAATATTGAGAGCGCAGAGTGTGCTTGTTTTATTTGATGTTTTGTTATGAGTTTTGAAATAAACCCAAACGTGAGTCCCAGCCAAGCCGACCCTATCTTCTTCCTTCCTTATACCCTGAACAGTATCACACTGGTGCCGAAACCCAGGATAGGAAGATGAAATGGCCGCCACCATCATGCAGTCCAGGTCAGGTTCGCCATTTGCAGAGGTTATTTAATCGCTTGCTGGTCTACATCAAGAACATCACCCAGCGCTGCTGTACATGAGGGACTATCAGTAACGGCAATTCTAAGCCCAGCAGCAGGATCCAGCTGTTTCGGAGCTGGATGGACCGGGAGGTTCAGGCCGTGGGATCTTCATCTGCCCTGTCCCCACACCCTCACGTGCCTCTCAACAAAATGGGTCCGATGGATGACCCAGAGGCGTTCCAGGACCTATTTGAAAAAGCTGCCGAGGCATGTGAGTGGCCCTGCATGAGCTGGCCGGTGTGCCTCATTCCCCTGCTGTCAGGAGAGGCACAATTAGCAGCGCAGCAGCTGCCGGTTAAGAACCTCCTGGTCTACGATGATCTGAGATGAGCCATCCTTCAGCGGGTCGGCCTTACCCCAGAACAACAACCACAGCACTTTAGATATGGGGGAAAGGCCCTTCATGATGGCTCAACAGCTCTGGAACACCTGCCGCTGATGGCTGAGGGATGCAATGCCAAGCAAATCATCGATCTAGTGGTGCTGGAGCCGTTTATTGTGCGACTGCCGAAGAAGACCGCACCGTGGGTCCAGTGCCACCGCCTGACGTTGCTGGACCAGGCCATCCAACTGGCAGAGGACCAGATGGTGGCATGCCCTGGGGTTGGTGAGTCTCCTGCCTCTCTCTCCAGTTGCAGAATCTGCTGAACCACGCCCCTCTTGCCACACTTACAAAGCACTAAATGGTTTAGCTCCCCAATACTTGAGCAAGTTCTTAACACCATTATAGTCCTTCATGTTTATTGGCATCTCAAAATTCTGGCCAGTTGATAATACCTAGAATATCAAAATCAACGGCAGATCCTTTTCCTATTTAGCACCTAAACTCTGTCTTCCTATCATTGTTTGGGGAAGTAGACACATTCTGTTTAAATCTAGACTGAAAACCCATCTCTTTGACCTGGCATACACATGTAGTTTTATTAACAAGGTTCGGGAGGAAGCGCGTTCAGATAATTGACACAAGTGGAGAGCACTCTGCTAATCAATAAGAGGCGTGTGTGTATACATGTGCATATGCATATACATGTATGCAGAAGTCCTACCTCCGTTCATTGACAGTCTATCAGCATCCCTCCACCACACTTTTTATTTTTTAAACCACTTACATACACAGGGGGGTACTCTGGGTTCAGGCCACATTCCGAGCTCAAAGCCCTCCCCCGGACAGCATGCTAAAAACACATTTAAATTTACTCTCCATAAATATGTAAGTGTGAACTCGTGAAATGACTGTAACGTTTAATTCAATGAAGACAAAGATGATCACTCCAAAAAAAAAAACCCAAAGAGCCGACATACGAAACATGCACAGACAATACCAGACAACTGAATACTGAACCGACAGCAACTTAAATACATGGTAAATGATGGAGATAATGGTGAACACCTGTGATGATCAAATGAATACCATGACAACTAAAAGGTGGCGGGAAAACTGAACAAAAATGTGACACATTATCAATTTATATAATTCAATTAATTAATTGATTGTTAGGCTGCATAAACTAGGTCAGCTGGAACAGGGAACACTTCTTATAAAACTCATGTACTTGTCACATCAGAGGTCTTCAACCCTGCTCCTGGGGACCCACTGCCCTGCAGAGTTTAGCTCCAACTCTAATCAAAGAAAGGTGACGCTAATCAAGCTCTTCAGGATCACTTGTTGAAAATACACAGGCAGGTGTGCTGAAGCAGGTTGGAAATAAACTTTGCAGGACAGTGGGTCCCCAGGAACGGGGTTGAAGACCACATCATAAGAAGAATAGCATGTACACTACTATTAATCTCTCGGTTTATCCTGCGGGTCACCGTAGTCAGCCGGATCCGGGCCGTTTGCAGATCAGATGGAGGACCTGCACCTAGACACAACCACAACACAGCCATGAAGTGTCAGAAGAGATTGTGTAGACTATCCCCAGTGTAAGTTTCCCCTGTAACTAGACTATCCCCTGTGAAAGCCTCATTGACACGACAGCCAGCGGCACTGATCCTTAACAAACCCATCTCCATAACGGCGTGATGAATTCGAACTTCATACAGATGGAACAGGATTTTTTTTTTTTTTTTTTTTTTTTTTTTTTTTTTTCTCCTCCTCCTTCTGTCACCTGATGGAGTTTGGGCTCCTTGCCACTGTCGTCTCTTGCTTGCTTAGTCGGGGAAACTTCATCTTCAACAATATTATTGATCTGACTTCATTGACACTATTTTACGAGAACTGAACAGAGCTGGGGTCCGTTCTTCGTACCTCACTTAATACATCTGAGATGATTTGACAGATCCCAGATCTTTTAATCGTGATAACTGATCTCTGGCTAAATTGGTTCTTCAAATGAATTTGCGGACTGGATTAAAATATCTGGATTAAGTTATCTAAGATTACTGCGCGTTCTTGTGTTCACTGAAGAGGGCAGATGCATCGATACTCAAACCCACGATCAGTAAAGCAGCGATTGGCTGGCGTCAAGACAACGTAATGACATCATATAATTAAAGACACCTGATGAAAAGCTTGACTAATAATAATAATAAAAAAGAAAAAACATGAATTTCTGGACCTTTGTAAGGAAACAGCCAAACGACCAAACAACATAAGTTATAATAGATAAATGATAAATGGTGTTTTTATTTATTTATTTTTTTAACATGATTCCCATTTATTTATATTCACGATTTTATAGTATTTGTTCACCCTTTATATTTTTATTTCAATGTTGTAATTAGCAGTTCATTTAATTTAAGTCAATTTGAAGCAGCTTTGTTACGTGACAGTATTAAAGTTTCTTAAGGGTCAAGATCAAATGATCTGCTTCTCCTGCGCTGCATCAAGCCATCCCATAATATCAAATTAATGCACAGCTCAGAGTAACGTTACAGCATGCGTGTAAAACTCCAATAAAATTATAAAGTCATTATTCCATCACAAATAAATCTCTCAATCAAGTTTAACATTAATCAACATTATAATATTATTTTCAAATAAATTTGTATATTATCATTTAAAATTATTATTGCCCCTGGTTCAGTAGCCTAATGAACACTTGTAATAAAGTAGCAGAGGCTGGGACAGATTTTAAGCATCACCTCAAGATGCAATCTAATCCTGTTTATATGAAATTAGCTGCTCCCGAGCAGGTTTAGGTTTAAGGACCTGTTGCTACGACAACAAGTCCAGGATGAGCGTCGAAGAACCAAACAATCCGAGATCATGCCAAATCATCAACAATCAAATCCAGCTAACGGAGTTAGCAACGTACGAAGAACGGACCTCTGAACTAAATTAATAACTAATGATTTTTACAACGGAAATAAATCAACACTGAATTTACCTAAGCTGGACAATGACACAATTTCCATCTAGACTGCTGTACAGTCAAAGTTGCAATATTTTCTTCTGTTATTTTTTTATCACTGTAAAGCTGCTTTGAAACAATCTGTATTGTAAAAAGCACTATATAAATAAAGGTGACTTGACATGTACATTTAAGTACTGAGTAAAAACAAGTACACTGTAACAGACACCTTAAAGTGTAGTCATTTGTATTTACCATTTAACTTTAATTTAAATACTACATTATTTGTACCAAATGTTTTACTGCTTCTGACTTGCGTGCTGTTTAAATGCATAGAGAAAGAGATTCACATTATGCATTCTCACATTAACTTTGACATTTTACATCACCATATTATTATGCATCAGCCTAAAACTTTTTCAGTGACATTAGTCCTCAGACCTCAAAACAAATGTCAGATGACCGTATGTTTGTGTGCATCATATCTGGGAGAGAATTTAGTCAAGCCACTTTGTTTCTGTGGTATTGCGGCAACCTCACCTTTTAGTCTCCCTCAAGGATGAACACATGAAACTGAAAGTTACATTTAAAATCTTTTCAAGAGAATGGAAACCATTTTCCAAAGTTAAACTGAAAGTCCTAGTGTGCAGATAAGAGTACTTTAAGACTGTATATAAGAAACCTGCAATATGAAAGGATCCAGCTTTTAAAAAATGACTTGTGCATGTGTGTATGTATTTCCCCCTGAAGAATGTATGGGGGACTGTATGTATGCATCTACCTTAATTTTTTATAATTTATTATGGAGTTATTTTCATCTTATTCGATTCAGTAGGATAGAAGATCATTAAGCTATGCATGATTCTTCTGTTGACATTGACTTTGAATTATAATTGATATTACAACATACTAATACAAAAGTCCCTTGTCGTGTTAATTATCACCAATGAGTTAACAAAATCCATTAATGAGACTCAGAAGTAAATTTAGTTACACCATATTTCAAGGTGTCCTTGTTCATTACATTAAGCACTGAGTAATATTAATTAACAACATGCACTTACTATAAGGAAGGGTTAGGAATGGGGTTTGGTTTAGGGTTAGTTGCATTATGCATAATTTACTGTTGTTACTACAGCAAGTACATGTAACATGTCAAGAACACTAAAATTAGGTGTTGTAAATTGCTCTGAAACACAATGTCCCGAAAAAAAAAAAACATGGGGTGTAGAGCTTGAAAAGCATACATAATACCATAATTTGAAATGATGGTATGGTTTAAATTCTCTTTCCATCTCCTCTTAAAGTAAAGCTAGATAATTCTTTTCCACTGACAGCTAAATTCCAACTCTTATGCATGTTTTTTTTTTTTTTTTTTTCTCTCTCTCCTTCATCGCTTCCTCTTTTGAGCATCAATATAAACTGGGCAGAAGACGCTTCTCGTCCTAGACCTGCTTCACTCCACGTCTGATCTCAGCCTCAACATGTCACTGCACTCATATTTACTGCTGGCAGCTACAGTCTGCTGCTTCACAGCTCTCAACGGTAAGAGTATAGAAACAAATATTGTCTTATTTAAATTACATTTTAAAATCTATTGTATTACATTTATATGACTTGTATATTAATACAAATGTTTATTATTATTATTATTTAAAATCAAATTAGCCATTCATCTGCCTTTTGATTCTGATAAAATGATTTTAATATGGTACTTTTAATAAACATAATTCCAACTGTTTCAGCATTCCCAATGGATGGCTTTGCTACCAACAACAAGTGTCAGTGTCTGACCACCACCTCAGGTATAATCCCATCTCGGCTGTTCCAGAGGATTGAGATCCTGCCTGCAGGAGCACACTGTCGCAAAATCGAGATCTTGTGAGTCATGATGTTTTGCCTCTATACTTCAATCACAGACATGGGGGTGCACATTTCCTCTGTTCTAACAAAACCTCAGAGCTCTCAAATGCGATTTGCCCACACATCTCTCAGACAAATGTCATTTATAGCCCATACAAATTAGATGTATTTGTGCAAGCCAGACAGATATTGCTGCATATATTCATCAAATCTCTTTGACTTCTTCAGGATTACCAAAAATGACAACAGGACAGTTTGCATCAACCCTGAAGCAAAATGGATCAACAATGTCATCTCAAAAGTAATGAGAAGGTAGGATATTAAGTTTTAGCTCCCAAAACCAAAACTATATATTTGACCTTTTGTGTTTGTCTTTGCGTTGTCTAACTGTATTCTCCTTTTGTTTTTTTTTCCTCTAGCAAAAGAGCTGCAAAGGAAACTGTGCCCACTGTGGCATAAATCAATGTGGACAAGAACAACCACAAGAAAGATACTTTCCATTTTCTCAACTGTTCCTTTTGCTCAAACAGCCAACTCAAGTGTGCTGAATGCTACTACAGACACACATTTAAATGTTATCGTAGGCTGCTTACAAAACCTGTAATTATTACTTTGCAATAAAAATCTCACAACCTTCTTTCTTTAAAATGACATCTTTATTGCCTTTAAGGTAGGACTCTATAGGACTCTAGCACAGGACCTTCAGTTTGTTTTACAAATGGGCCACATATAGCACCATTTTCTGTTCCAAAACAAAACCATAAAGATGAGTTGTTTTTCATATCATAATGCGTTCACAGACCAAACAAGATTTAGAAAACATGTTGCGTCACTGAGAAAAGCCAATGATAAAGCCATCGTGTTGGGAAACTGCTTTTTTTTTTTCTGCCAACTCTAGTCATTTTGTCTTGTTTGTTAAGAAAATGATGCTTTACAACATAGGTGATCATGGACCACAAAACCAGTCATAAGGGTCAATTTTCTTTAAATTGAGATTTATACATGACATGAAAGCTGAATAAGCTTTCCACTGATGTATGGATAGGACAATATTTGGCCAACATTTAGAAAATCTGGAATCTGAGGGTACAAAAATCTAAATATTGAGAAAATCGCCTTTAAAGTTATCCAAATGAAGTCCTTAGCAATGCATATCACTACTAATAATAAATGTTTGATATATTTACAGTAGGAAATTTACAAAATATCTTCATGGAACAAGATCTTTACTTAACATCCTAATGATTTTTGGCATAAAAGAGAAATATTTTTACCCATATTGTTGGCTATTGCCACAAATCTACCCGTGCGACTTATGACTGGTTTTGTGGTCCAGGGTCACATCACAATCATGCAAGTCCTCAACAAGACCTCAATCCATGGCGCCACAGTCCAGTCATTTAAAGAAAAAATGATGCTATTTCCACATGCATTTATTACCAGTTTTAAAACACTGCGTCTTCATCACTCTGGATAAAAATAGCTGGCTTGTCAGACCCTTTGACAATTATATTTGGAAATATAACCAGCTGGTTCAGTGGGAATTTCTGTAAAGACTAATGTATATGTTTTACACATAATCTAAGCCTCACAAAACAAAACTACTGCTACCACAAAGCTGACCATAACAACATTATAACTGCATGGATCACAGTCACTTTAGTAGTCAACATGTCTCTCTGGTGAAGAACAGAGATGCATGGGTGGATGGAAGGGTGCAGGGATGGATGCTGGTGCTGGCTCACTCTGTAAGCGTCTTGTTTTCACAGGCAGTACTGCTGTAGAAAAGATGATTCAGACTAGGCACAGTTTGATCAAAGTGGAATGCTCTAATTGTGAATCATTTTCTGCAAAAGTCACTTCATAGATGCTGACAAGACTCTTATTGTGTTCTGCTTTTAGAAATTAAGCAATGTCAAATATTGCTCATAATTTCCTTATTAAATTAAGTGTTTGATGACCATCAGCTATTAAAAAAATGTGAATGTGTTGTCTTTATACAAACCAAATATGCAACTAAACTTCATAGGGATGGGAGTTAATCAGCGTGGTCATTGTTTTTTGCCAAAGTCCAGTAACATGCAGCACACATAGTCCAACACCTCATAGTCAACTTCAGCAACTCTGACCTTTTATCTTTTGAAGGTTTACTCGTACCAGCTCAACACAGAACAAGGCACAGTCTGCTAAAGCATGTTAGGAAAGCTATAGCTTTATCCAAATAGTCATTGTGTGAGCCTGGATGTGGCTATTAGACTACCACCAACTTACACTCATCACAGGTTAAACATCTTAAAATGCTCCAGGATTTTAACTCAACAACTTGCTTTCAACATTTTTATGTTTTCACAAGCAATCGTGCAGAGAAATGTTCCCACAGTAGTCATGTAACAAACAACAACAGTAATGCCACTGATATCAAATAAATGCTTTAGAAGTGATTTGTTTGCCCAAAAAATTACATAGAGTATGATGGGCACAGACTCAGATTATGATCCATCCAGTCAGAACATATCAAACATGTTTGATTATTATTATTTTTATTGATCTCCTAGCAAAAAGAAACGTTTCTGCATGTTTGTATTGTTGTGTTTGGAATGACTTGAAAGTCTGTTAGTATGTGATCCTCAGTCGTTTAGTGTACGACTACCTTTCGAAAGGGAACTCATACTGTGTCAAGAACGCATATGTGGAACGCCTCCAGTGTGACCGGTGTCTGAACTACTATCGAATCACGTCAATCCTATTGACTGGCAACAGCCTATGATGTCATCAATGTGCGACCAGGAAGTTTATAAGGGCGTCTTGCAAACATGACACCATCCTTTTCGTCTTCAGGGACTGTTCTGTCTGAATGCTTCGAGTTAAGGTAATCCAAATTCATTGTTTTCTGCACTGGGATCAAGAGCAGGCACAGCCAACTCTTATGGAGTGGTTTGTTTGATTGTGTGAAATGTGAGCGTTTTTCAATCCGAGATCACTCCGCTCTCGTCTGGCTCTCTTCTTGAGGGAAGAGGGTTTGGCATCTGAGACGGGTGATGCGGTCCCGCTCATGCCGAGGCTGAGCGCTGACGCGCATCATGGTTTCCGCAGATGTATCGCGAGATCGTCGCGAGAGGGGTTTTTTCCCCTCAGACGATCTGGCAGCTTATCAGCTGATCCTGATAAGCCGCCTTATCTTTTCAGCCATCCTGACCATGTATGCCAAGCCGATGAATGCTATGGAATGCGCTGCAGGAAGGCTGCGGCTGTCATGTTGGTGCGTTAAAGGAGAGATCGCTCAAAATAGATTGAACGATTGATTTCTCCCCGGCCATAAACCATCGGCTCAGTTGAGCTTTCCATTCCTACCTGATCTCCCTACAGAGATTGAGAGGGCACCCATATTCAGCTCGTAATCACTGACATCAGCGGGATGTAAACGCTGATGTTGGGAGGATAGGTGGATATGGGTATGTGTTATCGTACCGTACCGGATGTTTGCAATCCCCGATCCGGGTAAGCAAGGACACTGAGAGCTCCAACCCTGCCATCTAAGCCTTTCAAAAGCATGTTTTGCTTAAATGGCAGGGCATACACGGCAGCAGGTCAGCCCGGTGCTACTTCACACACCATGGCGGTGTTGCAAGCATAGCAGGCAAATCTGCTGAGGGATCTCGATCAGGGGATGGGTCTTGCCCCCTCATGTGGTGGTCGAACTGCGCCGTACCAAGAGGAGACAGGGCCCGAGGGCCAGCATCGCGAAGGTGCATTTGGCAGTGTCTAAAGACCTGCATACCACTGAGGTCCGGGTCCCAGGCATGCGGGAGGCGTCATGGTCCGAGGATCGGAGACGGTGCCCGAGGGCCAGCATGGTGCGGACTCCTAGAAGGAGGAGTTGAAGGAGCTGTGCATCACAAATGCAGTCAGCGTCGATGATGGGTCTCCTCCCTGAGGGTGAATTAAGATTAACACTGACCCTCACTTCTCTTCTTCATCGCCTCCCCAGGCGCTTCTTACATCAGGCCTGGGGTGGGCCTGTATGAGTGGACTGATATTCTAGGGCCCGCCTGGCTTGGACTGTGAGAGCGCCCTCTTTCAGGCCTGTAGTAGTGGCGCACCTAAGAGTAAAGCTTTTGGTGATTGTCATTTGCACGCCACAGGCAAGCTGGTAATTCCTTTGAGAAAAAAATAAATACTCAATATTTTTATGACTTATGCTCCCTGTATAGGGTTGTGGGGATCGTTGGATCATTGGATAGTTTAGGAAGATGTTTTTAGGGCCCTGAAGTTCCCCTGTGAGGTGGTTGGAACAATTTATAGAAGCACCAGTTGCATGGGCTCCATGTGTGAGTGGTTGGCGCTCCTTGTTAGAATCGCTAATAGAGACCGAGCCGCCGCTCTGTTCACTGTGCGCAGTGAAGAAGCCTCCTCTCAGTGTGAGAGTAGTTTTGAGGCCACCGCTCATTCCTACGGTCATGTAGCACATTGCTAGGCGAGTGGATGTTCTCCTAGATTAGTTTGGAAGGTTGCTGCTGCCGCTTAGTTAAGTCTGCGTTTTTTTTTCTTTAGGCCTTTTTGGGCTGGTAGCCTCCTCAGGGTAATGTTGTTCGTCTCCTCTCAGTGTAAAAACATCGGAGTGTATGTTTAGACCAACACATGAACTTCAGTTAGATCTATGTCCAGCCCCCCTGCGGCTCCAGCACTTCCTGCCCGAGTGCCTCCTCTCATGTAAGGCTGTTGCTTCTCCGAGCCTTGGGTAAAGATCTATGCTTGCACCAGGGCTGCCGCATTAGCTGGCCTAGGCTTTCTAGGGATGACGGAGGCTTTTCGCTAAAAATAAAGAGAAAGAAAGCGCTGTCGCCCCGGGCCCTTCACTATGTGAATGTAGGTTTGTTAGCATCCTTAATGTCAGCCTCCTCACATTTGAGAGTCGTCCGGCCAAGGCCCACCCCCTTCTCTGCATTCTGGGGTTATGTTAGAAATGCAGAGAGGTGTTGAGGCAGAATAGAGCGCGACTTAGAGCCAGTGGTCGTGAGGCAGGGTTAGGCCGTCTTTCGTTTGCACGAAGAAAACTAGTTGCTAAACCCCGCCTCCCAGAACTAGTGCATGGCTGCCGCCTGGTGGCAGGTCCTGGCCCCCGTTTCTATACCTTGGCCAGTGGAGTATTTATTTATTTTTTTCCCATTTCTGTGTCATTCTGCCTCCACCTCTTATGGCTCGGGTTGCTTTGTTATGGTTTGGTAGGACACTCCCTTGAAGCCAGAGCATTGCCATGGCTGACGCCCTTGCGTGTATATTAGGCCGCTAGAAAATAGGGCCGTTTTAAATAAAGCAGGTGGCGCAAGTTGTACTTCTCTCGCTTTGGAGGGTTTAAAAAAAAGAAAAAGCGTTTGTTGCTGAGTACACTGCTATTGGCAATGTGATTAGGTCCAGGCTTGTAGGCACTGCCAGTGAGACTGCGCCATCGCATAGATAGGCTTTAGAAGGAATAGGAAGCCTTTAGGATGGAACGGCCCTAGGATGGGCTTTAAAGGCCAGCTTGGGCAGTCGACTCCAGTACAGGTAGTAGGCCTCAGCAGGCCTCCTTGCAAGAGAGTCCCAACGTTGGGGGGACAAGTATAACAGCGTGTGTTATACTTCACGTGTGTGCTTTGATGTGGCACGCTCCCCAACGATGTCAGCTTCAGTAGCAGAAACCTCGTCAACTAGTAGGCCCTACGACGGGCCTCCCTTTCGAAAGGGAACATCTCAGGTTACGCATGTAACCTCTCTTCCCTGAGAACAGGGAACGAGACACTGCGTCTTGTTGCCATGCCTCGGGTCCTGCCTGCTAAACAGTCCCTTCAGACGAAAAAGATGGTGTCATGTTTGCAAGGTGCCCTTATATACTTCCTGGTCACATATTGATGACATCATAGGCTGTCGCCAATCAATAGGATTGACGTGATTCGATAGTAGTTCAGACACCGGTCACGCTGGAGGCGTTCCCCATATGCGTTCTTGACGCAGTGTCTCATTCCCTGTTCTCAGGGAACAGAGGTTACATACGTAACCGGAGACATTTTTTTTTCTGTAACAATTTACAAAATTGGCAAGTTAACAAGTGTATTTTTTTTTTTTTTATCTGTTCAGAATTAAAGTTATGTAGCCTTCATTCAAGTCATTCCAGCTTTTAGAGAAATTTTGTAAACTCTGAATCATAAATTCTTGAGAACCATAAAAATGTAGATTTAACAGGGACACAGGGAGTCTCTTACAGTTCTTTCACACGGAGCGTTGGCATTAACGTTTTTCGTTTCCTTTGAATGGACGACATCGTGCATTGCCGAACTGAATTGTGGGTTCCGTTGCGTCACTTCACTGGCATTGATTGCGGCAGAAGTTGACATTTTTTTCAAGTGCCAATGCAGGCGTCAGCCCATCAAACCTAGTGCAGGCGCTAGCCAAATGTGTTCATGCGACGCTGAAAAAGTAATGTGATTGGCTGTTGTGAATATGACTTTCACGTCAGCGCCAAGCTTCAGGAACGCCCTCCATCAAGCGTCAACGCCAGCACCCCATGTGAATGCAGTGTTACCATAGAAATGCTCTTAAAAGGGTCATGACATGATTTTTTTAATTTTTTATTGTTTTAATATTTTCCGTAAAAGTTTTTTTTTTTTTTTTGCACAAAAAAAAAAATTTGAACATTTGGAAAAACAATTAATTTCAACCCTCATTCTGACCCTCTGTCTGAAATTATCTATTTTAAAGAGGCGGCTCCTTTAAGGCTTTTCAGTAAACAACCATTGTTATGATTGGCTAACGTCATTGTAGAGGAAAAGTAATAAACGCCCACTCACTATTGCACACAAGATTTACTAACAGCTTGCGCCAGCGCAAACCCTCTTTTGGTGTTAAAAAACTACTGTCAGGATTTACTAAAGACACGCAGTGTTGAATTAGTGCTGAAAAGGCATGGGCACAGTTATTTTTTGCAGCTGACCTTGTTGCATATGTATTTGTAGTCTTTCTTTCAGGCGCATAATTTATGGGATGAGACTAATTTAAATGAATCAAGCAAGCTGACTTACAAAGGTTTGCGCTCGTAAATTTACTGGTGTTTGCACCATTATTTACCGCCCAAAAAAAAGCGTGTCTTAAACCAGACTCTAACTGGTAGATTGTGTTGGTCATTATGGAAATGATCACGCGCAGAACTGTCCACTCCCATCTGCACTTTTATGGGATTACGCTCTCACACTAATTTTCCGTTTAGTAAATCTGTCCGTAAGTGTTTTGAAAACATTATCCATGTAATTTTTTACAGACAAAGCATTATCAAACCATTTATGATTTGCAATTTAGCTACGGTCAGATCTAATACAGCTGACTGCTCCATCTGTTAACATCTGCGAACTCTCCATTTCACTGTGCCTTATTTACAAAACAATCTGTGGTAAAATCCTCTGAACAAACATATAATAGTCCGATGCGATTCAGGACGGCAATAAAAATAAACCAGTGTGACGCTGGGATTCTTCTGTACAGACAAATGCAAACGATCTGTTTAAACAGGACATGTCAAAGCGAACGTCACTTTACGCTTCTATTTATTATTCCATTTGTCCTATTGTCAGCAGACTCAAGCGTGTGGAGTAAAGTGAATGGGCATCTGTATACTGTATACAGTGTAGACAGCATCACTGTTTATAATGGGTTCTATTTGCTTTTGATGTGGCACTCGCATCTGGTGTAAGCATATTCAAATGTGTTTACCTGCATGATGTCACAAATCCCCCAATATCCGAACAAGCTGTTTTTGAAGGTTGATTAAATAAATGCTTGGTTTATAATGAGGAATACGTTTTAAGCTCTGAAAATTGCAGGATTTTTATATGGTATAAAGACCTCTTATATGTCAAATTAGATTTTTCATATCATGACCCCTTTAAATCGTATATTTGTGGCAAACAAATAAAATTAGTAATTTTTCTAATTTCCTACAAATCACAAAATGCCATTTATAAACATGAATTAACGTTCAATTTGTACCAATGCAGCTGACAAGCCATTAGCGTTGAAAAAGTGTGAAACAATACAACAAAGCAGATTCTGTCTTCATTTAATCAACCTCGTCATTTTTTTCTTCTGTGAAAAAAAAAAAATAGAAATATTGTTTTACAGGAGTTTTTGTCCATACAATGGTCAAAAATGGAAGTCAATGGTAACCAAACTGTTTAGTGTCATGTTTCTTTTTTGTTCCACAGAAGAAATATGAAACAACGCGAGTGAGAAAATTATGGCAGAATTTTTGGGCTAGTCTTCTGTAGCAACAAATTGTACCAATAACACTAACCCTGCCAAATCAAACATTCTTTTGAGATAAGGCAGGGAGGACTTTGTATTGTGTAAATATACATCAATATATTGATGTGATTTAGATGTTGCAAGCAGCAAGAGAAAACAGCAAACATACACAGCTGGGTTATAATCAGTAGGGCTGGGATCCTCTAGTGTAAATTTTGGACTTAAAGAAATGTTTTACATAATACGTCACATTGCACTATGAAGAATTTTCGATTAAAATAGTTTTTCACTTCATTATCTTAATGCAAATCCATCTTCTGGTAACATCGAATAGGGGAACTTGAGTTTATATTAGACAGGATGCAGTGAATATTTGATGTTGCACAATAAAGAGACAAATGTGGTTTTATTGTACTGGGAATTTTTTACAAATCTGAATTTTTATTTTAATTCATTACGCATCCTTTGTCAAATTTGAGATGTTGAAGGGGAATTTAAAAGAGGATGCTGATCGAAACAAAGTCTTAATACTCGAGTTGACATCACGATCTTCCCATATGTTACACATTTCTACCATCCATATACTGACACATGGCTTATACAATCTCACATTCAGATTCAGACAAACGGATCAATTTCCCTGAAAGCAGCATTTGTTTGGTACCAAACAGAGAATCCCAACCCTAATTTGGTATTAGGCTTTTGTTTTCAAGTTGGAAAACATAATAATAATAAGATCATACAATCGTGTGCAAAGGTTAAAAAAAGGAACAAAGTAGGTGAATACTTCACTCCTTAATGTGTGTGCCTATATTTTTAGGGCTCATGATAGGGGTGTGTCCATGATTTGGGGTTTAGGAGAGTAAGGGAAGGGGGGCTGCACTACCTGTGGACAGGCAGATGCAGCCCGTTGAGGGGGGGTAAAGGCGGGTGGTACTCCAGCTGAGCCAGGAGGGAAAAGTGATCGGAGGGGATGTGCGGGTGTGGGCAGCCGGTTATGTTGTTGTCCTTCAGCCACTGAATCTCCAGTGGACCCAGAACACCCAAAACACTCATATGTGTCTTAGAGAAGAAGACGTAGTCAATCACACCCTTCAAAAAAATAAAAGGAAACGAGGTTTTAAAAAGGGGTACTAATCTCAATACGCAGCATGCATCTAGACTGTGATGAAAATGGTGAATTGTAAATGCAACAAAAAAAATGTAATCTGCGGTAATAATTTAAACTCAGAAACACAACAGCAGATTTACAGCATCCTGGATTCCATGCAATACAATAACAAAGCAAGTCATGATTCACAAACGAATCACTCCTAAAAAGTTGGTCAAAATATTTCAATTTGCTCATGAGTTTTAAATGAGTAAATCGTTCAGAGTCATTACTGACTCTTTCGCGTGAACCATGAGTCTTTTTTAATGAACCAGGGACATTTACTGTCATTCAGTCTATTTATTGACTTGATATTCATATAACAATTAAAGATTCATATTCATAGAGTTTTGTTGTAATAAATGAAAAATGGTTTTCTATAATAAATAATGGTATTCTAAAGAAAACAAGCAAGAAGCTATGACCTTAATGAACTAAAGCACTTCTGAACAAACTTACTGACCTAATTCTGTAATTTGTCAATAAAAAAATGTTTGGCTCCAAAATGTTTCATTTTTGGAACAAATGGATCCCAAGTAATTTTTTGCCATGTCTGGAGCCCTTATATAGAAAATACCTAATGCTCTATATGAACTCTAATCCCACTGCGAGTAAAAAGTTATTTTAAGGATACTACCTTTATTTACTACAGTAAATTAAAAGTTAAAATAGTAAGTAACTAACCCTAAACCAAACACTAACCATAACTCTATAGTAAGTACATGTAGTTAATTAATATTACTCAGAACTTATTTGAGTAAGTACAATGTAACCACGTTACCTTAAAATAAAGTGTCACAAAAAACCCCTCTCTGAATTATGCATCTCCTCACCTTGAAGTCATAAGTGTAGTTGGTGTAGGGCATGAGATTCCCCTCGTAGGCACTCTTCAGCTGGAAACTGTGTGTGACACTGCCATCAGGCTTGCCGTTTTTGCCATTGCAACTGAAGTTGGTTAAACAATCGCTGTAACGCAGTTCCTTAAAGTCTTTGTGATTTTCTGCAACTCCACCATTACTCAGATATTCCACCACACCTGTGAGGAAAAACCAGGAAACCTAATGATGCTGAGACAAGAGTTTCATGCCAAATCTAACTGAGGCAAAAGTTGATGTCAATGGTAAAGGGACAGTTCACCCCAACATTTTAATTCTGTCATCATTTACTCACCTTCATGTCATTCCAAACCTGCTTGACATTTTTATTTCTGTGGAACATAAAAGATGTTATTTTGCATAATGTCATAATGCCCCCCCCCACCCCACCATTAAAGTCAATGGCTGCCAACATTCTTCAAAATATCTTATTTTATGTTCCACAGAAGAAAGTCATACAGATTTGCAACAATGTGAAGCAGAGCAAATTATGACAGAATTTTCATTTTTGAGTGAACTATCCTTTTAATATTGTAGCAAGATGTAAGGAACGGAAAGGCCAATTTCCCCCCCATCCACTCCATGGGTGCTATTTTATGGCTTCTGTGTTTGAAGTGCTTCTCTTGGTTCTTTTAATCCGAACAAAAAACTAATCAAAAACACTTTCTCCTGCCTCGCTTAGTGTTCACAAGGTCATTTTTAAGACAGAACCTAAAGATTAAAAAAAAGGCTTTTAAGACATATATTTTGCGAAAAACACTGCTGTGTGCTATATATGTGCTCATTTTATGTGCGTACATAAGATGGTATTTTTACAAGCTGAGAATTCGTGAAGAGCTTATAAAATGTGTAAAAGAGTCAAAACAGCACCAGAAATTCCTCCATCACGTACACAAAAGATTTGCTGAAGGGAGACGGCTGTAATGAATGACAAACTGTAACGGACAAGAAAACCCAGGTACTGAATGCTTAAACTTTTTAGGGTCACATCTTGTGATATCGCATCCTCTTTTTGATTCGTTTAGATATCTTTGGTCCGTGTTGCGTTCATATTTCAGTCGAGTTACAAGTGAGTTTCTTTGGAAGCACCTTTTTAAAAGTTCACACTTATCACTTATTCAAATGACCCAAAGTAACAGAGCAACAGCACCAGAGTTAATCTTAATCAAATCAAAGTGTGAACACACCCTTAGGAAGAACTTACTTACACAATATAGATTGCCTATGTGGGTTCCTTATTCTTTCAAATTATTTATCTTAAATAAGCAGTTTCAAATATAACTCACCAGAGTCTGGGAGCGAGTTGAGATCAGCACACAGGACAATAGGGATGGAGCTGGTGTCTGACGTCGGCGAGGCAGAGTTGATGGATCCCGAGGCCCTCTCAGCGATACTTTTTAGCTCAGACAGGAACATCATGGTCTGGATGAGCTTCACGTCTGAGTACTCTGGATCCCAGTGCATGTGGGCATCAGCTACCAGCAGGAGCTGTTTCTCTGAAGGCTGCTTCAAACCTGCAATATAACACCACTAAAGCAAATGGGACGAAAATATTTCAATAAAGAGGAGGAAATGGAGCTGCCTCCTTTTATTTCTGAGATTTGGATCTACAATTCACTATGTAACATCTAAATAAGATCTTTTATTTAGGTCAAGGTCATTGAAGCAGGACAAGCTGAAACTCGGTCAAAACAAGAAGTTTTGTTTTGAAAGGGCAATCTATATCGCAATCTTTAAAAAACACAAAATATAGCAAATTGATTACACAGGAAAAAAAGAACATGCTGAGAAAGTAGAAATAAAGCAGAACCAGGGTCTTATCTGAAACACTGCTGACAATGTATTTTGATGAAAAACTGAAGACTTTATGGCAGACTAAGAGACTGTTAAATTTGTCATATTTCATAAGTGTGCATAACCCATTATTTTGGGTTACAAAATTTGGACTGCCATAAATGTTTTATTTAATTTAATAGTTTTATCTTCTAAAAGACTGAGGGAAATGCTATTATTGATGTTCCTTTTAAGGTGTTTAACATCCAGGTAGCAATCAATGTCTTAACTTGCCACACATACAGTAGCAAAAATGTATAGATTGATGGATGAATGAGCATAAAAATGAATTCTAATGTCATATAAATCTAATCTAGTGTGTTGTTTGGAAATTAAATTCATTTTCAAAGACAGTAGTTATTATTGTCATCTCATGTACACATTTTCAACTTTGAGATCTACTGCCAACTACAGGACAAGGCTAAACAGCAGTGAGAGGAAGAGAGAACCAGGATATATTTAATGTCAATTAAAGAGTTATGATTCAAGATCCTTACCACTAGCAAATAGGTCTTTCTTCACCTCCAACAGGACAGCTACTCCAATGTTGTCTTTGGTCATGACTCTGTTTAGCATAACCTCCGAGCCCTCTGAATTTGCCATGGCAACCTGATTGAACTCCACTGTGTGTTTCTGCACCAGAGAGAATCTAGAAAGTAAAAAAAGGGCAAAAGTTGAGCTGGATGTCATTTCAATTTAAAAAACCTTGTAAAAAACTTGTAACTTACTTCTCAGTCTTGAAGAAAACAGCACAGCCATCCACATGTTTCCGCTCCTGTTCTGACACGAGTTTGGCACGAGACTTTGGACAGAAAAAGCCATCATATCCACGCTCTTTCAGTGTTTCCAGAAAGAAAGTGTAGTACTGCTCTGTTTCCACCTCCTGCACATACAGTTGGAGAATTAGCACTGGAGCAAAGTGTAAACCACTGCACATATCAAAAGCACCATACAAACATCAAGGGGAATTTATTGTTTCAATGCATATTCAATAATTTAGCTTTATTGATTATGAAAAAAAAAAAAAATATTAGAAATTATTTTCATTAACAATATTAGAAATTAAAGACATGAGAGGTACACTACTATTCAAAAAATACTTTAGGGTCTGCTGAATAAAAGTATTTTTTTAAAGTTACAAAGATGCAAAAAGATCAAAAGTGACAGTACAGTACTTTTACAATGTTAAAAAAATGTTTTCCATTTTAAATAAATACTGTTCTTTTGAATTTTCTATTTAAGGAATCCTGCAAAAATATAAAAAATATAAATAAATAAATATATATATATATATATATATATATATATATATATATATATATATATATATATATATATATATATATATATATTATATACATATATATATATATATATATATATATATATATATATATATATATATATATATATACATATATATATATATACATATATATATATATATATATATATATATATATATATATATATATATACATATATATACATATATATATATATATATATATATATATATATATATATATATATATATATATATATATATATATATATATATATACATATATATATATATATATATATATATATATATTTATTGTTTCCACAAAAATATTAAGCAGCACAACTGTTTTTAAGTGATAAAAGGGCTCAATCCCTAAGGGGCAAAGGGCCTATTGTTTTCTTAAGGTCAAGTTTTTTCCCCAGCAATTTTGGGGCCCTTAACACTAGAACCGCCACGGGGTAAAATTTACCCATGGCTGTTTTTCCAAACGTACCTGACAGATTATCAATACAATATCCAAGTCTCCCAGTCACTGACTTATACTAAAATTGTGTTATTTACAATCCCCTGTTGTTAAAAATTGTAAAGATAAACCAGATTTAAAAACGTGGCATTTATACCTATAATCGCCAGCGGTCAAATTTACCCGTATATAATTCCTTTAGTTTTGCGCTGTGTTTGAGCAACGTGTAGGCTTACTGTAAACATTCAAATAAAGATATTTTAGCCTATTCATAAATGTTCAAACTTTGGATTAATTATACATTTTTGTTTTGTAATTTTGTATCGTGTATTATTGCTACTGTTTTGATATTTATTCAAGCCGTTTCCTAAAAAAAAAAAAAAAAAAAAAAATCAGATCTATGATGGAATGAACAAAACAATTGAAATGATTACCCCAAGTTTCCCCAAAATAAATGTTGACATAAAAATAAATTTTCACTTTTCAATTAACCACTATTAGCTAAATTAAAATCTATTTTTAGTGTGACCACCCCAGCTTTTGTCCAGGTACACTTGCACATAGTTTTTCAGGTAGCTTTGCAGGTAGGTTTCTTAAAGCATTTGGGAGACGCAACAGTTCTTCTGGATTTAGTCTGTCTCAGTTTTTTCTGTTTCTTCATGTAATCACAGACAGACTCGATGATGGTGATATCAGAGCTCCATGTGGAGAATACCGGCTGTTAGACTCCTTGTGCATACAAAAAAATAAAACGCACTGGATTATTACAATTAATGGCAAAAGGAATGTTTGGAAATGTAAACTGATATTTCCTACTGACACACTATAGCAAAATATATAAATAAGGTTTTGGGGTGAAAATACTAAGAATTGCCTAATAATTTTGCACAGTACTGTATATTTAGACATTATCAAAGATTACCTAAACTGTGAGACTACTCACAGTTTAGATATAAATAAAAGTGATTTTGAAGGTACTTCTTTTACATTTACCCACTTAAAATGGACACTGCCCACTGTGCACAGTTGTCCTAAAGACACCGGGGTGGCGGAGGCTCCGGGGCTTGGGCCAGTCATTGCTGCTTGCAACTATATTGATTAGAAATGTTTCTTGAGCACCAAATCTGCATATTAGACTGATTTCTGAAGGATCATGTGACACTGAAGACTGTAGTGTAATGAAGTAATGATGCTGAAAAATCTGCTTTGCCATCACAGGAATAAATTAAATTTTATATTATATTAAACTACAATACAGTCATGTTAAACTGTAATAATATTTTCACAATATTACTGTTTCTAGAGTATTTTGAGCAAATAAATGCAGACTTGTAAGCATAAAAGACACATTTCAAAAGGATTAAAATAAATAAATAAAAAAAATAAAATAAAAAACAACAACCCCAAACTTTTGGAAGGTAGTGTATACAAACCCGATTCCAAAAAAGTTGGGACACTGTACAAATTGTGAATAAAAAAGGAATGTAATAATTTACAAATCTCATAAACTTATATTTTATTCACAATAGAATATAGATAACATATCAAATGTTGAAAGTGAGACATTTTGAAATGTCATGCCAAATATTGGCTCATTTTGGATTTCATGAGCTACACATTCCAAAAAAGTTGGGACAGGTAGCAATAAGAGGCCGGAAAAGTAAAATGTACATATAAGGAACAGCTGGAGGACCAATTTGCAACTGATTAGGTCAACTGGCAACATGATTGGGTATAAAAAGAGCCTCTCAGAGTGGCAGTGTCTCTCAGAAGTCAAGATGGGCAGAGGATCACCAATTCCCCCAATGCTGCGGCCAAAAATAGTGGAGCAATATCAGAAAGGAGTTTCTCAGAGAAAAACTGCAAAGAGTTTGAAGTTATCATCATCTACAGTGCATAATATCATCCAAAGATTCAGAGAATCTGGATCAATCTCTGTGCGTAAGGGTCGAGGCCGGAAAACCATACTGTGACCTTAGACGGCACTGCATCACATACAGGAATGCTACTGTAATGGAAATCACAACATGGGCTCAGGAATACTTCCAGAAAACTTTGTCTGTGAACACAATCCACCGTGCCATTCGCCGTTGCCGGCTAAAACTCTATAGGTCAAAAAAGAAGCCATATCTAAACATGATCCAGAAGCGCAGGCGTTTTCTCTGGGCCAAGGCTCATTTAAAATGGACTGTGGCAAAGTGGAAAACTGTTCTGTGGTCAGACCAATCAAAATTTGAAGTTCTTTTTGGAAAACTGGGACGCCATGTCATCCGGACTAAAGATGACCCGGCTCGATTTTTTTGTGATT
Organism: Paracanthobrama guichenoti; assembly: GCA_018749465.1. Classification (NCBI taxonomy): domain Eukaryota; kingdom Metazoa; phylum Chordata; class Actinopteri; order Cypriniformes; family Gobionidae; genus Paracanthobrama; species Paracanthobrama guichenoti. The sequence continues at coordinate 24,652,946 of CM031947.1, forward strand.
TTAATATGCAAATGACAGGTACATTTGGCATGTCCTGCCTTTACCACTTTCATTGTGTTTTTAAAAAGTAGATGTGTATGCGCAACTCCCTTCACCTCCTGCTTCACTTCCACCTTGAGCCATGCCCAGCTCCACTTGCACCTCCCTGCTGAGTCTAGCTGTGCTATATATAATGAGTCCTCCTCATTAAGCTCCCTCATTCTGAAATGGAAAATCACGATAAGTTAGCCAATCTCATCGGTCCAAGGACTGTGTGATCGGTGTTTCGAGATACATGGCTACTCGAATTGTGAGCTACAATACAAATGTAAAGATTTCAAATGATAGACTTGGATGCAAAATGTAGCCCTTTATTATACAGAAATTTGCTGTTGGTGTATTAGCCTAAAACAACACGCTCGTCAGATTATCTAAATAGACCTATGTTGTTAGAAATGCATCCCATGCAACAAGAGATTAACACGGTTGCCAAATTGCTTCATGTTACACTTACTCTCGCATCAGCTATTGTGTAAACAGTCACATTTAACTTCTTACCCACATCATGAACAACCTAATATTCAGGGTAGCGGAGAATTCAGGCAGTAGCCGTATATCTCGGAACTCAGGGCAGAGCACCCGGCTGCGCTCTGATGGTATGGGGTTGCATGAGTGCGTGTGGCATGGGCAGCTTACACATCTGGAAAGGCACCATCAATGCTGAAAGGTATATCCAAGTTCTAGAACAACATATGCTCCCATCCAGACGTCGTCTCTTTCAGGGAAGACCTTGCATTTTCCAACATGACAATGCCAGATCACATACTGCATCAATTACAACATCATGGCTGTGTAGAAGAAGGATCCGGGTACTGAAATGGCCAGCCTGCAGTCCAGATCTTTCACCCATAGAAAACATTTGGCGCATCATAAAGAGGAAGATGCGACAAAGAAGACCTAAGACAGTTGAGCAACTAGAAGCCTGTATTAGACAAGAATGGGACAACATTCCTATTCCTAAACTTGAGCAACTTGTCTCCTCAGTCCCCAGACGTTTGCAGACTGTTATAAAAAGAAGAGGGGATGCCACACAGTGGGAAACATGTGTGGCATCATTTTAAGGGAAAAATAAGTTGATTTTAAATTTCATGGAGATGTGTTGATGCCATGAAATTTAAAATCAACTTATTTTTCCCTTAAAATGATACATTTTCCCAGTTTAAACATTTGATATGTCATCTATGTTGTATTCTGAATAAAATATTAAAATTTGAAACTTCCACATCATTGCATTCTGTTTTTATTCACAATTTATACAGTGTCCCAACTTTTTTGGAATCGGGTTTGTATTTTGCTCATTTTAACTGAGATTTTGTGAGCTTCAGATTGTGAAGCATTATACCTGCAGGCTGATGATGTCAGCATCACAGTTAGTGATCTCCTCCATGATGCCCTTCTTCCTGTACTCCCAGTTAAGGGCCCATGAGGGACAGTAGCCATACAACTGCCTTGTTGCATACTTGTCACAGAGTACATTGTAGCACATTACTGTGAACACAGCTTGAGAAGACAGACATTTAATATTAGCTTTGTGGTTGCTAAATCAGGCTTTTCAAAACCCTGTGACGGGATGCTACTGGGTACCTGAGGGCATCATTTGGTCACGCTCCCTCAAAGTGATCCAAGGTCTTTGGGGGAGTTGTTCTGGGTGGACTAATTTTAGGAGGGAAAATAGTGGAAGTCAATCAAATCAATAACAATTAAATGAATAACCTATGTAATGTACTAATAAGCCACTATGTACCTGTGTCCGTTATTACCTGCAAGATTGTCAAGCATGTAATTCAATAACTTCCTTGTTCCGTCAGGCTCCTGATACAGGTTGAGTATATCCTGGGACAATGGATTACCTGCAAAAGAAATATTGTTCTCATGCCTAATGAAAAAAAGTGCATGTTTGTTCTACACATATACAGTGCATCCGCAAAGTATTCACAGCACTTCACTTTTTCCACATTTTGTTATGTTATAGCATTATTATTCAAAATTGGATTAAATTATTTTTTCCTCAAAATTCTGCAAACAATACCCCATAATGACAGCGTGAAAGAAGTTTGTTTGAAATCATTGCAAATGTATTAAATTAAATTAAATTAAATAAAAATCACATGTACATAGGTATTCACAGCCATTGCTCAATACTTTGTTGAAGCACCTTTGGTACTAATTACAGCCTCAAGTCTTTTTGAGTGTGATGCTACAAGCTTGGCACACCTATTTTTGGGCAGTTTCTCCCATTCTTCTTTGCAGGTTGGATGGGAAGCGTCAGTACACAGCCATTTTCAGATCTCTCAGAGAAGGTCAGTTGGGTTCAAGTCTGAGCTCTAGCTGGGCCACTCAAGGACATAACACACAGAGTTGTCCCGTAGCCACTCCTTTGTTATCTTGGCTGTGTGCTTAGGGTCGTTGTCCTGTTGGAAGATAAACCGTCGCCCCAGTCTGAGGTCCAGAGCGATCTGGAGCAGGTTTTCATCAAGGATGTCTCTGTACATTGCTGCATTTATCTTTCCCTCGATCCTGACTATTCTCACAGTTCCTGCTGCTGAAAAACATCCCCACAGCATGATGCTGCCACCACCATGCTTCACTGTAGGGATGGTATTGGCCAGGTGATGAGCGGTGCCTGGCTTCCACCAGACATGATGATTGCCTTCATGGACTTCATGGCTTGGTTTGTGCTCTGACATGCACTGTCAACTGTGGGACCTTATGTAGACAGGTGTATGCCTTTCCAAATCATGTCCAATCAACTGAATTTACCACAGGTGGACTCCAACCAAATTGTAGAAACATCTCAAGGATGATCAGTGGAAACAGGGTGCACCTGAGCTCAAGGAGTGTCATGGCAAAGGCTGTGAATACTTAAGTACATGCAACTTTTTATTTTTTTAATTTTTAATAAATTTGCAAAGATTTCAAACAAACTTCTTTCACGTTGTCATTATGAGGTATTGTTTGTAGAATTATGAAGAAAATAATGAATTGAATCCATTTTAGAATAACACTATAACATAACAAAATTTTCGCTGTGAACACTTTCCGGATGCACTGTACATAAAACAAAAAGCTTCACCTTTGAGGCCGAGGGTTTGCAACTGGAACAGCCGGCCAAGTTCATAAGGCAAAACTCGTAAACAATTGTTGTTCAAAAGCAATTCCCTGGAAAATACACATAGTACAAAACATGTTACCATGTAACAAGGGGTCTGTTTAGAGTAACTGAATAAAATCCTCCAAAGTGAACTACAGAAAGGTCTAAAGTATTGATTGGACACTCTAAAATTACATTTTAGCTTAAATAGAGTAATAAGCCCTCTGAGTTGCATCCTAATTCTATTTTTTCATACATTTTGTCTATTTTAAATGGAAACACCAAAACTATTTTGTTTTATTAATGACTATTGTCTTTAAGAACCTGCACGTGCTGAAAGGTCAATAAAACAATTTGACGAACCGATTTGTTAAAACGCACCTGAGAGTCACCATGTTGCCAAGTTCTGCTGGCAGGCTGCGCAGTTTGTTGGAGGACAGGTTCAGGTAGACGAGATGGGGCAGCTTTGCTATTTCAGGGGGAATCCGGCTCAGGTTGTTGTTGTTGATGTGGAGAGCAGTCAGATGGGTCAGCGTCCATAGTGAACTGCTCAGGCTTCTGACTCGCCCTGTACCATAGAAGTACAGACAGAGTAAATCATTTTTTTAGTCAAATATCCTGCAGAACACACATACCGATAAATGTACAACAACTTTTTAGAAGTTCAGTATAAGTAGGATTTCATGTTTCATGTTGTGATTTATTCATTAATTTCTCTCATGTCAATGTTCCTTCAGTGGCATATTTTTATTTTTAAAGGTGATTATATGAGCTGAAGAATAAGGTTGAAGAACTGAGGTATGATAACCAACCAGAAATCTCCAACTCAGTCCAGTGTGATTTCTTCCCATTGGCCGCTTCCTCAGCTGACATGATGGTGTATAATCTGCGTGGGTCTGGAGGATCATATTTTTCCTTTGGCATGCCTGTTAATCTGAAAATTCATACAGAAAAAATACGATTCATCATCATTTCTCTTACCTACAGTATGTCAATCAGGTCCTTTTCTCAAAAGACAAATATTTGTATGAATCATAAGAAACAGAGAGCAAGTTGAAAGCATGATCTATAAACAGTGAGAGTGACTGCCTCTAAGGCCTTCAGACCAAGCCGACCGCCCTTAGACACACTAACATTATGTAAACATGATATAAATCAGACAACAAACAAGCCCTTGTACTTGAGCAAAGAAAATCTTTTTCTGACAATGGTTAGTAATTGCTTAAGCTGAATTTTAAATTAAGCTTGTAGTTACTAAATAAGGTTGTAAAATATCAACATATCATCTACACTACAGTTCAACAGTTTGGGGTCGGTAAGATTTTTAAAAATGTTTTTGAAATATGTCTCTTATTCTCACTAAAGGTTGTGACATATTACTACTGTTTTCTAAATTTTAAAATGTAAAGCTGAATTTCCAGCATCATTACTCCAGTCTTCAGTGTCACATGAGCTTTCAGAAATCATTCTAATATGATGATTTGCTGC
>CM031947.1:24660063-24665063 GCA_018749465.1 Paracanthobrama guichenoti
TGGGTGTTTTTTTTTAATGAAGCAGGCTACATTTGCGTTTGCAATTTCATGTATCCCAGTTCAGTTTGTTGCAGTCATGATTCAGCGTATATATTATTTGTGAAATTAATTTACATCAACTTTTTGTACGTAATAAAATGTTATAATTTATTTGTAATGTGTTGATGTCGTAATCATGATGATTCAGTAAGTTGATGAATCGAGAACCAGTAACAACGATTCGTAAACGAATAGGTCGGATAAATCGATTCATTGAAAAGATCCGACTCAATAGAACAATTCGTGCAATTTTACTCACAACATCTCTTAAAAAATACAGCGGAGACCATTGTGCACTTGCAGTAAGACGCTGTATACAGCTCAGTTTTATTACAGTATGTTTTTAAACACATATGGTATACGTGTTCATACAGGAAATAGTTTAATAAACCTATGAAATTGAACTTATTACAGAACAACTTGCAACCACATTTTATTTTACCTTGAACGTGCAATTGTTGTATTTTATGCATGGTTTTTGAATTCTTTGATATAAATAGGGCAAATAAGACGCATGTTGTTGATGGTGGATAAAAAGAAAAATTATGTAACGGGCACATTAGTTGTTTGTTGTCGTATATAAAATAGAGCGTATGTATATAAATTAAGCTAGATGCGCACAACACAATCATAACGCCATTAATGAATGGGAACGCTTAAACGGTGGTTGATGATTTAGACGGGAAATTTAAGTGTAACACAAAATTCTGTCAACATGGCTGCCCCCTCGAGGAGTCTTTTAAGAGGTCAGTTTTAAACATTACATATGTTATTACTCATTTTCTATGTATTCCAGTGTATTTTCGGAGATTAATAACTTGCAATCTGGTATGTGCCGAATACTAGAGCTGATGTGTTAAAGACATCGCACATCATCTAACGTTACACAAGCTAGAAGCGTTCACAACGGTCTCTCATAGTTATGCTTATAGGAATTTATGCAGCGTGTTAGATGCATTATTTTGGACTGAGTAAACAGAAAGGAGCCACGTGTATTTAAATCGTTAAAAAAAATTGCCATGGTAACCAGTAATTGATGACAGTAATGGCTATTCACAAAAAAGTTGCCTAGTGGTCACCCTTTAGATCCACTTCCTTTATTCTCTTTACATCTAAGTAGTTAACTTAGTTGCAATGTAACCATTAATATAAATAATTTGACTGAGTCATTTTAATCTTGTTATGCTCATGTGTCTTGTTTCATGCACAGTCTTACCCAGGTGTCAGAGTCTGTTCTTCACATGCAGAGCTCCTTTTGTACCCTGCAGCTCACTGACTGCACACAGACAGCAACCTGTAAGATCCTACGCTGCTACCAAGTAAGTTCTGCTTACACTATAGTCTTTACCTTGGTAAAAAAAGGTTGTCAAATAAAATTATGAAATTTTGTATCTGACATGCTGCTGACAGACTAAGAAACCATGCAAAGAGGAGTCATGTTCTTCATCAAAACACTTTTTGTAGGCAGAAAGAGAAGAAAGAGGAGCCGGTTCAAGAAAAGGTGGTGAAAGAGAAAAAAAAGGTTGATGACAAAGACAGGCATAAACCCTATGGACTCACAGCCTGGGCTCCAGTAGACGATGTGTACATGGTGAGGTACTATCCCAAACCTGTCTATGAGACACCTGTGGCCATTGAAATGCTGAAGAACTTTCAGAAGCTGGACTTCAGCCCTGAGAACCAGCCTTTGTACATTAATCTACGTCTGGACATGAAGCTGGAGAAAAAGGTACATTTTGGATGATTGTTTTCTTAAGCCAAGTTTGATTTAAGTAATATTTACTTAAAATAATAAATCTACCTTTGCTTTTAAATGAAGAGAAACATTTTGAACTCCCGTTCAAAAGTTTGGTGTAAGATATTTTTTTAATGATTTTGAAATTAGCCACTTATGCTCACCAAGGATTCAGTTATTAAAAATAAAAATAAAAAAATAAATAAAAAAGGTAGAAATGTAGTATTGTGAAATATAATATTATTTTATTATTATTATTATTATTATATTAATATTATTAAAATGTGTATTTCTAATATTTTCTTTAATTACTGATTTGGTGCTTGAGAAAAATTGATGATAAATATTGCTTAATATGTGTTACTTAGGCCTGGTTTCACAGACAGGGCTTAGATTAAGCCAGAATTAGTTTAATTACGACATTTTAATATACACCGATCAGGCATAACATTATGACAGGTGAAGTGATAACACTGATTATCTCTTCATCACGGCACCTGTTAGTAGGTGGGATATATTAGGCAGCAAGTGAACATTTTGTCCTCAAAATTGATGTATTAGAAACAGGAAAAATGGAGTTTGACAAGGGCCGAATTGTGATGGCTATACGACTGGTTCAGAGCATCGCCAAAACTGCAGCTCTTGTGGTGTGTTCCTGGTCTGCAGTGGTCAGTATCTATCAAAAGTGGTTCAAGGAAGGAACAGTGGTGAACCGTCATGGGTGGCCAAGGCTCACTGATGCACGTGGGGAGCAAAGGCTGGCCTGTGTGGTCCGATCAAACAGACGAGCTGCTGTAGCTCAGATTGCTCAAGAAGTTAATGCTGGTTCTGATAGAAAGGTGTCAGAATACACAGTGCATCGCAGTTTGTTGCGTATGGGGCTGCACTGTCTTGCAGTATCTTGTATCTTGACACTTGTATCTTGACTCTGTTCTTCAATCAGTGCAGACGTGTTTTCTCTCTGCTCCCGCTGTGCTCTGGCGCTTTGTTATTTTGTCTTTCTTTTTCTCTCTGACCCCCTGCTTGCTGGACTCCTGAAAATACTGAAATGGAATTGATTTAACTGGTCAATCAGCGCGATCGATAGGATTTTCTCAAAGGAAGGGTGCCCCGGGAGAACCCACCTGCCCGGACGGGACCTTTGCTGCAGGGTACGTGAGGGACGCATTGAACAACTGGCAAGTCCTGTGCCTGTGCCTGAAGATTTATACATGATTGGATTATTGATGGCGGGGTTCCTATTCTTTGGCTTTGGGATTGCCCTGACCTATCGGAAGATTGGTAAGACAGCTGCAAGCAAATTCACCCAGCCGCTGTCTGTGGAAATTAAGGAATGCTTCGGGCTGTGTGTGACCGTTTGAAGGAATTAGATCAGAGAGTGATACGAATTGAGGAACTGAACCGTAACAACGCAGTCCGGACTGCGGATACGCAGGGAAGAGTGGGCTCCATCGGGGGTCAGATCGGTGAACTTACGGACTGTAACCGGTCTGGCCATGAGGCTGGACGTAATGTCTAGGGAAACTGCACAGACCGGACGCGAATGCTGAGGACCAGATCTGATTGATTGATTATGATCCGGACAAATTACCGAAGATCATCAAATGGATTAAAAAATTGTCCCTATCTCTCGGTTGGGAGGTCAGCCTGACAGCTTGGTCTGCTATCTTTCCCTGTGCACTGCCCGATCCCAGTCCCCCTCCATCCGTCTGCCTGTCCTTATCTATCTCCTCTCCCACTCCATACAAAAAATCCCATCACGTGACCACGTGTACTGTGTTTGTTATGTTTTGTTGTGTTTGCTATGTAATGCTTGCCAACTGCATTCTTGTATTTCTGGAGAGCGTGTGGCGGCGCCTGAAAAGGCTGCGGCCCGGAGGCTTGCTCCAAACTTCATTTCGTTATACTGTACTTGTACATGTGTAATGACAAATAAACTTGAAACTTGAAACTTGCAGACCAGTTAGGGTGCCCATGCTGACCCCTGTCCACCACCGAAAGCCTCAACAGTGCTTTGGAAGAGCGATGGAAGAAGGTAGCCTGGTCTGATGAATCACTTTTTCTTTTACATCACATGGATGGCCGTGTGCGTGTGCGTGTGCGTGTGCGTGTGCGTGTGCGTGCGCATCGCTTACCTTGGGAACACATGGCACCAGGATGCATTATGGGAAAAAGACAAACCATATATATATAATATTATAATATATTAGGCTAGTATTTTTACACACAAAAAGTGGGTTTAAGCCAGTTATTTATATATTTTGCTGTAGTGTGTCAGTAGGAAATATCAGTTTACATTTATAAATGAATTGCCATTCATTTTAATAATCCAGTGAGATTTTTGTATGCATAAAGAGTCTGACAATAGTCTCTATGCTCCACATGGAGATCTGATCTCATCTTCATTGAGTCTGTCTGTGATTACATGAAGAAACATAAAAAACTGAGATGGACTAAATCCAGAAGAACTGTGGCAACGTCTCCAAGACACTTTCTGCAAAACTACATGAATAGGTGTAGGAATAGAGGCAGGTGACAAAAGCCGTTTTAAACGCAAAGGGTGGTCACCCCAAATATCGATTTGATATAGTTAATAGAAGTTAATTCATAAATAAAAGCTATTTATGTTATTATTTTTGACAGCATTCTCACTTTAAAGCATTCTGACAAGTGCCTAAACTTTTCACAGTACTGTAGTTTTGCAGCTAGGTTTCCTCAATTGTCTGGGAGACGTTGCCTCAGTTTTTCTGGATTTAGTCTGTCTCAGTTTTTTCTGTTTCTTCATGTAATCACAGACTCGATGATGGTGCGATCAGATCATACCAGCTGCTGTCAGACTTCTTGTGCATAAAAAAAAAAAAAAAAATTAATTATTACAATTAATTGCAAAATGAATGTTTGGAAATGTAAACTGATATTTCCTACTGATACACTACAGTAAAAGATATAAATAACTGGCTTAAAAACATTTTTCTTATGAAAATACCAACGTGCCTAAGACTTTTGTTTTGTGTGTCTATATAATTAGAATATCAATCAAAAAGTTGATTTATTTCACTAATTCCATTCAAAAGTGAAACTTGTATATTATATTAATTCATTACACACAGACTGATATATTTCAAATGTTTATTTCTTTTAATTTTGATGATTATAACTGACAACTAAGGAAAATCCCAAATCCAGAAAATTAGAATATTGTGAAAAGGTTGAGTATTGACGACAC
>CM031947.1:24670063-24807930 GCA_018749465.1 Paracanthobrama guichenoti
ATAAAATGGAATGCCTTAAGTTAGTGATTTTTACATAAAGTTGTTCACAAATGCATGTTTAGTTTTTATGGCTTGCAATTTCACAACTATTTGCACATGGTGACAAATTTTCCCTCAATTCCACTGGCTTGTCTATATCACTATATTCCCCCTTCTGTGAGGTAAAAAGTCACTTTTTATATTCACATATTTTACACCTTTTTAAGCCTTTTTTTCTGGGCCTGAAATGCCCTACCTATAACGGCAGGTGGCAGTACAAACTCACTTTTTTCTAAACAATTTTTACTCCTGTTTAATGGCAATCCAGCACTTTTTATGTCTTTATTTTTGCCATTTTCAAAAAATCCTTGTTAAGGGCTTTGATGGACAAAAGCAGGTTTTGTTGCAGTATATCGTAATGAATCTGTAATTACAATAAAGCCCTACCTCTTAGAAATGCTATTTTTATAGCCAACCTTACTGTATTTTAAGATTTTGAAAATATAGCATGGTTAGAAAGTTTTCAGTTTCTTCAAGTCTATAAATGTCCAAGGTTTTTCTGTTTTTGCCCGTGAATGAGCAAGCAAGGATCAGATTGCGCTAGTGCACGTGACTCGGGGAATCTCTGACCGTAAAGTGCACTACTATTTTAAGGATTCAAATGTTTTTAAACGTTTAATTCGAATCTATGCACAACGATGTAGAAATATAATTTATAAGTTTGGAATGTTTGTTTACACATACATTAATTGGCCTAAAATAATAATAATAATAATCTCACAACAAAAACGCATTACCAGAACCAGAAGACCGCCACAAAACCTAATACCCGTCAAACTTTGATGGCCACAGGTTTTGTTCCCACAGTGGTAGAGGAGGAGGAGGGGGTTTCTCAACTCGTGAATGCAGCTGGTCGTGTCTCCAATAACTCCCTTTAAAGAGCAGCTCGTACGCTCAGTGGTCGTTAGTGCGTGTTACTCTGTAATTACTCGCCTTCAAGTTGTCTTTGCTATGGGCCCGTACTTTTAAGAGGAAGGATTTTCGTGTTGGAACTGCTCTCTGTAAGGAAGTTTCGCTGGAGAGCGCACCGGACTGGATCTTCTCGGACTGGATGCTTCCCAGTAACGTGAACGACCGTCTGCAAGACTTCAAGCTCAGGCGCTGGTGATTGATTTGAGTCCCCGGGAAAGGAACTATGATGCGTTCTAATTCACATTCAAGTTAAAGCGATTGTATTTTTGGGCATTTTGGATTAACAGTTTCTAAAGTGAATATGGATCCTATTCGGATCCTTCTAACCGTTTTAATTGGATATATCTCCATCTCGCCCGGAGCACAAGGTTGGTGTTCCTGTTCTCGTGATTTTACTGAAATCAGTTGAAAATATGTTGTCTACAATAGGTAAAACCTGCAATAAGAACAGTTAGTTGGAATAAAATAGATTTACAAATGTGTACAGATCAGTTCTCCTGTAGGTGCGCATGAAAATTATGCGATAAAATCAATGCGCAATTGAGTCCTATAATATGAAATAACTGAATGACTATGTCTAGTGATGCTTATGAAACGTCCGCATCCTGTATCTCTCTGTCTTAATGTTCCCACATCAACTTGTGATGCATTTGGGTGAATTCACTATAGCACACTATAGTTATTATTAGCTATTGAGAAGTTGTTTGGCAGTCAACATTATTGCCATTGGTTTTTAAGGTGTTTCCTGACGGAAGTAGGCTTTCTTTGAGAAGTAAAACTTGGATTTTAGACATCATAACAAAGTTAACTTAATCAAGAGTTTCTGGACCATGTTTTCCCGATTATCTGCATGCAGATATAATCTCAAATGCATCTGTTCTCTTGCTTTTGATGCATATATGCATTCTGTTTAGCTGCAGTTTTATGCATTTAGCTAGTATTTAAGTCTTTTAGTTCCAGCTGTATCTGTTAACATGGCAAATAAATGTCAAACTTTTAAAACAGATCAGGAATGATTATAACATGTTGATTGACACCTTTTTCTCTTACCAGCCTTTGAGAGTAAACCGTTACATTTCATTAATGAACTGTGTGACAATCTTTTGTGTTTTCTCACATTGGGTGACATTGTTGGACACATGATTGCCATGACTGTGACATTTGTCAACAAGTAATACTGCACATGTCATTTGGCCTGCTAGGGAAAGCTGATGTATTGATCCTTTTCCACTCATTTTCTTCATCCACAGGAGCATGTGTCCATCAAGGTGCATTGTTTGCGGTAAGTATCCAATCCTCCTTTTTATTCTGAGCATTAATGTACTTGTGTTGAAATCTGGGGCTTGAAGCAATAATCCTGGTCCATTTATGCAAGTCGGACATTGTGTTTTTAATTATTTAGTGGCCCATTATCAACGCTGGCATTGAAATGAGTCGCCTGGTAAAGTATCAGTAAGAATAGGTCTCACAGTCACTTCAGCTGTATTTGAGGAGAAAAGCCTCATACATAATGAACTTTGTGAGTGGGACTGAGGAGGAGGTGGACTAGACTGTTTATAGAAAGAAACTTTATATTCAGGTCTCCCTTTTACAGCTCAGTGCAAACACCCCAAGATTCCCATGCATTTTGTGGTTGTGAATGATGAGATTGCCCTTTTGTAGTTCCCTTTGCAGAACTAATGGTTTGTATGTTAACGTATGTGTGCTATTTTAAACTTCATCTATGATTACTTTCGGGAATAGTAGCATTTTAAGTGCACAGATACGTTCTTGTGTCATTACATGAGAAAATACCTGTTAGAAATGCTTCATACATGGAACTGTGGTGCACAGACTTTCTTCATGGTTTAATGGGGAATAATGACACATCTTGGTCTTAGCTATTGTGTAATGACAGTAATTAAAAGAAGTGTAAACACAGCAGCAGGATTCCTTCCTTCACTGCCCTGAGAACTGGGAATATAAGTGAATGGTATGTGTGCATTATTCCCTAAAACTCTGCTCCTCCTGGGATTCAAGAGGCTTTGTGGGGAAAATGGGGAGCGGGTTGGAAAGACAGTCGCGGGCAGGTGGAGACATGCTGGAGGGAGTCAGGAAGAGGCTCTTTGAAGTTCAAATGAAAAGTCAGCCAAAACACCTGGACAAGGAGCCTAAGTGTCATGTTAGAGGGAAAAGGGCAGGATTTAAATAGAAATGATGGCTCTTAACTCTTGTCAGAAGTTGTTAGCAAATCAAAGCACTAGTTAAGATTAACAAGTGAATGGTTAAACCCAGTCAAAACGTATACAATTGATCTTTTTGATTGATTTAGTTTCGTGTTGTATTAGAAATAATATTAAGATATTTAATTCTTTAGTACTTAGCTTTCTTCAATTCAGCTACTTATGTGTTTTGTGTTAGCTTTTTAACCCTTTGTTTGATGATAGTGATGGAAAATGAAGGTACACACTACCTTTCAAAGTTTTGGGGACAGTAAAAGTTTTGTTTGAAGGCAAATACTTTTATTCTGCATGGTTTCTTTAAGTGGATCAAAAATCAATGTAAAGACATTTATAAAAATAAATCTATATTTCAAATAAATTATGTTCTTTTGAACTTTCTAATTCATCAAAGAATGCTAAAAGGTATTGTTTCCACAAGTATGTGAAGCACAACTGTTTTAAACATTGATTATAATAATAATAAACGTTTCTTGAGCACCAAATATTGTAATGATTTATGAAGGATCATGTGACTCTGAAGACTGGAGTAATAATGCTGAAAATACAGCTTTACCATCAATGGAGTAAATTCCATTTTAAAATAAATTAAAGTAGAAAATTATTTTAAATTATAATAATATTTCACATTATTTGTGTGTTTACTGTTTGTGGTATTTTTGATCAAATAAATGCAACCTTGGTGCATAAGAGACTTCTTAAAAAAAAAAAAAAAACTTACAGACTGAATGGTAGTGTATATAATTTTTTTCTCATTTTTTTATGGTGTCAGAAACTAACCACTTGTTCTGTGTAACAGTGCCATGAAGGTGAACATGTATATGTAATCTGAAGAGCTTGTTGAGAGTTATTTGGCAGTTGGACTAAAGTTTTTCTATCATTATTTATAGCTGTGCTACTTCAGCCTTCGAATACGGAGTGTTGTTCAATACAGCTGCAACTAAAACAGTAGGTGATATTACAGATGTGGGCAATTCTCTCAGGAGTGTTAATTTCGTCTTAACAGACAATGGCAGAAAACAGCAGTTTTGTGCATTTTTGCTGTGAAGAGTCCCTGCAATGAATACAGTATAAAGATTAATGAGACCCAGTGCAATAGCGCTCACCCTTTCCATTCAGCAGCACATTCTGAAATAAGGTACATCTAAACATATCACTTGTGCCCTGGAGCACAAATTCCTGCATTGCAAGTAGTCCGCCTCCAAGCAATCGAAATGTAGGGCAACTCAAGAATTTACCTGTGTAAACACAGACCCCTAAAATGACACAGATTTAGTTTGTTTGATTGGGTTTAAAATAAAGTATTTATTTTAACGTATATATAATTTACTTGGAGAGCAAATAGGAATTCAAGTAAAAAAGATTATTTGGGATTGAGGAATTTGGAAATTAGCTTGTTTAGGGGTTTTATTTTGCAATTTTACCTGCAGATCACGTGCAGAATAAATACATTTGTGCTGGGTTATTAAATAGAGAGAGCGTTGCCTTCACCCATGCCACCCATGATGTTTTTCAGGATGGAAGCCATATTTTTCAGAGGATAAAGCCCTGGGCTTCATGACCTCAAGGCTCATGGGGGTTCTCCCCATTTTAAGCCTCATTATGGTGTTTTTCTGATGTTTCTGTTTTAACGACACAGGTCACTTAATACTTGACATGTTTTATTATGTCTCAATGCAACTAAATCTGATGTTGAACCCTAATCTTGCAGACTTTGACATTGGATTGTGAAACCCATCTCTGTTGGTAGCAGTCACAAACCTTTTTATTCACTGTTGGATTTTATTTAGTCACATAGATAGGGCGGTATATCATTTGTGGTAAGCAGGGCCTGATTTTTATTCATGCTACATTAATGGGGTAGGCAGTTCCACCGGTTTCTGTGAATAACTAGTGAATGACTTCACATGGCTTTAGTGGGTAATCCAGCAGGCCTTTAGGTAACAAACCGGCTTTTACCCCCTTTCTGGCCCACTGAACACATACAATTTTATCCCACTGATCGAGATAAACAGCAATATGACAAACCAATTGTGTACAGAGCACAGAGGGATGTTTTAAAAAGTGGCTTAGCAGCCCTTACATTCCTGGATCCAGGATTTCTGGGATGCTTAAACAGCACAGATTTTGAATTGTTCTTCAAGCATGCACATAGATACTTGCTTAAAGCAAACACCCTGCTTGACTAGTAGACAAGCACTCTAAACAGCCTGAACTGACTAAAACCTCCGCAAATAGCTAGTTCTTGCTTGACGGTGCTTTTTCTGAGTTATTTGTCTGAAGGTCATCGCCTTTTGTTCCTCAGTTCATTCCAAGTGATTATCTTACAGCTCTAAGTTGAAGTGTGTTTGCATCTTGTCTTTGCTGTGGACAGATTGGTAGTTTTAAATGGTGTGCGTTCTTAAACATGACCTCACAGGAACAACTAACTTTTGTCTAATATTTATGCTACAAATGTGGTCAAGAACATTTTCTCCAAGCAATCTCTCTCTCACCAACTAAAAAGTTAAAACGGGAGGTGCATTTGACCTTGCTTATGGTCTTATGGCCATGATGTTCAAACAGACATGTTAAAGGGATAGTTCACCCCAAAGAAATGGTTACCCTGATGTCGTTCCAAACTTGCATGACTTTCTTTCTTCTGTGGAACACAAATTAAGATATTTTGAAGAATGTTGGTAACCAAAATGTTTTGGTTACCATTGACTTCCATTATATGGACAAAAAACTCATACATGTTTGGAACAGACTGAGGGTAAGTAAATGATGACAAAAGTTTCATATTTGAGTGAATTATCCCTTGCCAGGAGAGGGTTAAAGTCTGAATGATATTCAGAATTGAACTGAGAATGCCTTTTAAATTCCAGAATTTAAGATCAATTTCAATTGAGGGAGCAAACAGGATATAGAATTGCAGTTCAGATTGGAATGTAAGGAAGAAGAATGAAAGTGAATTGAAATTCAATGCAAAGGAATTCATGTAACTTTATTTCTTAGGTAAAAAAGCAAAGTTTGTAAAACAAACATTGAATGTTGGCTTGACAGAGGCTTGAAAGTTTTTTAAAAAGTTTAAAAGCCTTGAAATTTGAATGTAGATAGATATGGATGGATGGATGGATGGATGGATGGATGGATGGATGGATGGATGGATGGATGGATGGATGGATGGATGGATGGATGGATGTTTTGCTGGGTCAGCAAATGGATGGATGTTTTGCAAGGCTTCTGTTTGGTTTGAGTTTTTGTTTGTCTCAGATTAAAATTTTACTCTCTCTGGGGGTTCAGCATACTGTGAGATATCATGAGAAAGCTCTTGCAATGAACTCCAGAAGATAACTCTTGAATTCGGCTACCTGTCGCTCTCCCTTAAGTGCAGCCTCTGGTAGTCAGAATAATTAATGTTCAGACGTGATTCAATTTGACATTCAGGATTCAACACTTCATGCACTACAATTTCATCCCATGCTGATCCACCAAAAGCTGGAGTTTTAAGAAACGGAGGACTGCTGTAGTGCAGGGTGAACTGACAGGCCTCATTGCAAAGGTCAATTTGAGGTAAAATGTCTTAATGAGAAACTTTTGGGGAAATTTCACGTCAGAGATTCAGCATCTCCGTGTAGTTATCTGCACATCTGTGACTTCGTCTTGCTATTGTTCTGTTGTGTTTTTGAACATGGCTCCCTCTGTGAATTCCATGGAGACGAGCGGAGGTGAAACTACTGAGGTGCAGAAAGATGGTAGCCTGGGGAAAGACAGCCAGACGGGGCCTGTCTCTGGCTCCAGCCTTCTCCACCCTCAAGTGCCTAATTTTGGTTTTTGCTCATGTTCTCCTGTTCAGTGGCAAAACAAAGCCTCCACCATGTGGCCTGCCGCCCAAGACGTCGGGACTGAGTTTGCACTTGTTTTGCTGGTACAAAGAGATCTTCACACATCAAATCAACAGGTCTTGGCTAAAGTCCCAACTGATAACAAGGGATCTAACATCAAACCTCAGCCAAGGAAGCTATCTTCCATTGCCACGTTCTTTAGCAGCTTTTGATAATGAACTTAACTTGAGGCAAGCTCCTGGCAGGTTCATGCAACAAAATGAATAGCTTTTATAATCAGCATCATTTCAATCCAGGCTGGCATTTACGAGAGTAATTTAGCTGTGATTTGTGATATTTTAAGGTGCATGATTCTTATCTTGATTGTGCCTTGGAATTTTATTACAAAGCTTCTTTTCAGGATGTTGAATAGAAACTCTGGTGTCTGTTGTGGAAATATTAATCCACCTCATGAATGGCTCCTTATCATCAGGTCCCATTTTTAATGGTGGGGAATTAGAAAGCAAACACACGACAGACTCTTTCAATGCTCCATAGTTAACTTGAACTCCTTTATTAGCTGGACTGGTCTTTAAATATAAGATGCCCCAAAATCACGGCAATCAAAAGACAAGACATCTCAGAGTCAATCATTTACACAGTTTAGTGTCATTCACATTGTCTTTGAAGTGTGTTGTGGTAGAAACATTGAGCGGATGCATAATTATGTATATATATTATGAGTTGTATTGTCAGTGTATACTGTAATAATATAGTTCTTTGCTGGTCTGATGAGGTGGTTTATTGGCTTTTACGAAGTGCAGCTGATACTTCAGAATGAGAAATGTTTTTTTTTTTTTTTTTTTTTTTTAGCTTTTGGACCGGATGCACCTACAGTACTTGTGACATTGTCTTAAGCATCTGAAGCATTTCAAAAGGGTGCATTGTCAATGTTTACTTGTTAGTTTGTCTTTTCTGTTATATAATCGAGTGTGGTCATTTTATAAGAAGCTTTTTATGAAATTGGATAGAAGAAGCTGAGTTGTCTTGCATTCTCAATTATTAATATATACTACCATTCACAAGATCTCTTATGCTCATCCAGGCATTTATTTGTTCAACATTACAGTAAAACAGTAATTGTATGAAATATTTTTACAGTTTAATGTAGCTGTTTTCCATTTTAATATACTTTAAACCTTAATTTATTCCTGTGATGGCAAAGCTGCGTTTTTAGCAGCCATTACTCGCATGATCCTTTGGAAATCATTCTGATATGCCGATTTGGTGCTTGAGAAATTAGCAATGTTGAAAAGAGTTTTTGTTGAAACCATGGTATTGCTGAATAAAATATACAGTTTACATTTCTTAAAAAAAAAAAAAAAACTTTTAAACGGTTGTGTATATCACAAGACATTTACAATTTGTTTTTAAATACATTTTAATTTCCACATTTTTATGTCATAAGGATTAGACCCGTTAGACCACCACCCCCATCAGAAAGCCTCCCAGGGTGTTTTTTTTTTAAGAGTTGGATGAGAATTAAAAAGACGTGGGGGGTTCACAACAACACAATGGAGTAGGCGGGTTAAGTGATGGCTAAGGTTAGTGACCTTTACACCATGGTCCTTCTCTTTAGCAACACAATAGTGTGGGGGTCAAACCTCGACAGGAAGTGTGTGATGTGCCACTGTCTGTAGCAGAAGAATGAGTTGCACTTATTAGGGTAGTAACCAGTATCATTCTCTTTGCTGTTTTTTTTTTTTTTTTACCACTGCCTTTGGCTCACTTACTAGTTAATTGTATGGAAGTATTTAATATTCACATTTTTATATGAAGATTCCTTTAGTTTTCTTTTATCATTAAACTTTTCAAAGTTTAGGAAATTATATGCTCAGCTACATAATCTGTCTTGGAAAAAAAATGAACTAAGATCAAAGCTTGTCCTCAGCTGAACTAGTTGTGCCTCGCTTGGGTTTAACTTTTTAGCAGCGGTTTGCTCATTCATCTCGGAAGCCCCTGCTTCACAGTGGTGTCTAGATGCCACAAACAAACCTGTGGGTATATTAATAGAAGGTCATTACATGTGCTCTGGGTCGTGCTTCTCATGCCTTCCCTTTGGACACAGGCATCCTTTATCTTGTCAGCTGCAAATTGCAGCCGGCCTCAACCCTCTTTCTTATGCAGAACCGAGTCAGCAAAGTGTGCTTACATTTGTAGCAGTCAGGCAAGGTAAACAAACCCCTCCGATTGTTCACCGCCCTCCACACACAGGGATCCACAGACATCATTAATCTCATCAGTTCAAAGCTGTCATCACCTGCAAGCTCAGTTCAACAGCCAAACCCACTGGGACTATGTTCTCCCCCTAAATATCTCCAGACAGTTAGACAGGTTGGAATTCTTTACACCTGGCATTTTTGCATCAGGTGATCAGATCGCAAGTGGCCAGCCAAGACAAATTGCACTAATACCTGGCATAAACACCAGTAGTGATGCAAAGTCCGATTCATTTCCGTGAACCGGTTCTTTTCAGACAGTTCTGCTCAATGAACCGGTTCAAAAAGCCGATTCATAGGTTATGATTACATTATTGCCTTTCATTCACTTAAGTTAATGGTGTTTGTGTTCACAGTTAATTCATTTATCCTTTACGTCGGAATCGACTGAAAATTGCGCAACTATAGCACACATTACAGGCACTGATCAACAAATGGGGATATGTTACATGTCTAAAGTAGCCTATATAGAATAGTCTTATAAACGTATACATTTCGCTTAACAACTTAAATTATAATCTGCATGCACAATAAACTACAGTAAAATGTATTTATATCTCTCGACAGAAAGCTTTTTGCGGGTTTTAATAAGATGTTATTTAATAACAGTAGTCATAATAAGCATATTTCCAGTAGCCTACGTGCCTCAGACTTGCGTTGCCAAATCAATCATCAGAATCCGCGGTAATCCTGGGCAAACTTCGACAGATGTTTGAACCGGCTCGTTCGGTTCTTTGTAAGTCGGACGTGCTACTTCGGCTTTTGCTTCTTGCGTCATCAGCCCGGAACTAAAGTTCGATTCAGTTCGATTAATGAACCGGCTCAACTGGTTACTTGCTGAGAACAGGCTCAAAAGAATTCGTTCAAGAACCAAACATTAGATTGTAAAAAAAGAAAGAAAAAAAAAACTACGTTATTTTAAGCCATTTAGTGAGCAACTTAAAATATTAAACAGCATGAATTTACAATGTTAATGATGACAAACATTTCTCATTCAAAATTTAATAGATGTTTTAACTCTATTATATTTGTTGTTAAAGTTATGTTTCAAGTCAGCGTTAGAGTGATTCATGTTCTTCCATTTCAGTGAGTATCTACAACATATTTTGGTATAGAGAATTTTTCAGTTTTCCAAGTTGTGCCCTCAACTCTGTTTTTCTTGTTTGTTTTTTTTTGTCCTTGGTCATATTTTAAAGGTTCGATATGTAGACAACCACTAGGCCAGTGTTATATATTTTGTTCAGTTGAGTACATACAATATCCAACTATTTGTAAAACGTGAGAAAATTGCGATTTTAACCAAGGAACCGGGACATGTGAGGGAGTCGCCTGTCAATGGCGTCATCGTGGCATGCTGTTGTAGTTTCGTTCAAACATGGCCATGGCAAGCATACTTTGGAACAAAATGAGAAATCAAAAGAGGACCAGTAGCCTATTGACGTGGCGTTTTCGAGATGGCAAGAGCTTCACAACAAACTTCGACTAGACAGAGATGCCGTTCTTGCATGTGCTTTATTAGACAGGTGAGCAAATTTACATAAAATGAATTAATGTTATGTAGCTCAACACTATTAAATATTAGAATATCATCATGATGTTCTAATGTTGAAGTAGCTTACTGCTAGTCTCATACAGTCAACAAACTAACACACATAATAACATTAGAACTTTCAACACACTCAAATGCAGTTTAGATAGTGTAGACCAAGTGAAACAGCATTGCGTTTCCTCACAATTTTAATTCATCAAATAAACTGTCCTCATTTCTTTATATCCCCCAGGATTTGCATGTGGCGCTATTAACTGTTTAAATGTTAAAAAAGATGAATCCATTCACTCATCCATAAAGATTATTTCCCCATAAACATTATTAGATCCGTCGGCGCAGGTATGTGTTTTATTGGTTGTTGTCTCTTTCATCCTTTCTACTCTCCCCCTTTACACATCTTTACACACCCATTTTTTTGAGACTTTTTCAACTCTGAGGTATGAACGACCAGGGGGGGACCATTGACTGTTTTCAATCAAGGTGAATGTCAAGGTCTGTAATGTCATCATAAAATATTTCTTTAAGGCTGATGATGAGTTGTCTAGTAGTTCAGGCAACCCACTGACTAGTCATGGAAGAAGTCATTCTCTTTTAAAATTGTCTTTCTCTTTGGCACAGTTCTCTCATGATGTCTCTGTGTTGAAAGGAATGCTCTTGTTCTTTGTGTCGCCTGTCTTTACTCTCCGGTCGAGGGTTGGCGATTGGCCAGTCTCTGTGCTACGGGATGATTTACAGGTAGACACTGCTGGGAGACGGAGCTAGTGCTCAATTTCTTCGCGTTCCCTGTGGTTATCCCACGGCTGTCTTTGCCTCACCACCTGTCTTTTCCTCTTCTCTTCTCCTGTCATCCGCTTTAACATCAAACGAACGCTACACTTATGCGCTCTCTGTTCAGGTGTCATGACAGTTATTGTTAGCAGTGCAAAACACCTGGATAGAGTCTGCTTTGCCTCTTAATGGGGAAAACTGTAATTTGCTGCGGGAAGATTGTGAAAAAAGAGAGGTACGGAAGGGGAGGGCAGTCCTTCAAGGTATTTTCAGAGGGAAGCGCTGATCTGTCATTAGCTTCGTCTGTTCTGTTATTTCATAGGCATATGGGTGAAAATTACAGTTTTGTACGATCAACGCAGTAAAGAGAAGCTGATAACGTTTATGGGAAATATAATTCATTCATAGAAGATTTGCATTTCAGTTCCTTTACCTGCTTTAGGGCTTCATAGAGTACCTAGTTCAAACCTTGTCTTAGGGAGAATGGTTGGGGACCAAAGATTCAAAACCTTGCTAGATTTGAACTAATATACTATAATATACTTGGTTTCTCTGTGTTGAAGAGGTGTTTGAAGTAAAATGTTGCTGAACTGATCAATGCAGTGAAAGCATTCAAGCTTTCTCTCTCTGTGGTGAGTGTTGAAGAACAAGGCTTCAGCGTGAAGGGGCCCTTGACAGAGTCGTGAACTGCTCTGAGTGTTTTTCCTGTGTAAGATTATAACACATTCACTTTGATAAGCTCAATCCAGGTGTGATCCAGATGTCATTCCTTTCAAATACTTTCATGGAGCTGCTTAGTCAGTCATGTCATACATAAGTTTGGGGTCAGTAAATGTTTTTATGAAATTTATACTTTCGATTGATACAGCAAGAATGCATAAATTGATCGAAAGTGACAAAGACATTTGTTACAGTTTTTACGTTCTTTTGATCTTGACTGGAGTAATGGCTGCTGAAGTTTCAGCTTTGCTATCCCAGGAATAAATTACATTTTAAATAGAAAAAGGTAATATTTCAAAAGATTTCACAACGTTGCTGGTTTTTACTGTAATTTGGATCAAATAAATGGATCAAATAAATCCTTAATTCTTTCCCCTCCATTGATGGACTTTTCCAGCAATCTATGTTTTCACTGTTATACGGTAGGGGGCACTATTACAAATTTGTTGAAATAGTCCAGACATTCCGGGTCCAAAAACAAGTGAAGAAGAAGCAGAAACAAGCGAAAGAAGCATTGTTTACACACTAACGTGATCATAAACATTAAACCGATATAAGTCAAAGCTGTCCAACATATCAAATGGAATGTGAGCACACAAAGAGGTACAACTGACAAATTCTTTGACAAATATGCAACTTTCTCAATTTTTTGTTCAAAATGTTGCTTTTTATTTAAACTTACCCACATTAAAGGGTTGATAAAAGAATGCATGATTATTTTTTTATTTTTAAAAAAAAAACAAAGGCTCTATTCTTTCTTTTGATATATTGTATGTTCAGATATTTATACAACAAAATACTAGTGGGGGCCATAAAAATCTTTTAAAAATGCTCAGAAATGCTGGTGGGAAAAGAGTTAAAAACATTAAAAATCTTACCAGCATCTGACTTTTGAATGGTAGTGAATATAGATATATAAAACTTGCTTCTTTTTGCTGTCATAACTTGCAGTTAATTTGCTACTTAGGTAATTATGATGCTTTATATTGCTGTGGCGCTGTAGATTCCATAGCAGTGGTGTAAGAAAAACTGATACACCTCATTTCAATGCAAATTTGTTGAACTTTACCTCAATATTGTAGAGATGTCCTATGGAGTGTCCCTTTTTGGGTGTCTACATAAGAAATGCTCACCATTCATGGTCAAGCAGTAGTTCAGAGCCTAAATTGGTTTTAACAACCTGACAGACGTTCCACTCCCTGCTCTCAAGTCATACCATAACAAAGCCATATTAATGAGCACCAGAGACACTCAAGATAAGCCTTTTTTTTGTCCCCCGTGAGGTAAGATTTAGCTTTTGTTTCTTTACTACTGTTCCATGGAAAGGGAGTGATAATGAGAGAGCAGAGCTTTCACCCATCGCTACTTCATTCTACATTTATTTGTGAGGATCACAGAGCGTCTCTGCCATAAAGCATGCTTTTACATTACCGCACTGATCACGTTGGAGGTTTGCCATAGGAAGCTCCCTGGTGTTGGTTATAAATGTCAAAAATGTAAAAACGTTTACATTTTTTATGCCTAAAATGCAGATTCCCATAGAAGGTCAATTGAAAAAAAATAGCATCGGCATTCTACGGTTATTTGCATTAAACAGGTGATTCTGACTGGTCTAGCTGAAGTGTTTTAGGGGGAATTGACCAACACATCTCTTACTTATAGTTGTCTCTGCACACTAAGCTGGGATATGAGAATATTTTATAATTGAAAAATGAATAATGTGATCTTGAGATCTGTGAAGCAAAACACTACCCTACCTAAAGAATAGAAGATTGACCTTTAAGTGGGCCGTGTTGCTATTTTTTCCAGTCATTCAGGAATGGGTCAGGAGGTGGACAGAGCAGTCAAGGGGCACGTTTTATTGAGAACACTTCCTCTGGAATACAAGTGTTTTACTGCATTGACTGACACTTAAAGAGAGCATAATACTTTAACAGCCAGATAAGATGTCAACTGCCGTGCTAAATATGTACTTAATCCACAAATCATACAGCATTCTCTTGTTTTCCTGCCCTGTTTATGGTTTGGATTGATTTATTATAGGATCTTAGGATCAAATGGAATAGTGGAATAGTGACATTGATAGAAACAGTGGATAAGGATCTGGTGTGACTTATGAATCAGAAAGTTACATCTCCTAACATATGTATTGCGTCTGTGAGCAAGGCATGTAACCACAATTTGATCCAGGAGGACTGTCCCTGGAAAAAGTTTGCTTCAGTTTGCTTTTGTTTGAGAAATGATGGGCTTGTTTCTTTCAATAGCTTTGGCAAGCATTTCTGTATGTTTCAATTGTTTAATTTAGGAATAACTTTCAATTCATATAATATAATAGTCTACACTACTGTAACAAATTTAATTCAGAGCCTCAGGGTAAAATATATCTTGCATTGTTTGAGGTTGAAATAATACTAAAATAAGTCAAATGAAAGAATATAATTTTAGTTGACAGTAAACATGTACTGTTCAGCCCTAATGAAAACACAGTAACAGGTTTTAACTAGCTGTGTCGCAAGTGTTCTTGTTGGATGTTTTTATACCAAGAGCTTTGAATAGTGACCACCTAATTGTGAAAATAGGACTAAATAGATTAAAAAAAAAATTGTAAAGTAAATGTGAAATTTGTTTTTCTCTTAATTTTTGAATTCAATTATTGGCAACTAAGAAAGTTTCAGCATTCAAAGCATTGGCATTTCATGGCATATTGTATATCTCTTTTTATGTGTTATTTCTTTTTGAATGTCCACTTTGACATCAGAAATAGCAACATGACATGATGGGAGTCATGGTCAATGGGAGCTCAGGCAAGGTTTAACAGTCAGACAGGTTTAACAATTCCACTCCCTGCCCTGGAGTCGTGCCATGACAAAGCCATACTAATGAGCACCAGAGGCATTCAAGCTAAGCTATATACAAAAGTCCTGTCTTTCTGACCCCCAGAAGAAAGACAAGACTGAATGTTTGGTAACCAGTGTTTTTTCCCAACTTAACAATGGGAGGGAGGAGGTGGGTAGGTGGGTTGTTGGGTAGAGAGCTTCCACCAGCCCTCTACTTCAGCCTGTATCCAAGGATCACTGAAAAACACCTGTTGAGTGTCCCAATTGGAGAAAGTATACCATATCACTATGTATTACTTTACCAGTCCATTCTTTTTGTTGAGATGTTTTGTGATGAAGACAAGATGGCACCTTAAATGTGTGAAATACCAGCAATACCTGGTGCCTCAGGGCAGAGGAGGTAAAAAAAAAAAGAGGTTGTAAGATTCAAATGCAACAGTATTTTCACATCCTTTGCTTTTCAGGGGTCAGGTCCAGGTCAGCACATTGTCTTGTACTAGTTGTTATTCTGATGAGGTGTTGTAACT
Source organism: Paracanthobrama guichenoti (assembly GCA_018749465.1). NCBI lineage: Eukaryota > Metazoa > Chordata > Actinopteri > Cypriniformes > Gobionidae > Paracanthobrama > Paracanthobrama guichenoti. The sequence goes on from CM031947.1 coordinate 24,685,720, forward strand.
TGCAGTTCACAGAAAATGTATGTTGTTCTCCAAAAAAAAGAGAAAGTGATGAACTCCCACATGGATCAGAGAGAGCAAAACAGTGAATCGCAGTATGAAAAATTTGTAAATATCTAGTCGTCGTCGTCCTCCCCCTTACGTTGCAGAGAAGAGAATGTTGAATAAAGTCGTTATTTTTGTTTATTTTTTTGTGCACAAAAAGTATTCCCATCACTTCATAACATTAACGTTTAATCACTGTAGTCACATGGACTATTTTAACAATGTCTTTACTACCTTTCTGCGCCTTGAAAGTTGCAATGACGTTGCTGTCTATGGAGGGGTCAGAGAGCTCTCCGATTTCATCAAAAAGATCTTCATTTGTGTTCCGAAGATGAACAAAGGTTTTACGGGTTTGGATTGACATGAGGGTGAGAAATTCATGACAGAATTTTTTTGGGTGAACTAACCCTTTAAAGTTAAATGTTCATTCTGCTAGAGGGACATATTTAAAATGGCCTAAGCTGTAATCTTGTGATTTGCATTGGCTTTTTTAATAAGACCCTGCAGCGCCTATGAGTTGTCATGGCATATCAAATTCCATTATTGCTACAAGTGCCATGTTCTTATCTTTCAAAGAACCACAACAAGAGCGCATCCTCCAAATTAGCCAAATGTGGTGGACCAGGGCATTTTCTGTTGCCTCCATTCAGATTATTTAAATAGGGATGTGAGTGCCAGAGATGGGGGTCCCAGGGGGCAGAAAGAGGGAAAAGCTTTTGTCACCGTAAACTTACTATGCGCCCCACAAAGAGATGGCAAGGCTGAGTTATGTGCGAAATCCCGCTACAGCGAGTCGACTGGTCACCATGAATGTGTCCATTGTTAGAAACCTCTCACTGTGTTCTAAAGGAGCTGACCTTGATCCAAAAACCTGTGCCTCCATCCTCACGATACACCCTGCTTGTCTTCCAAGTATTTGTGCTTTCTTCCCTTTCACTGAGGTTCAAAGAGTTAGGGCATTCTCAGATGTGTTAGCCAGGCACATATGCCAGAGAACCATTACTTGTGTCCTCAAAGTCTATCGCTAAAAGCCAAGTCTTGATCTCCATGCCTTACTGTGAGGAAAAACGTCAAGGTTTACCATTGGCCCTGTCCATATTTTTGACTTGGCTATGATTTCATTAGTTACACTGAGAAGGCGCCATGCTTTCTCTGAATGGCGTTCTGATGAATAGTGCACTATTTAACTCAATTGCATGATGCTTGTTCTAAATAGATCTTACTAAAAAGATTAATGTTTAGCAGTTGCACATACTTCTCTTGCACATTCCTCACAGTAAAACTGTTAGTCATCATACAAAGGAGATGGATTTTCAGAATCAACAGTTTTTTTTTTTTTTTAAGATCTCCTTCCTGTTGTTCATCAAAAAAGACATATTCTCAGTGACACAGGCTTTAACAATGTTTGGCTCTGGTAGATCTCCAAACATGCACAAAATGCTTTATGTGCCTTTTTTATTTAAGTTTAGATAGCATCAGTAAAATTTAATGCAAGTATTAGTGAAACATGTAAAGACTACTTAAGGTAATAAAGAACAGTAGTATCGGTCATCTTTTTATTTTATTTTAAAATGAAATATATTTTAGGGGGCTCTGGTGATATTCCTTGTTGTCATAAGCCGTTTTCGGACGGTAATTGTTTCTCATGTGGATGTCTGTTAAAATAAATTTGCATGGCAGTGATAAAACTCATGCATTCAGGTGGCAATTTATTTGAGGTGGAGTGAGTTTTGTGATCCTAACCTGGGAACGCTCTGCTCACGTGGTCAGTCGCATGATCTACTGTATGCTAAATGAAATGTCATATGCTTGGATTAATAAGAATAAATTCATATTTATTTTAATGATAGGAAAATAGTTTATTATTTGATTTGAATATCTATTTATTGAATTTAATATATAAATCTCCTGTTTGATAATAGGAAGATAGATTCACTCTAGTATAAAATTGTCTTGTAATTTATCTCAAATTGATGGATCTCATTTTTAAAATGTTTCCATCATTGGTGGAAATAGGTTTATACAACCGCTTATTGACATGAGATAAACATAAAGCTGGTTTGTATTTTTAATGTACGCTACACATTTGTTTTTTTGTGAATTTATTTGCTGCCAATGCATTTTAAATGTTTGCATGCTTTTCTTCTCTTTCTCTTTTGAGCAGTGATGAAATATTGTTCTTGTAAATACTTTCCAGCATTTCATTAATAAAAGTATATATCTTTAAAATGCATGTAAATTACATGTGAAGCGCAACCATTATCGTACAGTGTTCTGCAGTGGTCAAAAAGGATTTCAACTGTAAATGTTTAATTGATCTCTTCTTGTAAACTCAGTGATGTAGATTCGGACAGCAATTTAATTACCACACAACCTTGGTGTGTCGTCAAAAAACTGTAGGTCTAGGTAATTTGACCAGGGATTTGTACACTGGTGATGGGAGAAAAACACTGACATTCTGGATTCGGTTGGCAATAAAATCACCAACCAGCCCCTGTAAATGTGGAAAATACCTTACGACCCCATGAGAAACAATTACCATCCGAATGGGGCTTTAGTGAGATGGGGGGGGGACTACTTGGGTTTAGATGGGATTTTTTTTTAGTGATCATGTATTTTCATTGAAACTTGTGAACCCTTGAGGGAACAAAAACTCAAAACTTGAAAACTCAGTGCTTTTTCATTACAGTTTTTGGGCCCAGCGTTCTTGTTATGAGACCCTTTCTCAAGAAGAATGCAGTTGCAGTTGGTCACAGTCCTAAAACTTCCCAAATCTTATACAAAAAAATGCTAGCAGGGTTTTTATTTTCTCCAGCCACAGTGCTGTGCTTTGATGTGTTGCCAGTGGATTTCTGTCCTCTTTTGTGTGCGTGTTCTGGGTAAGATGCCTGGAGTTCTCTGGAGGGCAGCCACTTATCCTATGTGTGTCCAGGGACTTGCCCAATGTGCGACAAATGCTAGGTAGCAGCAGTGCTAGTGCTGACACATGGCGACACGCTTCACTGCCTTTCTTTTTTTCCCCACTTGAACTCTGCGAAAAATGCACATAAAAACATGCCCCGCTCTGTTGAGGTGTATACATTTTTTATTTGGTAAGAATACATTTGCAAAAAGAGACACAGTAGCTTCCCCAATTGTTACAAGTTCCATTAAACTTTTCTATTCTTTGCCAGTTTCCCTAGAAATTGTGATTTTGTTCTCAAAGGTGAACAGACATTTGTTACATTGATTGTTGTATGGATTGTGGCAGTTGGGAAATGAAATGGTTGGATGGCGCTAAAAGGTTAAATCGCATTTGAAACTAACATACTACCTACACTAAACTCTACCCTTAAACCTAACCGATAGTGTTAACAAAAGCAACAAACATATTTGCTGAAGCAAGCATGCCATTTTAGCTTTCAATCAAGTTTTTTATTTATCATGACTTGTTTTTTTTGTTTTTGTTTTTTTTCATGACTCGTACCTGATCGTTTGAAGTGATTTGTTAAGTAAATGTCAAAATGTATTAGTTTACACATCAGGCATGGTAAAAGTGTTCAACACATCATATTGTGCAAGGAACCACAAATAAGTCTTTATTAATTGATAATCTGCCCCAGTAACCAAATTTAGTTGGAAAAGGAAGAAAAGTTGTGCCACTTCTAGTGTTAAAGTCCCAGTGCTCCTCCTCTCCATCTCTCGCTCATAGCAGACTAACGGTTGGAGGGGAGTGGTTACGCATTTTCAAACCTAAGCCGTCAAACTGACATCATCTGAGGAGGAACATCGCTTCCAGGCCGGAAGTTACTTTTCAGATTTTGATTAAAGATTACCGCGACAAACAATTTTTTTCTGTGTATTAACTTGCACAGATTAATTGTTCACCCTAAGACCTTTAATATGTGCTAACAAAGTAAATGGGGTCAATTTTGATTTCATGAGGACTCTGATTTCACCTGGAAACTGAAGTGGATTGTATGTATAGGCATGTTTTAGGAGATTTGCAAAAATGTAGATAGAGGCATGGGTTTCCAATGAGCCTTTCCCTTTCCATAGCTGCTTTCAGTCTTTATCTTTGTGCCCAAAGGCAGCTATAGTACAACTATTCAGAGCTATTTGTAGAACATCAGGTCAGGGAGATATGTACTAACATGTGTTACATTCAGTGTTGTCTCTCTCACAGGAAGCTGATAGACATGCTTTCTGTAAATGTTTGCTTGTCATACCGAGTAAGCACAGAAGTGAAGACATTGCCTTACTCTTTTTCACTTCCTGAGTTTTTTTCTGTTTCTATTTGTTTGGACCTCCTAGTTGTAAAAAACGTATTTCTACCTCTAGGGAAGAAGTGCATGGGAAGGTCAGATGTTCCCTATCTTGAATTACTGCACACACAAGTAATTAAGGTGCACTTTGATGAATAATGGGGAGGTCTGCTCAGACGGGCTGCGTTTTGAAAGTACAACTCTATCTATAGGAACAAGCTTACATCCTGGGAACAAGTGCCTTTGAAAACAGCCTTGACTCCTTGATAGAGCTGTTAGGAACAAGGGTGCCTGTCTCATGTTTTAATCTCAAACAAAACTTCAAAGCCTCCCCTTGAGTCCTGACTAGATTGAAAAGTTTGGCATAATAAACCAAAAACCTCATCGTCAGCTTCCGCCCTTAACCGATGTTTGTCTACCAGGCTTCATACCTTGACTTAACTTAGGTTAACTGCAGATCTTTTCCATAAAGAGTATTTATTGTATGTTCTCACTCCTGCCATTTTTTATAATATTTGATGCAATTCAGGGTTTGATGTATGAATAAATGAATTCCTAATTTATTGATTATTAATTATTATTATTATGAGGGTATCATACTTATTGCTAAATCCTTGGAAATCAAATGACTTTAGTCTTAGTGAAGGTATCACACTGTTGTAGTTTATAATTGTCTCAGTCTCAGACTGTTTAATACAAATTATACACAAAATTGGTATGCAATTCCTCAGCCTATCTAATCGGGTGTGTGTTTCCCAAAAGCATACATTGTTAGCAAACTATAATTGCAAGTTCCGTCACCAACATAGTTTAATGATTCAGTGTTTCCCGAAACCATAATTCCAATGAACATCCGCAAACAACATCAAAAAACCGTATGGTTGGAGCTACCACTTTTGAGCTGTGGTTGGAAGTAATATGTGGAAGTAATATGTGGACTTAAATGGACTTAAATGTACATGTTAATCAGATGGCTTTTTCTGTCTAAATGGCTTAGAAAGTTATACAGGTTTGAAACAACATAAGGTTGAGGGGGATCTTTCCCTTTAGGTTCATAGCGAGATGAAATTTCATGTCCCAGAGGTTTCGAGAAAATAGTGGCCGGGGTATAGTTTTAAAAATGAGAAATAATTCAAAGAAGACAACCCAAGTTTGTCTTGTTTGTGTGGGCTGTTGTTCCTTCAAGCTATGCACGTTTACTTAGTAAAGCTATAATGCCTCCTGTATGGATTTTCACCTTAACCCACTGGGCTACACTGTGTGAGAGCATGGTGTGACATTTGCAAGAGAAAATTAGTTTGGTATTGCTTGAATAGTTTGTTTGATAATAATGCTAGAAGTATGATAGTGAGTATTGCTCAGACTGGATGTTAGTGCACTGTAGCCTTTGGCTCAGCTCCACCAACACATTCCCATTATTTACATCTTTAGCATTGCTAATGCTCCTAGTTCCTATTCCCTTAAGTACCTGACTATCTCTGAGGTTTTCACTCAGGGCAAAGTAGGCAGGAACTTGTCTTTCAGTGTTACATCTCTTCCAGCTCTGTTTCCTCCTGGAGTTTTCTGTCATGAAAAAAACACTTTTTATATTTAAGATGGGTTTCTTTTTTAAAACTAATCTCTCTGTTGTGTTATTGATTATAAAGGGGTTTTATATTTGATAAGTTCTAATGTATGCTGATATTTTGGTACATGCTCTTTTTATAGCCCTTCCACGTACGCAATCTCTTATTTAGAAATGCTGTTTGAAGCAAGCATGCAGTATTACTGTTGCACTGCATGGGCTCTGAAGGCATCTGAGGCATATATAAGTGTTAGCTGTTTCCTTTATGGAGTCACAAATAGCTGGTCGGCAGTATCATATTTGCCTTTCAAATATAGGCCAATCCATGGCGACCTCACTAGAGACATTAGTCTGCTGGCACCCGGCAATCAGTGAGTGGAATGCTATACATGCGCTGCTGTTATTCAAAGGGCATGGGTGTTTCTGGAATGCACTATATACAGTATGCACATATAACAATAAAACATAGTCTAACTAAATGTACTCTATTACTTATATGTAGCATAGGAATGGAGGATTTAGAAAGTGTTCATAATAATGTTGTATTATTTTCACCCAATATACAGTTTCAGCACAGTTAAAATAGAAACATATTTCCTGCTGTGGCGCCAGGGTCAGCTGTTTTTCTGATGCATTCAAAGCCAGTATGCTAAAATAATCTCCGGATAGTAATAGGAGTATCATAGGGTTTACTAAATTCGGATGGGACTGAATTAAATAACAGAACACCTGCTTTAGCAATCTGGAGGGTGTAGGTAAAGCATCATTCCTGCAAATGTGCATGAGCTTGCATGCGTTTTAATGTATTATAAGAAGTCAATATTACCGAATGGAAATTGGAAATACGTTTATATATGACAGCTACATCTTTTTTTCTTTTCTTTTTTTTGCTCGCTTGGTTTGGGTGTTAGGCGGTATTGATTTTGGCCTGACCTTTTAAAGACTGTGAGGGGAGACGACTGATTGAAATAGATGCGTTCAGCTCAGAATGTGGAGACTCAAATCCATATTTTAAAACATCATCTTAAATTGTTAAACGTACCCCTCAGACTTGTAAACTTTGAGACCAACTGGGCAGTAAGCTGTAAACCATTCAGGTGATACCTGAGTCAGTCCATTCTTAAATTTCCAGACTGACAAATTGATTGAAACTAAACACTTCTGTGTCTGTGAGGTTCTGTTCCTGCAGGATAATGCACTGTAATGGGAAGGAAATGAGTATGGCATTCAGTGCCAGTCAAGCATGTTTTTGGGCCATCATTACCCTGTATGGCCCTTTTTCTAATCGGGAAGATTTAGAGTGTGGGAAAACCTTATTCACCTGCTATTTTCCATTCTCAGGTTTGATTAAATGGTTTATTATTATTATTATTATTATTATTCCTGAGAATGTATTATACTTTTTTGTTGTTGATGTTTTTATTATAGTAGATACTTAAAGGCATAGTTCAGTCAAAAATTTAAATTATCCCATGAATTTACCCACCCTCAAGCCATCCTAGGTGTGTATGACTATCTTCTTTCAGACAAACACAATCTGTTTTATATTTTAAAAAAATATCACAATAAAATAGCTCTTCCAAGCTTATTAATGGTAGTGAATGGTGGGCCTAATTTTGAAGTCCAAAAAAGTGCATCCATCCATCATAAAAGATATCCATACGGCTCCAGGGGGTTAATAAAGACCTTCTGAAGTGAAGCGATCCATTTTTGTAAGAATAATATCCACATTTAAAACTTTATAGACTAAAATAACTAGCCTCCAGCAGACGACCTATGCAAGTCTACTTATGCCAGAGTAACCCCAGACGTAGGATGTAGGACGCTGGGCAACAAGCTCAAGCTTATATCGAAATCCTCCAACATTTCTCTTTAAAAATTCTCGTTTTCGACTTCTGATTTGTTTAGTTTTGCTCTGTCCTCTGCATTCATCAATGTGTCGTGCGTCAGGTCAGGGGTTACTCTTTCACTGTAAATCGATGCATCTGTCAGAAGCTAGTTATTTTAATTTAAAAAGTTTTAAATATGGATGTTTTTCTTACATCGCTTCGCTTCAGAAGCATATAGCCATATGGATATCTTTTATAATGGATGGATGCGCTTTTTGGGAGACATTTTTAATATACAGTCAAACCAGAATTTATTAAGACATCTTCAACATTTTCTCACATTATCACAGTTTAGAAAATGGTAATGAAATATGACAAGAACTCAGAGTTAAACTGTGTCAGAACAAATTCATGTTGATAATGTCAGATAACTTTGATAGAAAGGTATGTAATGTATTACAATCAACCAATCAGCTGCCAGCTGTTAAATGTAAGTACACAGTTAGATAATACCAATTTAGGTCAGCCAATTACCAAGCAATGCTTCGTTTTGTTCAGTCTGTGGTGTTAAATGTCGCATTAGCAATTCAAGAAAAAACACTTAAGCAAAACATGGTCAGGTCAAAATGTCTGAATAATTTTGGACCCACATTTTTATAAATTTTACTTGTAGTCCACTGTATGAAGAATTTTTGGGTATGACGTCACAATTTACTTTATTTTGGTATCCTCACTGTATAGTGCATAGTGCATAGTGCCCTGTACCTACTAGTAAAAAATTATATCTGGTGTGTGAATAATTTTTGGTTTGACTGTACATCCGACTGTATTCGTCTGAAAGAAGAATGTCATATACACTTAGGATGGCTTAAGGGTGAGTAAATCATGGGGTAATTTTCATTTTTGGGTGAACTATCCCTTTAATGTAAGCTCTTTATGCTTTTATTTAGAAATGTATGACTGATTTATCATATATACAAATTTTGGTATCACTTTAGTTTAGGTCCAATTCTCACTATTAAAGCGTTAGTTCACCCAAAAATGTAAATTCTGTCATTAATTACTTACCCTCATGTCGTTCGACACCTGTAAGATCTTTGTTCATCTTCGGAACACAAATTAAGATATTTTTGTTGAAATCCGATGACTGTAATGTCATTTCCTCTCTCAAAGACCCTTAAAAGGTACTAAAGACGTCATTACAAAATCCATCTCACTACAGTGGTTCTACAATAATTTTATGAAGCGACAAGAATAGTTTTGTGTGCAAAAAAACCCTAAATAACAACTAGTGATGACTGATTTCAAAACACGGCTTCCTGAAGCTTTGAAGCGTTATGAATCAGTGTATTGAATCTGCGGTTCGGATCGCCACAGTCACGTGATTTCAGCAGTTTGGTGGTTTGACACGCGATCCGAATCATGTTTTGATACACTGATCCATAACGCTCCGAAGCTTCAGGTGTGAAGTGTTTTGAAATCGGCCATCACTATATAAGTCGTTTTTTTGGTTTTTTGTTTTTGCGCACAAAAACTATTCTCGTTGCTTCATAACACTTTTATAGAACCACTGTTGTGAGATGGATTCTACATTCCTAATCCTACCCAATACCAAAACGTAACAGCTACCTTACTGACTATTAATAAGCAATATTTAGTAGTTTATTGAGGCAAAAGTCGTAGTTAATAGTTAGTTAATAGTGAGAACTGGACCCTAATCTAAAGTGTGACCCAAATTTTGTTCACTCTTTTAATTATGTTCTATAATATTTTTTGCAGAAAGCAGTTTTAAAGATGGCACACATCAAAACTGGTGAATTTATGTTCTTGTAATGGTAATTAAAAACAAAAATGAAATTAGTCGTTAAGGGTTAATGGCAATCCTGTTACGCTTCCTTAATTTTTCATTCCTTAAGCCATCTGCCTGTGAACGTTGGGACAGATTTACGAGGGCTCACTCAAGAACAGCCTACGGAAATCTTTAATTGTAGTTGCGTACCTGAATTCTTCAGGACCTGAGAGCACAGCTGTTGTGTCACATGCACACATACTCCTGTCACTGCAAATGCATTTGCCCCATTAAGACTGCCATGCTTGTACAATCAGGTTGGTCTATGTTCAGCATCCACAAGCACCACGGGAAGTTAAAAGAAATGGTTCCACAATCATTTTAAACCTCCAGGGAGAAGTGTAGTGAGAGGGGAAAAACTGATTACTGTGGTACACTGTTGCAGAAAAATCACCAGCTCTCTGTGAATACCTACTCAGTTATTTATGAAATTTGTTATACGCTTGCTTTTCAGGGCAAATAGCAGTAATTCCAAGTGTACGTGGAACTTCTGAGGCACGAGTTCAGGGACCTTTTGTATAAATGTTTTATATGTACAAAATTGCCTTCAAAAATAATGTATCCTATTTCTTTTGCACATATTTTGAAGTATAAATAATGAACTTTTCTTGGAAACGTGCAATTCTTTACAAACATTTGACCATGCACACTTTCACTGTTGTCATTATTTTAGCTTGCCGTGGATAGTAATGAAATAATTGAATGTCTCTGAAATGTGCAGCTCACAAACAAAAAGCAATCACAATTGCAGTACAAATGTGGTCAGCAAAATTCACTGGACTCATGTTGCAACAAAAGCCCTAAAGAATGTACTGAATGTTGACTTTTGTCAATAGATATCTTTAATTTAATCTGCGTACTGTTAATATGCAATGTACAAACAGCTTTGACCAACATGGTTCTGAGGCATACTGGGCTATGATTCCCACAATTTATCAGATGGTAGTGTTGGTAACTGACTTCAAACTCAAGCTGTGCGTATCATCTTTTATTCATTGAACTCACAGATTCCAGCTTCTCACATCCAAAAAGAGCGAGAGAGGAGAAATTGCTTGCCACATATGGTGATGATAGAACAGGCCAGTTGCATAATGAAATTCAATGACACTGTTTGGATTGGTTGAACGTTACAGTACTGTGCAGTCTTACAGAGGTTTGTCCCGCTGTAATACTGGATGCTGAACTGCAAAGGATCGCCCAAAAGAGACTAGTGAGGATTTCTTGTTTCGTTTTTGTTTAGTTTAGTTTCGTTTCACTTTTTTTTTATTTTGCTAGTTTGTTTCACTTACAGATTCTGTTGTAGTATGCAAACTTTTGTGAGGGCTTAGTTTCTAGGAGCAATACTGATTAACAGTCTATTCTTGTTAGTGTTCTCTGGAACAACCTGTATTTCAGCAGTGAAAAAGTGAATTGTACCAATGACCTTGAGTACCCTTTTTAATCCCAAACATATGCTTATAATCCTCTTAGTACAGGCATTTTTTTGTTAGCTCCCCTTCCAGTCCTTCTATTGAATCTGGAGGGAGCAGAGAGAGGCTCATTTCAGTTGTCCTCCAAGTTTGACATCCTTCTGTCTCCAGCTCTTCAGCCCTCAGTGGGGTTTGGCTCAGCCGCAGACCTCTTGAGTGTCGCTCAAAAAGATTTTGATATTGACTGCAGTTTCTTCCTCACAGTCGGCTTGCTTGCTCTGATAGGCTCCTGCTGGCCTCCAAAGCTGTCAAAGCTCTGAGCAATTTGTAATCCATACATCCTCATTTCAACCCCATGGCCCGGTCCTGCCCGGTCTGCCCTCAGATATACCATTCCGATGATAATCCATACAGGTTGCAGTATCAACGTTATTATTTTCAACTTGAGTCTAATTTGGCAAAGGTGAAAGTCTTAAATGTTATTATAGTGGCACTACTATACAAACATCAAATAACACTTGAGACTTTTATATTTGGCTGCAGCTCTATAAAGCATTCAGTGACAACAACCTGATCAAGGTTAAATATTGATTGAGTGCAAATATAAAATGTTTTGATTCATAAAATTACCAGTATGCCAGATGAGAACTAAATGGAAACCCATACACAGTGTTCCAGCACTGTTTACACAGACCATAGACTAAGGGGACATTTTAGTCTGGGGCAGCAGATGTCCCCAACAGAATGTTTGCTGGAATTTTTTTTTTAATACAGTATATAATTCATAAACACCCCTAACTAATATAGAAAGTGCTGCACACTGTCATAGTATGCAAAACTTTTTTTTAAAAACATTTGAAGAGTTGCTTTCTCAGGCAATTTATTTAAAAAATTATTTAAAAAAATCTGTAAATAAAAAGTTTAAATGTGTTTATATGTCTATGAGGTGTTTTTAAAATGCTTTAAGACAAACCATGTGTAAATTCACAAGGCAACATCATTGCTGAGTATTTTCTCCATAAAACTCCAGTGAACCAAAGGCAGTCTCAAAAACGCTGTTTGAAATCGCTGGTGTTTCTCACGTCACAAACTATCTTGTATCCAACCAAGTCAACGCGCTTTAGCATATCATTAACTATGACCGCTCTGAAGCAGGAGAGTCTCAAGAGAAGCCAGGTTATCCCAGTATTTTTTTTTTTGTTGATATGAAAAATCAGGTACATTTAGCAATATAGCGGGTGAATTATGCATATGATGTATGTTACGATGCTATGATGAACTGTATGCCTTTCTCCACTGACGTTCTATGATGTTGAGAGCGTTTCTAAGAATGCTGGTTTTTAGAGGGCAGACTGAGATGGTGAAAAGCAACGAGAACATGGTTTGTGTAACATTAGCAACACATTACTAGCTGTTTGATAACATACTCAAGCAAAAGGCTAATCATATTAATTACCGTTATGTGTCTGGCATTGTAAAGAGCGATACCACTGTGCAGTGTTTACTAATGGTGAGTAGTGAGTGAGTGGAGGTGGGGCTAATTTGCATATTCATTGATCTGCGTATGCTAAATGAAGCAAGCGTGTAGTTACATTACTATTCTAAGGCAGATAATTTTTTCCCACTGGAAAAAGTGTTTACATATGTCATTTTGGTGATCAAAGATGAGTTTTAAGGGATAAAATTATTGACTACAGGGGGACTTTAATTGAATTTGTCATTGGCATTTATTTGCAATTGCACACCTCTGCAGATCCAACATTTGTTATCTCTTTGGAATGCTTTTTAAACAGCACTGATTAGTCCCCAACATGTCCTTTTTGTTTTTTATGTAATTAGTTTTAGTTTATTCATACAAAACCATTCAAAAGTTTGGGGTCAGTAAGTGACAGTAAAGACATTTATAATGTTACAAAAGATTTCTATATCAAATAAATTCATCAAATAAATCCTGAAATAAGTGTTTCATGGCTTCTACAAAAGTATTAAGCAGCATAACTGTTTTCAAAATGTTTCTTGAGCACCAAACCAGCATATTAGAGTGATTTCTGAAGGATCATGTGACTCTGAAGACTGGAGTAATGATGCTGAAAAAGCAGCTTTGCCATCGCAGGAATAAATTACATTTTAAAACATAGTAACATAGAAAACAGTCATTTTATATTTTATGCATATTTCACACTTTTACCGTATTTTTGATACCGTATCTTACCAACCCCAAACATTTGAATTGTAGTGTATTTAGACTACATTTATATTTGTGACTAAATTTATATTTGCAAGAAAAGTAATTGACCAAGATAAGAGTCAACGGACTCCCCTGTTGGTATTAATCTGTTTGATCAACCATCCAGCACATATATGTTAACCATTAACACACTGCCTGCATTCTTCAGTGTCTTAAAGCGGTTCTTTTTTCATGGCAAATCTCCCATATTGTTTGACCGATTCCACCCCACGCAAGAACAGGTTTTCCACAAAGACAGTTTCTGTAAATAATTAAACATCACTCTTTTATTACCTGAGCCTTCCAGAGAGCATTTTGTTTACACAGGCAGAGTGCAGGTGAACATATTTACCTGGCTAGAGTGCAGTGGTGTTGTTTTCTTTCAAGGTTTTAGCATTAATAATTCAATAGGTGTGTAGGGCAGAAGTGCTCACTGAGGTGAAGTGAACTTTGTTTTTTGAGAAATGTCATAGTTGTACCCTGAATGACTGAAATGGCACATGCTTTTGGTAGTTTGTATTAAGGTTGTACGAATAATGTGAAAATGTAGAAATAATCTGTTAATGTAAATAAAGCATTGCTGACAGAATAAATCCATATTGAGCTTCATTATTGGCATGGATATAATTAATGTTTTAATGCTTTCAACTTAAGTTAAAGCTCTTGTCTTTTTCATCTTTTTTCATTAAAAATAACGAGCTGTAAGACAGAAACGATGAATTATTGAAAAGTCCGTCTGCACTGGTCATGGTGTTTGACCACATCCAGCGGAGTTTATCTAATTTTTTTTATTTTATTTTATTTTTTTTTACCGTTTGATCATGTTCCGTTTCCTCCTTAATTTCCTCTTCACTTTCATTACGTCCTTGTCTTTTTATCTTCTAACACTTACCTAATACACATCAAGCATTTCAATGGCTCCATTATTCAGCTTCCCTCCAGTAAAACTGAAAGCTGTTTTCTGCAACAATGTATCATATTATTTGAATGCAATCAACTAAAATGTCCATGATACATCTGCTCTGTAAATTTTAATACAGCGTTGAGTCAAATTCTTATTTGGTTGAGTCAAATTCTTATTATCAAATTCTTATTTGGGTTATTATGACAGTAATGATGAAATGTTGTCATTTAATGACTTGCAATTTCCCTGCATCTAAGACATCAGGACTGTTATCAGTGATGATTATTGTGCTCAAGAGGTTTCCATGTCATTTACTAAAGGAAATGTTCAAATGCCGAGCGGGAATAGATAAAGGTGAAGCTATTATTTATTGACTTCTTTTTATGTTGGAGCTAAACTACATACATGTCTTGACAGCCTTCGTTTTATGGTCATAATTTTAGTGTTTACAAGGGAGACCAGAAGATTTTTAACTGCACATGGAAAATTGTATTCACACTGAGTAGTGGAGATGAGGAAGATTCATGTTCAGTTTTCCATATGAGACACATCTCTGCTCGTTCAGAGTGCAGTAATTATCACATTTGCTTTTGAACGGAAGAACCGTACAGGCTATTAAAAACAACAAAGAGAGAATAAAACCCACTCTGGGGCCTTTAAATTAGTTTTAATATAAAAGGAAGCATAATTAGAACATCCTATATAGTTGTAAAACGTCCCCCCTCAACATTTTTATGATGTTTCTCCCTGCTTTAATTTCCATAAACAAGATGTGACCATTTGAGCATATTTGTGCTGTGAAAAATAGATTTAGATGTCCTTTTTGGCAACCTTTTAGTCTCACCGCTTGCCTTGCAAGAAATTTGCATATAATCGTGCTTGGTTGGCATAAGAAAGAAGTTGTGTAGAAGGCAACTGAAGTGCAGAAACTGAATACATTTAAATGTATTCAAGCCAAGATGTATTCAAAGGAACAGCAGACATAGCACTGTGTCTTTAACACGCCACCTTTTCCTGAAACATGGTGCCAGATGTCCTTCATGCATTTTGCATCATGTTGTTAGTAAAGAGAGGGTCACCCAGGGCAATTTTTCACATATGCCCACTCTGCCCAGGAATGCCAGAGACGAGGTTTATTTTTACTGGACTTTTTGATCATGGTGATCCATGATGTTTTGTTTTATGAGCACCATATTTCAAGTGAGGAATTCATTTTCAATTTATTATTTTACAAAAATAAATTTCATGCATTCTGACTTATTTACACTGTTAAAGAGATAGATTCTCATGCTAAACATGGCCAACATATTTAGAAATATGTTGGCCATATTTCTAACATTTCAGAAAGTTTTTTCAAGTATGGCCCTGTATGACTTCATAAAGGCGGAATTGCTTTTATGGGCTTTTCTCCCGGGCATTTCTTTAGTGACAAAATCAACAATGTCACTAAAGAAGTGTGTTTTTGGTTGTGAGGGAAAGAATATAACCATGTTTTAAGGAAACAGTGGATACAGTTTGTTTTTCTGGATCAGCAAGGAGTTCTGCAAGTGTGTTTTGTTTGTTGTAGTCGAACAAATTGTAGTCGAAACCGCTGACGGTTAGTGAAACTGAATCAAATGTCTGTGTTTTGTTGGCAATCGGCGCGTAAGTGCATATAATGTCAATCGAAAGTTATCCAGGGATAATGTCATGATGTATTGTGTGTGTGTGTGTGTGTGTGTGTGTGTGTGTGTGTGCACGTGTGTGTTTTTGTGACATATCAGGACACAAATGTGTATAATGACATGGGTATGACATAGGTATTACAAGGAGAGGGTGACTTATGAGCACATTTACCCATGTCCCCATTTTTTAAAAGGCTTATAAATCATACAGAATGAGTTTTTTTGGGATAAAGTAAAAATGTACAGTTTCCTGTGTTGGGTAGGTTTAGGGGTAGGGGTAGTGTAGGGGGATAGAAAATATGGTTTGTACGGTATAAAAACCATTACGCCTATGGAATGTCCCCACAATTCACAAAAACAAACGTGTGTGTGTGCGTGTGCTTGTGACTCTTTAGCTCCACCCACTGCACGCCTGCACGAGTTCGGCTGTTTTCAGAAAGAATTGGTACAGCGTATCTGTCTTTTATAAATATGATAAAACTAAAAACTTTTCAGAGAGCTGAAGGATGCAATACTACTCTATAGGTACTCAAGATTAACTGGTAGAAACTGTGTGTGTTATGTACCCTTTACAAATCACAAAAAAAAAATGTAAAGTACAAGAATGCTTATTTTGGAACAATTACAACATTTTACAATTTCTCTAGCTGCTTTGTGATCCAACACGACTAATATCCTCCTAGTAAAGATGTGCTTACACCATATAATTGGTGTAGGATTTGCTTACTTATCTTACGATCTCTCAAAGTTGCAATTGTTGTAACTATGGCCGTCAGCCACTGCTTTAGTGCACTCAATTGGCTGGGGACACGATTTAGCACATTCTCTAATTGAATTAGTCTGTGCAATGGTTTGGTTCTGGCTGATCTCTCACTGCCTAAATCAAGGCCAGCTCAATTTGGACTCAATTACCTTCTGCTTGCTTGGCTACTAGCTTATAGAATTGAAATAGGAACATTTACACATGACCTTGAAGGTTATAAGTTTTTAATGTGATGTTTTCTCCCAGATTGTTTTTAACTCCATTTAAATAGCCACTGCTGTTATTACTTTGAGTAGAAAGTCACATGATACTTTACAGAATGACACAGAAACAGAAGATAAATTGTTTTCTTCACTATAGACAGTCTCACATCATCCAGTACACACAAGAGACCATTTGTCTGTGGCTAATGGTGTGTATCTGAATTGCACCTGAGTGGCCCACCAAATATGCCATATTACTTCCTCAGTTGATTTATCAAATATGTTCTGTCACACAAACTCTTGTGTGCCCTGGAGATTGTGCAGATACACCTTACCCACAGAATGCTCCTATTAGCTTAAACATGTCAGTTGGACCAGATCCAGACCTATCTTTAGCTTCAACAACAAGTGTCCTTATTTGTCGATTCTTTTCATACGTTGTTCGAAGCGGGGCCAGGGCTCATTCAAGCTTACTTTGTGTTTTAGACAACCCAATACATCAACCAAATAGCTTTTTGACAGGGATGCCCATTCTCTCTTCTTTTTGGTGTATGTGCCTGCAAAACCACCTTTAGAAAACCTTTAGTGGTTAGTAATATAAGTTTTTAAATGTAAGACAAAAGTATAATCTGAATGTAAAACTTTGTGGAAAATGTTCATCTCTGCTAGAGCACCTTTGTGAACTTAGAGAAAAAGGACTTGGTCATTGCAAATATAGAAAAGTCAACTCTGAGGAAAAAATTTAAATGGTTTGATGTTTTGTGATTATAATGCAATAAAATTCAGACATTTTTACTTGTCAGTCTTAGAAAAAGACTGTTGTAATGAGTTAAAAATGGTAAATTACTGTACCGTATATCATCATATTCCAGAATTGTTTTTTTAATTTATAGCTGTAATGGCATTACATAGTTATATAGTGTCCAGTTATTATTGCACATTAAAAACATAATAAATGGATGTTTGTTTAAGAACATGTTACGGTTAATATGTATAGATTTGTTTAAACAGAAATATCTTGCTAAAATAAAAATAATTTTTAATTAGTTTTTTTTTTTAGTTGTTCATGTATTATTTATATTTTATTTTATTTCAGCATTTTTTCAATTGCCAAAAATAGTTTTGGTTTTTATTTAACTATAACAACACTGTTTAAATTTATCATTTGAAATGCAGTATACATCTGATTAGAAAAAACTAATTTTTAATTTAAAGATCTTAAATGTCAGAGCTTTTTCCTCACAACTGTTACAAAATAGTGTTGCTCAAACTCACGAAGGAGAACTTGGAACAGGATCTTTTAATGACCAAACTCACAGGGACCACTCAAAACACCAGTACACATAGATGTCAACAGACAAACACTAAGGGGAAACTGAGGACTAATGCTGCGTTCCAGGCAACCCGTAACCCGTGTTTTTCCAACCTTCTACCTGTGAAAGTGCACTGGAATGGCAGTCAAACCCGTGACTTCCCACCCGTGAACTCGTACTACATCGATGTACTCCCAGTTACGTGCTCTGACGTCACATAGCCCGCAAAACAACAATGGCAGCCCCTACTGATGCGGTGTTTATGGAATTCGTACATGGTAATTTAAAAATTACGTAAAATAAAAGGTATACCAGCTTCTCTTGCCTTATGTTTTTTTCCCTCAGTTTCCCTCAAATAAGCAAGGTAAGCACCTTTGGCGATAGAAATGATTGTAAATGAGCATAAGCCCCGTACGGTCCGCCATGCTTTGTTTACATCTAGCTACTGCAATTCCTTGTGCTCAGGCAGTTTGGGGTGACTTTGCCTGGAACGCTACAAAGTCACGAGTCGTGGTTTGAAGTCGTAACTTACGGGCTCAAAAACCTGCCTGGAACGCAGCATAAATACACTGGGTAACTGAGGTAATTAACAAGACACAGCTGGGACAATTGAACTGATGAGGGTGACCATGGGAACACAGGAGTGGCGGGAAAACTAGAACAAAGGAACATCTGACAGGATCAAAAACACAACTGACACAGACTAAACATGTAACAACAACAATCTTAAATATATAATTTCATTGGATTATATAGTCAGAGACTGTTGTCATTTCTTTTGTATTACTGTTGTGCTTGGAGCACACATTTCTGTGGCCTAATTTGTTCAGCTGACAAAAATGTCATTATCTCAAATGTGTTACTTGCTCAAAAATTGCTGGAGAAATACAACAATCTTTCAGTCATTTCTGAAATTAAAAATGGTGAAACTTCAGGGCCTTGCTTACTCATGTAACCCACCATGCAATAGGAACATAATGTCAGTGAACAAGAAGCAGAAGTTTTGATTCTTAGTTCCACCTCGGGTGCAGACTGTTGATTCAGACAAGCTCAGACTAATTAAAGTTTATTTTATTTTGATTGGTTTGATAAGATTATAATTTATGAAATGTCAGGAAATAGCTGGAGTTTTGAGTAATGTCCCACAGAGGGTTTTATCTAATTATGATTAAGATAAGAAATCACAGCACACTTTTTCTTCTGCAGCAGTTCTATTATAGCTGATCAAAAACAGGCTTTGTCAACACAAAAATGAGTAAATCACCTTGCATGATTTAATTTAAATAGTCTCCTCCCCATACATTTTGCGCCTGAAAGGGAAACTCCTACAAATGCATATGCAATAAGGCAGCAAAAATAACACTGTCCACGTCTTTTCAGCGTTAATTTTGTTCAGTAAATCCTGACAGTAGTTTTTTAGCTCCAAAAGGTGGTTTGCACTGGCACAAGCTGTTAGTAAATCTTGCCCTATGGCTCTTGGTTAAAGTTCAACCAAAAATGAAAAATCCTGTCTTTAATTCGAAGCTTAACAACCTTACTTACTTTTCATGGAAAGGACAGAGTGGCCATAATATTCATCAAAAATGTACTTTTGTTTCACAGAACAAAGAATGTCATGTGTGCTCATTTTAGATGAACTTATTTAGCATATTAATGTATTCAAAGCTTATTTTCCCAATGACATAATTAAATTTGTGCAATGTTACATTTTCAATGCCATGAGATGTGTTTTTAAAACGCTAACATCTGAGATTCTATCACCAGTCTGGGCATCTGGATATCACGGACAGTTTGCTGAGATATTGGCCGTCCTCAGATCTTTCCGAACTGGCCATTCAAAACCACACTGGGGCCATTCCCCATTAAGACATCTGTGCAGAGTGTCACTTCAGAGGCTAGGTGCTGTGCTGAAATGTGCAACTCATCAACACTTGCTCAAAATGTCAGTTTGACAAGATGGCTCCTCAGGATCGCTGTCACTGTGTGTGATTTATAATACAACTGCATAGAATTTATGATCAGTAGGAGAAAATCAAGGTTTTCTGTACATATTATTGTCAAGTGTATATATGTTCTGTTTCGTTTTCAGTCACTGCTATGTTTGGTTTTGCCTGAGTTCCCGGGCATTGTTAGTTTCCCTGGTTGTTAATTATTTCCTTCACCTGTTTTGATTACTCTCCCTGTGTATTTGAACCCTTAGTACTGCCTGTTCATGGCCCGGTATTGTCTATGTTTTAAATTGATTGCGTTCTCCTGACTTTCCCCTTATTGGATTTATGATTTAAAGACTGCTTATCTTTCATTGTACGCGTTTACTACAGCTACACACACCTGACAAATCTTAATGGTTACAAACTATAAATACACTTCTTAAATAGTTATTTTATTGATGCCCTTAACCGATCTGTATTGGGAGTTTAACAACACATATTCTTAACATAAGCTATTATAAAATAAGTCATTCTCATTTGATGCTTGCACTCTATTTGTGTCATTTAAATATCACTGTTTTATAAGAATGTAAAATGCTCTGTTGATTATGGCTCCAACATGCTATCCAAACAAAGTTACAGTTCATTCATCTTTAAAATTGAGCCTTATATATTAAACAATAAACAATAATATTATTTGTAAAATATATATATTTTTTGAATATCAATTTATTATAGAATACAATTCATTTATCCAACAAAACTGTGAATATGTATCTTTATTGAACAACCAGTGAATAAATAGATTACATTAAAAAAACTTTCTCTGTTCAGTTTGAATCGGGCACAACCGAAAATGTACTCCCAATTCAGAGAGGGATTCCATTGTGAACTCCTGAACGATTGATTGACCCAATGAATCTGATTCAAACAACTTACAAATGAATGTAAAGTTGTGGTGCAAATTATTTTGATTCACCAAAAATAACTTGTTCATAAGAGTAATGTATGCACAAATGGAGCTGATCTTTGCTCAAACTGTGTTTGATGCATGGAGGAAAAAACTGATGTGCACTCCAATTAGGTGAAATCTAATGGAACCACTTATAAATGCATGCAGATATTACCTAACTGTTACCAGTGGTGTTTACAATATTTTATAAATGGTTGTTTTGGTTACCTTCCCTTTGAAGAAAAAAAAAGAAAAAAAAAAAGTTTGAGGACCAGTCCAAACTCCAGCATGGTCCTCTGTCTGTTTTGAGTCTCCTTGGATTAGATCAGGGAAAAGGCTACATTGACATAAATGAAGCTCCTCCTCTGTTTTACCTCTGTTCATCTGATACCCTTTAAAGCAGTAGGTCCCTCAGGCAGGACTGTTAATATATCTTAAAATATCAAAGCAACCTCTTTTAGTCTTATCTGTTGATGGTCTAACATTTATTGTAGGCAATGGGGATGTCTGGGGTTAAATGCAAGATAGCTTTTACTGTTTGTAATGGCCCTGTTCAAATGGAGTTAGGACATTCTAACAAATCTAGCAGAAATATTCTGAAGCTTTTTTGAAAATTGATGATTGGGAATGTTTATTGGGTAGGGAGATTACTGTTCTTGGGACCATTATTAGAGCTTGGACTCTGTTTGACTTGTTTTTATATTTTCATCTCTAGATGTAACACTGTCAATGCCTTACTTTTTAGTGTTGTGTCTTTCCCAACTCAAGCTCCATAAACTGAGAGTTGACGGCATTTGATGCGCATGGATTTATGTCTTTGTACCTTTTTTCCTGTTATAGAACAATACATCATGGAAACCAGACACCTGTCAAGACTGCATCTGCTACAATGATATTGTCATCTGCAAACCCACTCACTGCCGAAATCCCCAATGTGACTTTCAGAGGGTGAGGATAATGTAATATCCCATAGGCCATTAAAAAAGTGCAATAACAGTACCTGGGTAGATGAATGCATTGTTAGCTAGGAATGAAAGCGGCCAATTAAACATTAATGCTTTTGGTCCAATTAAAAGCAGCCAATACTAAGAACCCTGTTACAAATGGTTCGAACAATGAAGGTTCTAACAAGAACTATTTATAAGAGAATTCAATGTAACCTGATTCTCAAAGGATTTCTACAACAGTTAGTACTGGTCCTCAAATCAAATGAACTAAGTGGTTTTTACTGCTGGTTACATCAATATGCTAGTTTATGAGTTACTCATTCACAACTTACAATATATCAATACTAAAATACTAAAAATAACACTGGTTATTGTTATATATTGTTGTATATACATTGTTAATATTTTTGATGCCTTATTATGTCTTATTGCTCCTGAGTCCTGATCAAATTTAGCATTTTCATTCATGAACGCTATCTCTGGAATGCTAATGCAGCTCTTGAAATGTTTCTCTGGATGTTTTCCAAGGGTGAACGCTTGAGAATCCCACCCAACAACTGCTGTCCGGAATGTTTCACGCAGTTGCCTGGCATCTGTCACCATGAAGGAATAGTTTATGGGGTAAGTGACACTTCTTATGACACAACTCCAATGAAAGATGCTATAAGCCTCATCCTGTCCCTTCTTTCAATCTTCTGGTCTAGCCCCGGCTCGTTGATTGCTTCATTCTGTGCACAAAAGCGTTCTTGTTTGTGTTCCACTCTTCCCTGACAGAGCAAGCTTCTTTTTTGTCCCAATCACCCCTGCTAAAGAGACACTTGGTGCTCTGTTTTAGATTCAAGCAGTGTAGCTTCCAAGTCAAGTAGCATTTACTTTGGGGAACAGGCTGTGTTGGCAGTGGGGCTCAAAACAATAAGTGATATTTGGCATGTTTGCACAAATTTAAAGATAACAGTTTTTGCAAGCCTATTTTGTGTATTTATGGAATTATATCAACATGTCTCTTCGACCATTTCCTGATCCACCGCTTTCTCTCGCTCACTCTCTCAGCATGACAGTCAATGGAGTAATTCCAAATGTTCGGTGTGCACATGTTCTCATGGGAAGGTGACCTGTGGGCCACGTGATTGCCCTCCTCTTAGTTGTGGGAAAGACCAGAGTCCTTTCATCCCAGACGGAGACTGCTGTCCTGTATGTGCTCATAATGGAGGTACAGTAAGATGCAACTTTTTTTTCATGCACAACTTGATGGGATACTATGTTGTTTGTGAAAGTGTCTGCTTTTCTCTCCCACTGTTCCTAGTTGGTCAGTCAGTTCATTCACATTATTAAAAAAAAGTGTGCTATTGTATTTAAAAATGTACTTTCCCATAGAACTCAAAACATCACACACACACACACACACACACACACACATACGTGTGTGTGTGTGTGTGTGTGTGTGATATGATATATATATATATATATATATATATATATATATATATATATATATATATATATATATACAGTACTGTGCAAAAGTCTTAGGCACGTTGGTATTTTCATAAGAAAAATGTTTTTAAGCCAGTTATTTATATCTTTTACTGTAGTGTGTCAGTAGAAAATATCAGTTTACATTTCCAAACATTCATTTTGCAATTAATTGTAATAATCCAGTGAGATTTTTTTGTTTTTTTTATGCACAAGAAGTCTGACAGCAGCTGGTATGATCTGATCTCACCATCATCGAGTCTGTGATTACATGAAGAAACAGAAAAAACTGAGACAGACTAAATCCAGAAAAACTGAGGCAACGTCTCCCAGACACTTGAGGAAACCTAGCTGCAAAACTACAGTACTGTGAAAAGTTTAGGCACTTGTCAGAATGCTTTAAAGTGAGAATGCTGTCAAAAATAATAACATAAATAGCTTTTATTTATGAATTAACTTCTATTAACTAAATCAAATCCATATTTTTGGGGTGACCACCCTTTGCGCTTAAAACGGCTTTTGTCACCTGCCTCTATTCCTACATCTATTCATGTAGTTTTGCAGAAAGTGTCTTGAAGACGTTGCCACAGTTCTTCTGGATTTAGTCCATCTCAGTTTTTATGTTTCTTCATGTAAATCACAGACAGACTCAATGAAGATGAGATCAGATCTCCATGTGGAGCACAGAGACTATTGTCAGACTCTTTATGCATACAAAAATCTCACTGGATTATTAAAATGAATGGCAATTAATTTATAAATGTAAACTGATATTTCCTACTGACACACTACAGCAAAATATATAAATAACTGGTTTAAACCCACTTTTTGTGTGTAAAAATACTAGCGAGCCTAAGACTTTTGCACAGTACTGTGTGTATATATATACACTCACCTAACTATTATTAGGAACACCTGTTCAATTTCTCATGAATGCAATTATCTAATCAACCAATCACATGGCAGTTGCTTCAATGCATTTAGGGGTGTGGTCCTGGTCAAGACAATCTCCTGAACTCCAAACTGAATGTCAGAATGGGAAAGAAAGGTGATTTAAGCAATTTTGAGCGTGGCATGGTTGTTGGTGCCAGACGGGCCGGTCTGAGTATTTCACAATCTGCTCAGTTACTGGGATTTTCACGCACAACCATTTCTAGGGTTTACAAAGAATGGTGTGAAAAGGAAAAACATCCAGTGTGCGGCAGTCCTGTGGGCGAAAATGCCTTGTTGATGCTAGAGGTCAGAGGAGAATGGGCCGACTGATTCAAGCTGATAGAAGAGCAACTTTGACTGAAATAACCACTCGTTACAACCGAGGTATGCAGCAAAGCATTTGTGAAGCCACAACACGCACAACCTTGAGGCGGATGGGCTACAACAGCAGAAGACCCCACCGGTACCACTCATCTCCACTACAAATAGGAAAAAGAGGCTACAATTTGCACAAGCTCACCAAAATTGGACAGTTGAAGACTGGAAAAATGTTGCCTGGTCTGATGAGTCTCAGTTTCTGTTGAGACATTCAGATGGTAGAGTCAGAATTTGGCGTAAACAGAATGAGAACATGGATCCATCATGCCTTGTTACCACTGTGCAGGCTGGTGGTGGTGGTGTAATGGTGTGAGGGATGTTTTCTTGACACACTTTAGGCCCCTTAGTGCCAATTGGGCATCATTTAAATGCCACGGCCTACCTGAGCGTTGTTTCTGACCATGTCCATCCCTTTATGACCACCATGTACCCATTCTCTGATGGCTACTTCCAGCAGGATAATGCACCATGTCACAAAGCTCAAATCATTTTAAATTGGTTTCTTGAACATGACAATGAGTTCACTGTACTAAAATGGCCCCCACAGTCACCAGATCTCAACCCAATAGAGCATCTTTGGGACGTGGTGGAATGGGAGCTCCGTGCCCTGGATGTGCATCCCACAAATCTCCATCAACTGCAAGATGCTATCCTATCAATATGGGCCAGCATTTCTAAAGAATGCTTTCAGCACCTTGTTGAATCAATGCCACGTGGAATTAAGGCAGTTCTGAAGCGAAAGGGGGTCAAACACAGTATTAGTATGGTGTTCCTAATAATCCTTTAGGTGAGTGTGTGTGTGTGTATATATATATATATATATATATATATATATATATATATATATATATATATATATATATATATATATATTTATATATATAGTTTTATATCATTTTCTATTTTTTCTATTGTCTCTAGGCCAAACACACTGGGTATGATTATTTTATATCTATATTTATTTATATCTGCTCATTTATTAATATACATGTTAAAGTCAGTATGAAATTAAAGTCTTACTGGACTCATTGTGATCAATTCATCCATGCATATTTTTAATTTGTTATTTTTATTTTTTTACCTTGTAGTTTTTATCAAAATGTCATAACAACAGACTTCCATTCATTCAAAACCGGTGGACAGAATCAAGTCCCTGTCTTACTTTTTTTTTTTTCGATAATCTCAGATATACGTCACAATACAAAAGAACTGAACTGACGTTACTTCCGTTACACTGCAACTTTAAAGATAATGTGTGTAGTTTCTAGTGGCCTCAAATGCATTTATGATCTGTTTGAGTGGCTATAACAGCATTGGCTCAACCAGTGGAGTAAATTTGGGCCATGAATTTATTCATTTACAGAACTGGTGAAAAAAGCCATTATTTTTGCATTTCTGTTTGGTGTCACTAGTGGCACAAACATTACACACTTCAGTTTTTACATGCGAGTCGTGAAGTTAGTAGCAGTCATCTGTTTGCCTCAGATCCTGTACTCTTTGTTGAATGTTTTGCTGATTGCTTTTAAAAGCCTTTCTTTTCTTAGCTATATGGGACCCAAGAGGGTTTATTCTGCTGTCTTAGACCAAAGATGTATTTTTTCCTTTAGAGATTCTAGCACAATTTTGCAATTATGAAATGCTCTCTCCCACTCCATAGTTTCATGCTCTTGGGAAGGCCGTGAGTACAGAGATGGGGTGGAATGGACATCCAGCCCCTGTACAAAGTGTAGATGCAGAAATGGCCGCACTGAATGCCTGGTTGTGGAGTGTCAGCCTGTTACATGCAAAACGGTCAGTGACAGCCCTGAACCTGTCAGTTGTGCTTTGTGTTTTGATCTGTCAGTAATAGTCAAGGCAAAACACAGCGCTGCATGTCTAGATGTGTAAACTTCCACATTATCTCTAAAACTAGTTTAATTAAGCCTGTTCAAATGTTATCATGTACTGAAAGAGTTGTTGTAATATGCAGAATGAGAACCTGGTGGTCCAGCCAGGACAGTGCTGTCCTCATTGTGAGCCGAATCCCTGCATGGAAGCCGAGAATGAGTACAAGGTAAGCCAGAAAACAGATTAGAGAAAGTTGAAATATACACAGAGATCTGAAGACAGAGATAGATTGAGAGTGACAGATGTGATATAGTGCATGTCTGTATTATGGAAGACCTTTTGAGGGAGGGGATGGTAAGTGTGGGCTAAAGTGTTTTCATCATTCATATTGTGGCAGATGGGTTGAGGGTAGAGCCGTGTATGAGTCTGGCGTGTGTGATGTGCCTGTTTCACTCATTCATCAATACATTTCTCTCTTTATCTTATAACATCTTTTGTTCCTACTTCATTGTTCACACATAATACACATTATTCCCTCAATTGACTTTTCATCTCTTTGCTAGCCCTCTCTAAATCAGCAGTCTGCTTTACAGCAATAACTTGTGCAATGTAAAATAAGATAATATGTGAATAAACAAAAATAGTAGTAAATAATAAAATAAAATAAAATAAAATAATAGCACAATTAAAATGAATCAAGTTTATGTTAATACATAACTTACAAACCCGATTCCAAAAAAGTTGGGACACTGTACAAATTGTGAATAAAAAAGGAATGCAATAATTTACAAATCTCATAAACTTATATTTTATTCACAATAGAATATTGGCTCATTTTGGATTTCATGAGCTACACATTCCAAAAAAGTTGGGACAGGTAGCAATAAGAGGCCGGAAAAGTAAAATGTACATATAAGGAACAGCTGGAGGACCAATTTGCAACTTATTAGGTCAATTGGCAACATGATTGGGTATAAAAAGAGCCTCTCAGAGTGGCAGTGTCTCTCAGAAGTCAAGATGGGCAGAGGATCACCAATTCCCCCAATGCTGCGGCCAAAAATAGTGGAGCAATATCAAAAAGGAGTTTCTCAGAGAAAAACTGCAAAGAGTTTGAAGTTATCATCATCATCTACAGTGCATAATATCATCCAAAGATTCAGAGAATCTGGATCAATCTCTGTGCGTAAGGGTCAAGGCCGGAAAACCATACTGGATGCCTATGATCTTTGGCCCTTAGACGGCACTGCATCACATACAGGAATGCTACTGTAATGGAAATCACAACATGGGCTCAGGAATACTTCCAGAAAACATTGTCGTGAACACAATCCACCGTGCCATTCGCCGTTGCCGGCTAAAACTCTATAGGTCAAAAAAGAAGCCATATCTAAACATGATCCAGAAGCGCAGGTGTTTTCTCTGGGCCAAGGCTCATTTAAAATGGACTGTGGCAAAGTGGAAAACTGTTCTGTGGTCAGACCAATCAAAATTTGAAGTTCTTTTTGGAAAACATGTCATCCGGACTAAAGAGGACAAGGACAACCCAAGTTGTTATCAGCTTCAGTTCAGAAGCCTGCATCTCTGATGGTATGGGGTTGCATGAGTGCGTGTGGCATGGGCAGCTTACACATCTGGAAAGGCACCATCAATGCTGAAAGGTATATCCAAGTTCTAGAACAACATATGCTCCCATCCAGATGTCGTCTCTTTCAGGGAAGACCTTGCATTTTCCAACATGACAATGCCAGACCACATACTGCATCAATTACAACATCATGGCTGTGTAGAAGAAGGATCCGGGTACTGAAATGGCCAGCCTGCAGTCCAGATCATTCACCCATTTGGCGCATCATAAAGAGGAAGATGCGACAAAGAAGACCTAAGACTGTATTAGACTGTACGAAGCCTGTATTAGACAAGAATGGGACAACATTCCTATTCCTAAACTTGAGCAACTTGTCTCCTCAGTCCCCAGACGTTTGCAGACTGTTATAAAAAGAAGAGGGGATGCCACACAGTGGTAAACATGGCCTTGTCCCAACTTTTTTGAGATGTGTTGATGCCATGAAATTTAAAATCAACTTATTTTTCCTTTAAAATGATACATTTTCTCAGTTTAAACATTTGATATGTCATCTATGTTGTATTCTGAATAAAATATTGAAATTTGAAACTTCCACATCATTGCATTCTGTTTTTATTCACAATTTGTACAGTGTCCCAACTTTTTTGGAATCGGGTTTGTATATACATTTATATTAATTGACTGTTTATTAAGATAGATAACTTAAAGATGAAGAATATGATTAAATGTGCTAAAAATACCACTAATGAGCAACAGTGTAGTGATGGACACACACATACATGTCCTCTATAATACAGTTGCACCAGAGCCAATATTATGATAGACATAGAGTATTCAGACGATGGTTGAATCATATGCATATTTTTTTTTAGTGATTAATTTAAATTATTCCGTTTGTTCCCCTCAGCTCTGAATATGTAGTTACATCCCTGCAGTACTAACACCTCTCTTTAGACACACAAACCGTCCCCAAAATCGCTCAGTCAGCATGCCATTTAGGACTGTTTCTATCTTCGCCGTGCTCTCAGCGAACATCTCCCACTCAACGGAATTCAGCTCTTTTGATCACAGTGGATTGTGCGAAAGCAAAGCAAGGATTTAGGGAGGATAACATTCACTAGTCTTTTCATCTCCTTCTTGTATTTTTCTTGTTCACTATAGCACTGGCTGAAATTGTCATTTATTTTAAATTAATTATGTGCTGTATGTGCTCTACTGCTAAAGCTTTGAGATGCCATCTGAATTTTGAAATTGAATAGAGGCGTTGATGGTATAGCTCACATGGGCTTTGTTGTTCTCCTATGAGATTTGTATTTTACATAGATTTAAAAACACTGAAGCTATTGATGACATACACAGATGAGCCCAAACATTATGACCCTAATATGCTGTTGGTCCTCTGTGTGCTGTCATAACAGAGCATCCTAGGCATTGATTGTACAAGTCCCCTGAAGGTGTCCTGTAGTATCTGGCTCCAAGACCTTAGCAGCAGATCCTTCAACTGCTGTAGGCTGTGAGCTGGAGCTGTAGTGGATCAGACTTGTTGGTTCAGCACATCCTACAGATGTTCAATCTGATTGATATCTGGGGAACTTGGAGGCCAGGGAAACACGTTGAACTCTTCATCATGTTCCTCAAACCATTCCTGAACAATGTGTGCAGTGTGGCAAGGGGCATTATCCTGCTGAAAGAAGTCACTTTCACCAGGGAACACTATTGTCATGAATGGGTGTACCTGGACTTCAACAACATTTAGGTAGGTGGCAAGTATCAAATTGACATCTACATGAATGGCCGGACCCAGGGATCCCCAGCAGGACATTGCCCAGAGCATCACCCTCCCTTCACTGGGAGTCATCTTCCCACAGTGTTTCCTGGTGGCATCACTTCCATGTAATGCAAAGGAAAATGGGACTGATAGAACCAAGCTACCTTCTTCCACTGCTTCAAGGTTCAGTTCCAACACTTGTGTGCCAATTGTAGGAGCTTTCAACGGTGGAAAGGGGTCATCATAGGCACTCTGATTGGTCTGCAGCCCTGTGCAAAACAGGGTGCGTTGTACAATGGGTACAATGTGTGTTGTGACACATTTCTCCCGTAACCATTGTTACAATTTTCTGTGACTTATGCCACAGTTGACTTGACTTTCTATTGGTTCGGACCAGACAGGATAGCCTTCATTTCCTTTGTGCATCGATGAGCCTTGGATGCCCAACACCCTGTTGCTGGTTTGTGTCCCTCCTCAGACCACTGTTGTTAAATTCTTACCACTGCTGACTGGGAGAAACCCTTTCAAGCCTTGCCGTTTCAGAGATCCTCTAGATCTAACCCATTCATCTGGCCATAACAATTTGTCCCTTGTCAAAGTCTCTCATGTCTTTACACCTGCCCATTTCTCCTGCATCCAACATAATGACTATGATAACTGATTGTTCGCTTACCATCTAATAAATGCAGACGTTGACACGTAAACTTGTTAGGAGATGATCAACATTTTTCGCTTCACTTGTGAGTGGTTATAATGTTTTGGCTCTGCAGTGTACATGTTCCATTGGCACTGAATTCTTTATTGTGTATGTGTGTGCTTTTAGCATGGTGATCAGTGGCAGAGGGGTAGCTGTACTACCTGTGTGTGTGATCGTGGTCAGTCCCGCTGTCAAACAGAGAAGTGCCCTCCTCTCCACTGTGATAAGGTCAGCAGAAATCCATTACACCCCAACACTTCATGTCAAAGACATCACAAAAGAGAAGCTGTTGGCTAACTGACTAGTTTCTTTTACAATCTAACATAATCTCCCTTTGATTCTTGTGGTTTATGCTTCTTTAGCGTGAAAGGGAATTTTTCATCATCCAGGATTGTTTGCACTATGTTTTGCATTTTGTCTGTTCCTTTGAGGTGTTTTCCATCTTAGTCTTTTGCTTTCATACAAAATGTATGATCTTATGTAACTGTGCTTTAGAACAATACTCATCTGGAACAGACATTTAATTTTTATGTCTTACTTTAATAAGTGTAAAATCTTAAAGAACATGATATGAGGTAAAAATTTGAATTTTATGGCTTTTTCATTCATATTGTCCACCTAAATGCTAAAAGTTGGCAAAATTCATTTTTAGCAGTTATACAGATTTAAAACTTATTGTTCTCATCCAAGCTACTGGCAATTTTCCTAAATAGTGATGAGCCCAGTAGCTTTCACCCAAACTTCCTAATTCCTAAAACTTTCAAATGAGCATCACACTTGCAAAACAATATTGTGGGGTCTTTAAAGAAATATACTGGCTTAAAAATTAAGCTCTATTTAAAGGATCTTCTTTTTTTTTGTACAAAAATTTTCTTTTGTTTTTACAAACTGAGGCAAAGTCAAACTATTTGATGTGCATTATAACAAGTGTGTTCGTTTATAATGCGTGCTAACGTGTTCTTCTCAGGGTGAGGCAAAGGTCAAGCGAGCTGGCCAGTGCTGTGAAGACTGTGTCATGTCTAAAGGCAGCTGCCTCTATGAGGGCATCATCCGTTACCATGGCGATATGTGGAATGGCACGGGTTGTGAGTTCTGCATGTGTGAACGGGGTCAGGTGCTGTGCCAACGGGTCGAGTGTGCCAGATCAGAGTGCCCACGGGTATGTGTCCAAATTTTATAGGGAACACATTTCAGTGCAGAGCCATGAACAGGGACACATGCTTGCCCTATTCATTAAAAGAAACAATTAACAAGCTCAGCTGGGCAATGCTCTATATACCGCTATTTAAAATGTTGAGAATTATTAGGGCAAAATATACTAGAGAGTTTAAAATCTGGGGCACATTATCTCTGTGGTCATATGTCCCTGTTTTGAATGATATCTTTATTCAATCAATATATTTTCCGCTTCTCCATTAATCATAAGGAGCTTTGAAAGGTTGAGAAAGATTCATCACTTATTAATTGTACTTTTGGCCCAAATCCAGGACAGTCACTGTAAAGGTTATTCTTTAGAGAGGAAACTCTGACTTAAAAGATTTTTTGAAGTCCTGCAAACTTCTGTAGGGTTATGGTAGAGTTCATGGTAGAGTATTGGAGTATTAAACAGAAATTACTCATATCGGTTTAAAATGTGTTTGTATTCTGGTGCACAAAACTGTTGTAAAAGTGGTAACATGCAATTATTTGGAGCCATTTCTACTCTTAGTAGGATGACCCCCCCCACCCAAACACACACACACACACACACACACACACAAATTTAAATTCTGTCATCATTTACTCACCCTCATGTCATTCTTAGATATTTTTATTGTGATTAACCTTAAATGAAACATGTTTATCATATGAAGCAATCGTGTCTCTTCAGAAGACTTTTTGAATCATGTTTTTTTTTTGTGCTTTTTAATGTGTAAAAGTTTTGGTTTCGTGGACTTTCAATTGATGGACAAAAAACGATGAAAGAGTATCACAAATATCGTCATTTGTGTTGTGAAGATGAACGACGTGGGTGAGTAAATAATGACAGAATTTTCATTTAAATTTTTGGGTCATCTATAGCTTGAAATGTAGTTTTGTTGGTGTAAATTTAGATTTTCTCACTTAAAGCACATTATTAGGTTAAACTTTTTTTCAGTGAAGTGGTGCGAGGTCCTGTTCTTTGAGTAGTAATTGAGCATCTGATTAAACAACACAGAAACACAACAGATGCTTATCTATCTTTTTGAAAATATTGATGAAACCGTCTTTTCCATCTGTAGCTCCATATTTCACTGACATCTGCTGATCTGCCCGTAAGTCCACCATGACTTTGGTGATCAAACTGTGTTACACAGTTACACTAAAGATTCTCTCATGAATGTAAATGACTATTGATAACAGACCCCCTATAAAGAACCTTAGAAGTGGAATTGGAAATGTGATGTAATTAGAGATTTGTGGCTCTGTGTGAGATAGCTAATCATTCCCCTGGGGGTGTTTCATGCTGAAATTAAATGAGATCATATTTCACACCTTGTGCCAGGGAGAAAAACTGGTCCATTTACCTGGGAAGTGCTGCCCAGAGTGTAAGACAACAACCAGTTCCTGTACATATTCACAATCAGACCAAAAGGTATGAAGCTTTATCTATCACCTTCTTTAAATCACATTCAGTGTTCTTATAGCCACATGTAAAATATATGCTCTATTGTTAAAAATGTTTGTGGAATATTATTACAATATAAAATAAACATTTTATTTTAAAAATTTTTTATCTGTTTTAATATATTTTAAAATTAGTATTACCATTGTTGAAAACAACTGTGCTGCTTAATATACTTGGAATCTGATTCTTTGATGAATCGAAAGTTCCCAAAACATTTATAACATTATAAATGTCTTTACTGTCTCTTTTGATCAGTTTAATACTTCCTTGCTGAATAAAAGTATACATTTCTTCAAAGTGAACCTACATTTTTGAACAATAGTCTACAATGAGCTTTTGATAGCTAGTAAATCAATACCGCAATCAATCAGTCTGACTGTCTTTGTCCACTTAGGGGCGGAAAGCCAATGTCAAGAGTTTTAGACGTCTCACTGTAAGTAAACATGAGAACTTAGTTTGCAAGATTAATAAATACTATTATAACAGATGTGTCATCTGAGCAAAACATTTTTGTTTACTGTATGTTTTGTGTCTCTGGTTTCAGAATCTGGAGAGTGTCCGAGAGGGGCCGTGTCGTGAGTGCCAGTGTCAAGAGGGTCATGTGGCCTGTTATCAGCACTCCTGTCCCACCTGTCCATTGGGAACCCTAACTATACCGCACAGTGAGCAGTGCTGTCCGGATTGCAATCCAGGTGAGACATGCATCTGTGTTTGTGTTCATTTGCCTAACAGCGATGATGAACTGCAAGCCACTGTCGTTAATTACACTCACTTATGAATATGTTCCAATAAAATCTATTTATTTACATCTAAAGAACATTACATTATTTTATTCCCAGTTTAACAGCATTTTTTATATAATTAAAAAAACATTTTTGAATTGCTCTAAAAATCTTTCTTTATCAGTCCTCCAAGGATCAATTCCTTGGCCATAAAATAAAACATAGCTGATCTCAGTGGGAGAGAGATGAGAGCTATAGCATTAGATTATATTTTGGTTAGATAACGTAGTTATTTAGCTCTGCGGCACCCATGAGACTCGCGTCTGCTCTATATACTAAATTTCCCTGGTGACTTCCAGAGAGGCTGCAGGAAGGAACATGCATCTTTCTCTCTCTCTTTCTCTTGGAAAAGACCACAGAGAGAAAGAAAACAGAACGTGTTTGTGTTTACATTTTGCTTATATATATATATATATATATATATATATATATATATATATATATATATATATATATATATAGACAGGGCAAATTGTTTGGATGTTTATACGTGTGTGGGTTGACCGATTGGCACATCTCTGTTTATGCTTATAAGATTATGCTAATGTAGCATTTAAACACAGCAGTCTTCTCTTACACTTTGGACAGGAATTCACGTGTCCCCTTTTTTCCCCTTCTATATTTAACAGCACTATATTATTATTCACATATGGAAAGTAGCAGCTTGCATGGTGATTAGGTTTGTTAGCTGGTTAATGTCCAGATTTTATCAATACTGGAATGGCAATGTGTATGCATATAACCATTTGTTAACTTGACTGCCTGTTGTGAGAAACATAAGGAGCCCAGCATCAGTGTTTTATCAGATAGATTGTCCGAAACATAATGACTTGCAGTGTTACTGTGAGAAATATTGTGATTCGGAAGGATTTACGTGCTAGTGACCATATTATAATACATTTGCACTCAAAACAAGTAGATTTTTCAAATCGATGGAAAGTCTCAAAGGTCATTCTGGTAAAAAAATGCTTACCTCAACTGGAAAATGGAAACTAGGATAGTTTTCACCAAGAGTTATTGATTCACACACACCAAAGTATTTAATTAAAAGTGATTTATGGGGGATTGTCAGTAAATAATAAAGACTTAGAGCTTTCATTTTCTTGCTCTGGATATGAGTCTGACCTTGTGCTTGCAGCCCGCTCCAAAAAGTTTAAATGACCATCAAATAATCACTAATGCACCTTTAATGTCCTACATTGTCCTTTTTCTATTTTTCTCTATTTTTCTCTGACCTCATTGATAGCGCCAGAAACCTGCAACCCAAAGTCCTTAGCAAGGGATTTACCAGCTCATTAGAGACTCATTAGAGAATTAATTCTTGTGCCATGTAATGGCGCCAAAGGGTTCTATTGTTGGAGGCTTAAGTTTCATTTGGACCATGTGGAGAAGTTATTCGTGCCTTATTGGAACACCAAAGACTGGGTGGTGGTTCATTTGCATGACTATATGTGAAATTACAATGACACCACACAACAGGCAACTGCCATTTCAGGTGCTTCAGGCAAACAGCAGTTGTAATGGATTGTTAAGCATTGTAATGTAATAATATTTGGTTTAATAATGGTTTAGTCTACCATTCAATTGACTGGCAAGATTTTTTAAAGAGATGAATATGTTTATAAAAATAAATTAGCATTTTCAGTTTTCACAGTTCCCACAAAAATATTAAGAAGCACATATTTTTTTGTAAACATTGATAATGGAAATGTTTCTTGAGCAGCAAATCAGATGATATTAGAGTGATTTCTGAAGGATCATGTGGCACTGAAGACTGGAGTAATGATGCTGAAAATTCAGCTTTGCCATCACAGGAATAAATTATATTTTAAAATATATAAGAATAAAAAACAGTTATTTAATATTGTAATGATATTTCACAATATTAGTGTTTTTCCTGTTTTTTTTTCTTCTCATCAAATAAATGTAGCCTTAGTAAGCATAAGAGACTTCTTTCAAAAACTTTTAAAAATCTTACCGACCCCAAACTTTTTAATGGTAGTGTATATGGTTTATATTGAAGAAAAATATGTAGCTTAATTTCCACACAATCCACAAAACCAGTTTTAACTTTCAGTATTTAAGTGTTGGACTTGTGAGGTTGTTGAGTGCTCATACTTGCTTAAATTCCATTTTGACCACATAAATATTAATAATGTGATATTGGCTAAGACTTAATAAGAGCTTTTCTTAATTTAAAGCACTGACAATAAATTGAGACATTTGGGTTACAAATTCATTGTCATAGCATTGTCAGTGGGTCTTTTCTTATATGTGCTAGAGAACAAGCATGCAGCCCTCTTTAGAATTGTGTCTTTGAACTTCCCCGTAGCTCTCTATATTTCTATGGCAACGCTGTTGAAGAATAATTAGCTGGTGAAGTGCATTTACCTATTGTAGAGTTAATGAAAGTCATCATGAGCATTGTAATGTTTGAAGCGGATATAACAAATGTCAGTAGACCGGGAAGATTTTAAAACGTTCATTCATAAATCCGTAAAATCTTACCTTCATGCTGTGAAAATGCAAACCGGAAGACCATGAGCGCAGTGCTGAAAAGGGGCAGGGTGGTGCTACATAAAGTCTATTAGAGCAGAGGTGATGAGAATTATGACTGAAGTCTGTGAATGATCATAATTTGTTGAAATGAGTGTTTGTTAACAGTAACTTCATCTGTTCTCTGAGGAGTTTGACTGTGCGTTTTGTGTGTGTCTGCAGGAGTGCAGTGTCACGAGGACTGTTTGACATGCTCTGGCACACCAGATCAATGTAGCAGCTGTCAGGACCCTTCCGCCCTGTTAATGAATGGACGCTGTCTGCAGTCATGTCCTGAAGGCTTTTTCGCTCAGGGCAAAGTTTGTGCAGGTATAAAGAACCCTTTTTTTTATTGTGTTTTACCATTGTACTTCTGCGGCCTACGCTTGTTTTGTTGCATTAATTGCTGTTTTTCATCTCACTTCCTTTCTCACTTAATTCTCCTCCTCCTATTTTACCACCAACATTCACACACTTCTGAACTTAACATATTTTTACAACATGGTATTTTAAATCCTCAAAATGCCTTGTGCTTTGGGTGACTTCCATAAATAGCTAATCCTATAGCTTTGTTGGTGTGTGTGTGTGTTTGTGTGTTCTGTATGTGGATGTGCATGTACATGCACATGAGTCATGTTTGTCACAGTAATTTCAACAAGTCAAAACAGACCGGATCCAACACTGGAATTTCCCCTCACTTTGGAGAGCTATAGCATCATTTGACAAATTTCCTGCGCTCAGTCTTTAAAAACTGTTGTACAAACTCTCACACGCACAACATCAGTTACAGTCTCAGTGTTTTTGTGCCCTACTTTTGCATAGTGTTTTATCATTACAGTCACAAACTGTATCCCCCAACCCCTATCACCAGTCTTATTTTTTTTCTGCCAGCCTGCCAGCCATCATGTGCCACCTGTGAGAATGACTTTGAATGCACAGCCTGTGGTGGGTCCTTTCTCCTCAGTGACAGGCAATGTGTGACCACCTGTGAAAGAGGTCTGTTCCAGGACCACACACGCTGTCTCAGTAAGTCAACTGCAGTTTACATTTCATTCACTTTTATTGTCTTGACTTTCTGTGTTGCTGTTAACTTCTGCTGTACTTTTATGATGCTTTCTTATCAATATTAAAGAAAGTGCATACATTGTATTGTAAAAACCTCACCAGGTAGCTGAAAAGGAAAGATGGCAGTATTAACAACACAGTATTGATGCATTTGTGGAGCTATCATAAAAATGTTGCCGAAAATAAATGTAACACAAATGTAAAATATATTTCATTTATATTTAAACATATTTATTTAAATATAAAATATACATTAAATAAATATTAAATATATTAACAATTTTTACATTGGGGGGGAGGTCAAACTGTTTTGTTTGATAACACTTTGAACGTCAACAAGAAGTTACTCCACCCAGGATCGCTTAAAGCACCTTTAATAATCACTAATACAGTTCATGGATAGATGGCAAAATTGAAATGTATTAAACATATACTTAATAAAAACAGAAAAATATGTCAGTAATATCTGTAAAATTAGTAAATTGTCACATCTATCTCCTGGATGATGACCTCCTTAAATGCCTTGTTCTTTAATGGGGAGTGT
This sequence comes from Paracanthobrama guichenoti, assembly GCA_018749465.1. NCBI lineage: Eukaryota > Metazoa > Chordata > Actinopteri > Cypriniformes > Gobionidae > Paracanthobrama > Paracanthobrama guichenoti. The sequence continues at coordinate 24,723,795 of CM031947.1, forward strand.
TGCTCAACTCGTCTCTTCAGAATCCCCCACAGGTGCTCAAGAGTGTTAAGTGCTAATACTGCTAACATCTTGGTGCCAGATACAACAGCACACCTCCATGGATTTGTTTGTTCAGCACATCCCACAGATGCTCAATTGGATTGAGATCTAGGGAATTGGAGACCAAGTCAACACCTCAAACTCATTGTGCTCCTCAAACCTTTTTGCTTTGTGGCAGGGCACATTATCCTGCTGAAAGAGGCCACAGCCACCAATACAGTTTCCATGAAAAGGTACATGGTCTGCAACAATGCTTAGGTAGGTGGTACATTTCAAAGTAACATCCACATGGATGGCAGGACCCAAGGATTTCCACTGTTGGCGCTTTCGGAGGTAGGCAGGGGTCAGCATGGGCACCCTGACTGGGCTGCGGCTATGCAGCCCCATACGCAACAAACTGTGATGCACTGTGTATTCTGACACCTTTCTATCAGAACCAGCATTAACTTATTGAGCAATTTGAGTAGCTCGTCTGTTTGATTGGACCACACAGGCCAGCCTTCGCTTCCCACGTGCATAAATGAGCCTTGGCCGCCCATGACCCTGTCGCCGGTTCACCACTGTTCCTTCCTTGAACCACTTTTGATAGATACTGACCACTGCAGACCAGGAACACCCCACAAGAGCTGCAGTTTTGGAGATGCTCTGACCCAGTCATCTAGCCATCACAATTTGACCCTTGTCAAACTTTCTCAAATCCTTATGCTTGCCCATTTTTCCTGCTTCTAACACATCAACTTTGAGGACAAAATGTTCACTTGCTGCCTAATATATCCCACCCACTTACAGGTACCGTGATGAAGAGATAACCAGTGTTATTCACTTCACCTGTCATAATGTTATGCCTGATTGGTGTATATATCAAAGAATGTTACTACCATATTATTATTGTTTAAAATGTATATAATTTCTGTATTATATAAATATATATATATATATATATATATATATATATATATATATATATATATATATATATATATATATATATACACACACACCTAAAGGATTATTAGGAACACCTGTTCAATTTCTCATTAATGCAATTATCTAATCAACCAATCACATGGCAATTGCTTAAATGCATTTAGGGTGTGTGTCCTGGTCAAGACAATCTCCTGAACTCCAAACTGAATGTCAGAATGGGAAAAAAAGGTGATTTAAGCAATTTTGAGCGTGGCATGGTTGTTGGTGCCAGACGGGCTGGTCTGAGTATTTCACAATCTGCTCAGTTACTGGGATTTTCACGTACAACCATTTCTAGGGTTTACAAAGAATGGTGTGAAAAGGGAAAAACATCCAGTATGCGGCAGTCCTGTGGGCGAAAATGCCTTGTTGATGCTAGAGGTCAGAGGAGAATGGGCCGACTGATTCAAGCTGATAGAAGAGCAACTTTGACTGAAATAACCACTCAAGGTATGCAGCAAAGCATTTGTGAAGCCACAACACGCACAACCTTGAGGCGGATGGGCTACAACAGCAGAAGACCCCACCGTGTACCACTCATCTCCACTACAAATAGGAAAAAGAGGCTACAATTTGCACGAGCTCACCAAAATTGGACAGTTGAAAACTGGAAAAATGTTGCCTGGTCTGATGAGTCTCGATTTCTGTTGAGACTTTCAGATGGTAGATTCAGAATTTGGCGTAAACAGAATGATTACATGGATCCATCATGTCTTGTTACCACTGTGCAGGCTGGTGGTGGTGGTGTAATGGTGTGGGGGATGTTTTCTTGACATACTTTAGGCGCCTTAGTGCCAATTGGGCATCGTTTAAATGCCACGGCCTACCTGAGCATTGTTTCTGACCATGTCCATCCCTTTATGACCACCATGTACCCATTCTCTGATGGCTACTTCCAGCAGGATAATGCACCATGTCACAAAGCTTGAATCATTTCAAATTGGTTTCTTGAACATGACAATGAGTTCACTGTACTAAAATGGCCCCCACAGTCACCAGATCTCAACCCAATAGAGCATCTTTGGGATGTGGTGGAACCATCAACTGCAAGATGCTATCCTATCAATATGGGCCAACATTTCTAAAGAATGCTTTCAGCACCTTGTTGCATCAATGCCACGTAGAATTAAGGCAGTTCTGAAGCCGAAAGGGGGTCAAACACAGTATCAGTATGGTGTTTCTAATAATCCTTTAGGTGTGTGTATATATATATATATATATATATATATATATATATATATATATATATATATATATATATATATATATATATATATATATATATATATATATATATATATATATATATATATATATATATATATATATACACACAGTCATGCCAAAATTATTAATACCCTTGGTAAATATGACCAAAGAAGGCTGTGAAAATAAATCTGCGTTGTTAATCCTTTTGATCTTTTGTTTTAAAAATGTATAAAATTCTAACCTTTCATTGGAGAATAAGAATCTTGACTGTATATATATATTTCAGTCAGGACCACTTTGAGAATGACAATCTTTGGATTTGGCGAAAGGCTTAGAGTCCAAGGTGTTCGAGCTGCCAATGCAAGAACTGGGATGTTTTCAGCTTCCAAGAATTGTGTACAGATCCTTGCTACATGGGGCCATGCATTATCGTGCTCCAACATGATGTGATGGTCGTGGATGAATGGCACAACAATAGGTATCAGGATCTTGTCACGGTATCTCTGTGCATTAAAAATGCCATTAATAAAATGCACCTGTGTTCGTTGTCCATAACATACACCTTCCCATACCATAACCCCACCACCACCATGGGCCACTCGATCCACAACGTTGGATCGAGCAAATCGCTCACCCACACGCAGCAAACCGCTCACCCACACACCATACACACTGTCTGCCATCTGCCCTGTACAGTGAAATTGTGGATTCATCTGTGAAGAGAACACCTCTCCAAAGTGGCAGACGGCATCAAATGTGAGCATTTGCCCACTCAAGTTGGTTACGACGACAAACTGCAGTCGGTTTGAGACCCCGATGAGGACGACGAGCATGCAGAGCTTCCCTGAGACAGCATGCATGAGCTTCCCTGAGACGGTTTCTGACAGTTTGTGCAGAAATTCTTTGGTTATGCAAACTGATTGTTGCACCAGCTGTCCGGGTGGCTCTCAGACGATCTTGGAGGTGAAGATGCTGGTTGTGGAGGTCCTGGGCAGGTTGGATGTACTGCCAAATTCTCTGAAACGCCTTTGGAGATGGCTTATGGTAGAGAAATGAACATTCAATTCACAGGCAACGGCTCTGGTGGACATTCCTGCAGTCAACATGCCAATTGCAAGCTCCCTCAACTTGCGACATCTGTGGCATTGTGCTGTGTGATAAAACTGCACATTTTAGAGTGGCCTTTTATTGTGGCCAGCCTAAGGCACACCTGTGCAATAATCATGCTGTCTAATCAGCATCTTGATATACCACACCTGTGAGGTGGATGGATTATCTCGGCAAAGAAGAGGTGCTCACTAACACGGATTTAGACAGATTTGTGAACAATTTAAGAGAGAAATAGGCCTTTTGTGTACATAGAAAAAGTCTTAGATCTTTGAGTTCAGCTCATGAAAAATGGGGGCAAAAAAAAAAAAGTGTTGCATTTATAATTTTGTTCAGTATATATAAAGCTGATTCTTGATAGTTTTTTATTCATCAAGGGGGCATTAAATTGATTCTTACCGAATTTCATTATATTTGATAAAGTATTTTTTCATTTCTAAATACTAATTTTACTTCCTTGATCATCAAAAGTGCCCTCAGATTATATTTAGATTTGGAATTCCTGTTGTACAACATTTTGCATCATGTTAGCTCTAAAAGGTCAATTTCTTCTTTGCTATTAAAGCCAGATGGAGCATTACTGCACCTGCAGTGCATTCACTCCTTGCATAAGAATCAACCTCAAGACAAAGGTACCAGGTCTTGTCAAGATACTTGTCTATAGCAATCCAATCTGGAGGGAATCGTGCATTAGTGACCTGCTAACTGGTCTGTGACTGGGAGCACTAGACTGTACAGCAATTACCCCAGTCCCCACTCTCATTCAATTTCACACTTTAATAAACCTCTCCTTAAGACTGGACCGTATTGTTCTACAAGGGACAAGATGGAGAAAAAATATCCAGCTTAGCTTGTGCCTATTATGGTGGATTTAGCGAGAATCAGTCTTACTAAGGGATTAAATGATGAAGGTTTTCATTTTGGTCAAGTGATAATGATTCATTCTCTTGTTTTACTCTCTGAATGAGTGCAAAAGCAAATGTGTAAGAAGTCATATAATTAGTATTGCAAAAAACAGGAAATCTTGAGGAAACTCTCAGATGTTCCTCAGATGTCTCTCCCTCTGTCTGTGCCTTATAATGTACTTTATTTTTTGTTTATTATATCTCATGTAACAAATTGTTATTATGAAACAAACCACAAACAGACATTATCAAACACGTTTTACATGATGCCACTACTTGGATATCTTCAAATTAATCCTTTCACATCTGCAGTGTTTCAAGAAGTCATGTAAAACTTTAAGAGTTGTGCTGACAGACATGCCAAAGTGTGCTGTCACTAATATTTCTAGCATGCCAAGCTTTTCCAAAGCTACTAAACAAGGTTAGCTACATCTCTTGTTCACACTCTGTTGTTGGCTGTCAAAATATTTTGGTCCCATTCCAGCTTCTCAGGGTTCTGGGCCAGTTTGGTGCCAGTGTGTGAGTCTGTGGCGAGGTGCCATGTAGAACCATGAACGTTTCACACTGGGCGCCGTGCCCAGACCTGTAGTTTAATCCTGAGCACTAGACTCACACAAAGAATCAGAGAAGTTGTCTTGTGACCTTATTGCTTCACAACATGTTTTCACAGATTCTGTGGTGTTCATAACAATTTCTAATAATTAATTATTCATAAATCACAATTATTACAGTACTAGTATTTTAACAGTATTTCTACATTATGATGCAAGGCAAAATGTAAAATAAATGATTACATAATAAATAATACAATTTTAGATGGAGTATGAAATAAGTGGTTCTTACGAAGAAAATGATATGCTGATTTGCTGCTCAAGAAACATTTCTTATTATTATCAATGTTGAAAACAGTTGTGCTGCTTAAAATTTTTATGTAAACTGATGCATTTAAGAGTTAAAAGAACAGCACTGATTTGAATTATAACATTGTAAAATCAGTCTTTACAAAACCATATAGGACCAATGAAAACATTTTAATTATAATAGACTACTAAATAATCTTTGTTCAAGCTATTTTTGACGTTTTGCAAGTTGGATTTTTTTTGTTACAGTGTCTCTCTTTCTCTCATCTCTCTCTCTCTTCTCTCTCTCTCTCTCTCTCTCTCTCTCTCTCTCTCTCTCTCTCTCTCTCTCTCTCTCTCTCTCTCTCTCTCTCTGAAGGGGTGTTTGATGTGATTTAAGACTTGTGTGATATATTTATATGGAGCAGTTCAGTAAATTTGCTAGAGAGAGTTAGTGCCTGACTATTCAAATTCAGTTCACTTATTTTACCAAGCAAATATCTTGGTCTTATAAATTACCGAAAATACTAAGAGAATACCCTCCTTCCATATTTACCCAAAGACCAATCAAGCCTTTCCAAATTGAGTTTGGAAATGAATGGCCTGCTGGTATCAAAAATAAATAATGATATATTTATTAAAGGGGTCATGAACTGAGAAATCAAATTTTCCTTGAGCTTTTGACATATAAGAGGTCATAATGCTATAAGAATATCCTGCAATTTTCAGAACTGAAAACTTCCTTGTTAGTCCAAAATCAGCTTTTATTTGAATCAAGCCCAGAGAACGACTAGTTGTTGAATGTGGCTATCTATTCATAGATAGGTGAAAGACTGCCTCTGCAGACGAAAATCAACGCCTACTTCATCATTGCAACTTTGGCCCTGCCCTCTAGTGTGTTAGTGAGATGACGAGGAGAGAAGAGCAATATAGGATCTGGACTAAAAACAACATTGCTTTCCAAAGAATCCTAATGCTAGGAATGTGGTTATTTATTTTCAACAATATGAATGTCTCAGTTGAGCATTATTTATTTGTATTGGGCACATTTCATTGTGGATATTTTGGTAAATCAGTCGCAATTTTGGCACAGGCTTTGCAAATAGACTTTCAAGTAACTGTATAAATTCTAATGCCTGATCTGTGATCAGTGATTTCTGATATGTAATGATTCATGTACAGTCAGATGTTCTTTGCCTATGTGTCAGTTACTCAAACCAGTGACTAAACAGTCAGCTTCACATTGTTTCTTATAGTAGAATGAAATTAATCTATTATTTAAACTGTGATTAAATGATATATAGAAATTGATCAAAGAAAGCTTCCTTTTCAATCGCTGGAGCTGTCAATCAAACAGCGCAAGTTTATTAGTTCTGGACTCTCACCAAAACTCCTGTTATAATAAATGAATCTCTTATTTATATTGTGTTTGCACTGTTAGTTATGATGAAAGCATGTTAATCTGCAGAAATCGAGTTGCAATGACGAGATCACTGCATTAATGTGATCGACTACAATGCTCATCACTGCAACCTTTCATGTCACAATCTGAATATAATGCCATAGATCTAAATATAATGCTATAATCAACACTTTAGTTAATTTTAACAGTTGTAATAGTAAAAATGTAGTAAAAGTATTTGAGAGGGTGTAATACTTATTTCACATGCAAAGATGTTAGCCAATCACAGCAGTGGGCGTTTACACTGAAGCAGACACGCCCCTTCAAACAGAGCGTTCAAATCAGAGGGCTACAGTCAGTGTAGGACAAATGTCTTTTATTTCTAAATTATGACTATTTTTTATGTAAAAATCATACTGACATTATAAGTGCACCCCAGGAAACATTATAAAACAATTTAGTTCATGACCTCTTTAAGGCTTTGTATATAGTGTTTAAGCTTTAAGTATAAGGAGTAGTTTGCATGCTTGTGGGGCACACGCTTACGGAGAGGGTGATTATAAAAGAAGGCTGTTGTGAAATTATATTTGTGTTATTTGTTTATATGTGTTCCAATGCACATATGCAGCATCTTCTTTATGCTTCTGTTTGTCCTTCAAATTGTGAGACTTCGTTTATATATGCAAGTGTGTTCTTGTCTTTTTTTTTTTTTTTTTTTTTTTTTTTTACTTTACAAGTTTTTTTTTACCCTCAGAGAGGTCATCTTTTGTTCTTGTCTGACTGACGTGTTTTCTCTCACAGTTAAAGTAAAATCACTTTTATCCTCACAGAAAAACCAACACAAGACCAGAACATAAAGTAACCTTGTAAATCCGGCTTATGTTGTGTGTGTGTGTGTGTGTGTGTGTGTGTGTGTGTGTGTGTGTGTGTGTGTGTGTGTGTGTGTGTGTGTGTGTGTGTGTGTGTGTGTGTGTGTGTGTGTGTGTGTGCGTGCGTGCGTGCGTGTGTGTCTTGTTTAGTTTTCCTCACTCACTTTGATTTGAACATGTTATTGACTTCTTCTCCTTTAGGTTGCCATGACTCCTGTTCATCATGTCAGGGGGCGGGGCCTCAGGATTGTTTGACCTGCTCAGACTCCTCTCACTTACTGAAGGATGGATTCTGTGTTTCAGACTGTGGCTTAGGCTTTTATGCTAGTCAAGGCAACTGTTATGGTATGATGGGCACAATTCATGTTTTAGCTACTTTATGTGGGTTTGTTTGTGTGTTGGTCAGTAATGAAATTAAACGGTTTAATAAATGTTTTAATTAAACAAACGTTTGAGTAAAGTTTGATGCCTAGTGTTTTAAAAACCTGTGTAGTGTATTCCAGCCTTACCGTGCACTCAGTAATTTTTATATATTTGAATAGAACTTTTATTTGAATATAAATATGAAGTATTTTGATTTTGTATCTGGTTTATGTAGCATTTACTAGTCAGATTGTAATGACTTTAATGGCCTTATTCATTGTCTTATCACTGCTGGTGATAATATAGAGACAAAAGCCTGCTTCACAAATGTCACCCCAAATACGTTTAAGCTTCAGCCTGACAACACTACAGCAAATGCAGAATGACACTCTAAATGTCTGTTTTGTGGCGAGAGAACTTAAGCTGTCACAGATTCAGCTTGTCTGTTTTATTATAAGAAAGAATCATGTTGATGGGAGTTTTTTTTTTTTGATTCTGACTATGGGTAAAAATAGCTTGTGGTTTGAGCACTTTATATCTTGTAATCACATGCTGACTTTGAAAATCCTATGGCTTTTTGCATTCATTTGTTCTATTATGAATGTTATTGTTTCTCATTTTAAATTGGATATTTTAGTCATATGGGGTTTTACTAGATTTTTAAACAATTGGTGTAGCATTTCCTTTAAATATTTTTTTACTCAGAAACATTTACAAAGAAACAGCAAGTAAACACACGGAATTAAACATGCTAAACATACTTCATATTCTTTGTTTTGTTTAAATCATTTTAAAGTGTAGTTGTCTTCGTTATATATCTATATATTTGACATTTTTTGTATATTTTTATCCTGTTGTAGCTTGTGACCCTTCCTGTGCAACCTGTCAACCTGACAACCCCAGTTGCATGAGCTGCCCCCCTGAACATGCACTGCATCTTGGGAAATGTGTACCACAATGTCCACCACGGTATTACAAGGATGACCATGGCCGTTGCCAAGGTGAAAATATATTGTATTTTTATTTTTTTATCTGTTTTATATTTTGCTCAACACCTCCACATAGGTTTACTGGCAACCCAAAACTCATAAATCTTGTCTCTAGCAAATTGGGGGGAAAAAAACCACATTCATTCTGAAACCCATTTTCATTGCCAGAGATGCTTTTTTTGGAAAGTTTCCCTGTCATTTAGAGTCAGTCCCTTAAAATCTTACCTAAGTTTTCTCAGCAAAACCACATGGGTTAGAAAATTGTCATGTCTTGATGTGATGCACAAGTTTTAAAATGATATATTAATACCCTGTCAAGCATAATCAAGTTGTGTACAATCTATTTGCACATCTTTTTTGCAGGATTCTCTACCTAAACAGTTCATAAGAAAGTGCATACATTGTGGTAGCTAATGATTGCAGTTGAATATGAGAGGACATTTGAAGTAGCTATGTTAGATATGTTGAAGTATTTAAAGTTACATTTTTATTAACCGACTTGATGAAAATGCCAGGTTGGTTATTTTTGCTCTCATCTCATGAGATGTCTACTAAATCCCCTGTCCTAAACTATGCCTCTGCCGTTCTTCCAGCCTGCCACGGTTCGTGTGCGTCCTGCTCAGGGCCAGCCGTGTCTCACTGCATCTCCTGCTCAAAGACTCTCATCCTGAACCAAGGCCAGTGTGTGGAGTCCTGTGGAGAGGGTCTGTTCTCCAGAGAGGGACACTGTCACAGTACGACTGCATTTATACAACTCTAATATTCCCACTCCCACTGTTACATCATGATGTTGTGGAAACTGGGTCATGATAAAACAGGATAGATCATAGATGCGCTGTCCTAAAGAGTTTATTACTAAACAGCAATTTGATTCGACCACTCACTAAATGATGCAATGGATCATTAAGTTTTCATTTAAAATTTGGTCAGAATTTGAAAAAGACACACAACTAAATAGAGGGACAAGTTGCATGTAGTTGAAGATAGATAGATAGATGGCAGTAATAACAGATTTCATTGTAGGGAAGTGAAGAAAGGAAAGCGAGTACTTTTGTTCTGTGGGGGTTATCTATTACCTGTAGCCGTTTAGGTGTAGTTGTCCCCTGCCCTGGTGTGTCAATCAGTACTGCATTGCGGGTGAGTGTGTGTGTGTCCTGAATACATATAACCTACTCTGGCTCTGTGTGGAGATTTAGACTGCTTGTTCATAGAAGTGTATGTGTTGTAGACTCACTGCGTTGTGATTGGCCGAACAACTCAAGCTTGTGCCGGATATGTAACACACTCTTACCATAATCGTGAGCTTCAGCTTGCAAAGCAATTATTAAGTTATTAATAATGTCTTCGGTTTCACCATATCAGTTCGAGCCCAAGTCGGATTCTGAAAATCGATCGGAACCTGATACTCCTCTGTGTTTACAGTACACAAGTCGCCATTCAGCTGCATGTGACCTAACGCAGCCGTTTTGAAAGCACAATGGGTGCTTTCTGCTTCGGCTCTGCTTGAACAGCCAGTCTGAAACAACATGTAGTGCATCTAAATTTGTCATCTTTTCACCACAAGTTAAAAGCGCAGTAGAGAGGATACTATGTTTGTAAACATGAATCCATCTCTGCATATTTGATCATAAGAATGACAAACAATATGCATTACTCTACACTGCACAAAACTCTGCATTTGAACAGTCAATAGCAAATACTTTAACAAATAATAAAACATACAGGCTCTGATTCAGAAGCACCAGATTGCTCTAGTAAAGTTGGAATTGCCCCATTTTTTAGAAACAGCCTTTGTGCACAGCTAGTCTTATACTCTCCCAGGTTCAGGAAACTGTCCTCTATTAAATGCACTGCACACACACAAACATTTGAGTTGTACTGTTCTGGAACAGAGTTGTAAATACAGTAAATATTAACCACTGATTCCTAATTGTGTCCACCTTCAGAAGGCCAAATAAAGTGCTGCTTTTGCTTTCGCATAGAAACACACAGCATCTCACGACATGGCAGCGACAACACTACTACGATAACTGAAGCCACGCCTTCTTTCTATGCGTATACATTTGGGCGACATTATGCAAATATTTCCACCTAGTGATGTAGGTCGGTGAGGGAGAATTCGTTTTAGCTAGGTCTGGATCTGCCTTCTCTTTTAGATAGAATAAACCTTTTTGTGGGGGACTTTGAGCTTTGTAACTTTGCAGATCTTTTACATGATGCACAAACAGCTACATAACACACTAAATAAAAAGCAAAAAAAACCCCGCACAATTTTTTACAATACAGATTATTTCAAAGCAGCTTTACAGTGATAACAAGAAAATAATGCAACCAAGTTTGTTTTGGCTGTACTGCAGCTCTAGAAAAAATAGTGTCATACCCACCTTGATACAAACCTGCGTGTGCATGCATGTGCATATGAACTTTATTTTCAACACGTTTCCTTCTCTATGCAGGGTGTCATGCATCCTGTAGGGTCTGTGTGGGTCCGGGCTCCTCAGACTGCATGCAGTGTGTCAAACAGGAAGAGGTTCTGCAGCCTCAGAATGGACATGTCTCTCACGGGTCCTGTAAATCTGCCTGCAGGCCACAGCATTACCTTGACAGAGATCAAACTTGCAGAGGTGAGCAAAAAAGAAGACATATTCTTATATTTTTCTTTAAACATGAAGAACATGATTTTTGATTCTCAGTAGCTCCCTGATTATGGAGTGATGGCAAGATAAACGCTGGACAAATAATCTGCACGCTGTCGTGCTGAGTGATACACTGCAGGTTGTTTTCACTAGCTATTCCCAATGTCTTTATCCTTGATGACTGAAGATCTGCAGTTTATTCTAGACACACAAGGGCTGCTGTACAGGATGTTAAACACCCTCTGGAGAGCGTGTTCATTTAAAATCCTGACCAAATCCTACCAAAAAGGATTAAGAATGACATTCTGTTGTGAGCCGTCATACAGGAACACAAAAATTAATTACACTTGTAGTATGTTCATCAAGACTTGTCGGCTTTCTATTTCTATAGTACCACCAATACCTCACTTCCATAGCACTAAATAAGATTTACAGTTGCTTTTAAAGTCACGTTGAATTGTGTCTGAATTTTGCACAGTGAATCATTTCTGTATTTATGATGTTCCCACATGCTGAGCGCTTCACAGGGATGGAGTTTTGGCTCTAGTATTTTTAATTTATCTGAATATGATCAAATAACTTTTGCAGTTGTATCTGAAATTACTTATAATGAAATGTTAAATTCAATTCAATTAATTGGTAACACTTTACAATGAGGTTCAGTTGTTTAATGAATTTTGTCTCATGAAGCATATAATTTAAGCATTTATTAATCTAGGTAGGTTAATGTTACTTTATAAATATGCTGTTGTTTATTGCTAATCTGTTTTTGTTCATAGCATTACATAACATTAAACAAGATTAGTAAATGTAAAAGTATTATTGTTGGTTCATCAATGCATTGACAGATATTACCATTTTATGAAAGCTTGCCTACTGAATAAAACAAAAAAAAATGTTTTAGTTGCCTTTAAAGCACGTCACTGAAGGTAGTGAGAAAGTGGCCAGCGGGGTGTTCCTTCAATAGGTCCACTGTCATGAAGCTCAATACTATAATAATGACAAGTGCCTCTTTCTTCAATGAAGACCTTTGTGTTGAGCCAGCATGCTCAGACAAATGTAGAGCTTCCTCAGGGCTACTTATCTGAAGTGTGTGTGAATGGGTGTGTGTGCGTGTGTGTGTGTGTGTGTGTGTGTGTGTGTGTGTGTGTGTGTGTGTGTGTGTGTGTGTGTGTGTGTGTGTGTGGATGTGCTGATGGATCAGATACCATGCAGAGGAAATTCCAATCTGTAAATCCCTCTAAAGTCAGTCTCTCTGCAGACCTTCTGTGTGTGTGTGTGTGTGTGTGTGTGTGTGTGTGTGTGTGTGTGTGTGTGTGTGTGTGTGTGTGTGTGTGTGTGTGTGTGTGTGTGTGTGTGTGTGTGTGTGATAGTCTGACTCAAGAGTGTGATGAGAACAATAATTACTTAAATTGGCACTTGACTGTTGTTTGGTCTAAAAGTAAACACACATTTAATTGATCTTAATTCAATTTTAATTTAAGTGTGGGCAACCATTAATACCTTTATTAATAGCAATCATTATATGGTGCTTTACAGCTCCATGGATTGAAATACTTAATTCATACTTTTTCATATACTGCAAACTCAAGAAGTATTAGGATGCTTTAATTACAATTAAAAATGTGTCAATGTTTTTGCATTAAAATATGAATTCAAGTGGTGTTTATTTAGTAAGAAAGACAAACAGACTATTCAAAAATAACCAAGAAGTATTTTGATTCTAAGTATAATCAATAGATATATTGCTGTCACACGACTTGAATTTAATTGGTTGGGGCCACTGTCTATTCATACAATACCTTGTTAATGTAACGTTAATTAAAGTAGAATTTGTTCGTGCAGTTGTATGTAAGAGTAAGTAAAGGTCAACATTCAAGCACAAATTCAACAGTATCCAGGCTGTCTCAGACTTTTAAACTATGGTGTGTGTTTAAAAATTGATTAAGAGTGCCTTAAAGAATTCAGACCATGTGAACGCTAACCTCCAAAACTGATGCACCATTCCCATCTTTCTGGCTCCATTTCAAAACACACCCCATGGGCTGAAATGTGATTTAAAAGAAAAAATGATCAATATGTGAGGCCTTTAGGCATGTTTATTGTGCGTCTGAATTGCTTTAACAGAAAGCTTAGCCTTGTCTCCAATTCACTCAATAGAATACAAATTGCCTGGGTTAGTATTTAGCACACCTACTATTCTTCTTTTGGGAACGTACTGAATTACGGGGGTAGATAAACCCCTTTGTTCTGATTGACAATGAAACCTGGCTGAACAGACAAATAATTTAAAGACAAGCAGACAACTTTGGTCACATTGGAGCATGGCTGTTGACACCTGTGTCCTAAGGGCTTTACTTCAAATCAAGAAGATTGTCAAGGGCCTCTGCGTGTTTGTATTTTCCAGTTATTATGTTTGTATGTGTGTGTGTGTGTTGTCTGCATGTGTCAACCAAACGTCTCTCACATTTAATCTGGTAGAGTACTGGAGACGAGTCCAGACTTCACACATATGACAGGCTTTCTTTTTGGAGCCCACTGCTTTCATTCAGCCGTGTGCACATGGCTCATGTCTGACTGACAGCCTTTTTAGAGGAAATGCATTTTGTCTGCATATATAGACATACATAAAAAAAAGGTAATATTCCTGCATTCAGATCCATTTGAATAAATTTCTGGAATCTAGTGGAAACAACCAAAACTGTCTGCAGGGTGCTAGAGCACACAGGGCTTGAGTTATACACTTTCAAAAATTAATTTATGTGAATTTATAACAGCTCAGATAACATATAATTAAATGTTTTTCACTTTTAGCAGCGTTTTATGTAACTTCAAAGGGTTTCCTGTAAAATGACACAAAATTTTGTATTTAGACCACTGTATGTGGGTATGGGAAGCTTTTCAATCTGGGTAGGCCAAATCCAGGCGGAAATGGTACCAGAGTAATTTAGTGTAAATAAGTTAATTTGTGTAAAACAAATGCCAAAGTATGCATATCTCCTTTCAAATGGTAGCACATATGAGGTCAGAGCTCCTCCACAGACATTTAAAATGTAAAGTATATACTTGATGATGTCATTCCGGACCCTGTACAGGGTCTGCAGAGTTTAAGTCTATAACAATAATATTTCACCTAAAACTATCACTTTCTCCCTCCTTTTCTCTTTCAGAATGTCACACCTCATGTTCAGGCTGCACTGGTGGAAGTTTCCAGAATTGTACTTCCTGTGTTCGACCCAGTATCCTTCACCAAGAGAGGTGTCTCGATAAATGTCCTCCTGGTTTCCATGTTCAGGACCGTACTTGCCAAGGTGTTTATGGATGTTATTCTGTTCTGTTCCTTCAAACAAAAGAAGCCTGTTTCCCTGAGGATTAATACAGTTCAATGGATTCTTTTATGAATCTAATGTTGTGCTCGTTATTTTCTCTCCCTTCAGCCTGTCATCCATCATGTAAGGAGTGTGCGGGCCCGTCTCAGGCTGACTGTTCTGCCTGTCCAGCCCACGCCAGTCTCCATAACGGCTACTGTCGAACCAGCTGCCCTGAGGGCCAATACCTGAATGCTGTGGGCTACTGCAATGGTGAGTGAAAATCAATCTTCCCTAACCATGACCAAAACATTGTTAAAATGCTTCCAAATGATACCTTTGATCTCAAGTCACTGCACCTGTCTGGGTTTAAGGTGTCAAATGGGCACATTTGCCTTCAAGGGAGGATTTGGCGTTCAAAGGGCATATAAAGTCAATGCCAAGAGCATGGAAATGGGGAAGTATGTTAATGCTTTTGTTGAATGTGCTTTGAGACAGTTTTATTCATGAAACTACTCAATTATTTTACCCTGTTATTTGGGCCGTTAATGAAATGTGATTGAAGTACCAGTCTGTGTCTCATAAAGGAAGAGGTTTTGTGCAATAAACACAAGAAAACAAATAGAATAGGGCTTTAGAAAGTCCTTCTTAACTAGAAGATAAATGTGGCTCTCAGTCAAAATAGGCACAACACATTTGTAAAATACGGTAGAAAGAACAGATTGTCATAGAGTATTAACCAATAAATTTGAAATTATTTGGATTATTGGATTACATTTGACTTTAGTGCTGAGAGCAGTTATTTTTTACACTGTACTAAATTTTGTTGCCATTAAAAAATGCGACTTTCAGAGCGTTTGAAATAAATATTTCTGTTCTGTTCAGACTTGAAAACAAGTAATTCCCAATCATCTCAAGCTCAAGCAAGGACAGTAGACCTTTTGATATATTATTTATGTTACCTGTTTTTGTTTCAATTTGTCATAGCTCGTATTTTTATTATGTGGAAAAGGAGTGCAGTTCTTTTAATGATTGATTAATGATTTTAATCATTGATAATTGCTTTTCCTCAGAAACTTTGCACAAACCTCCATTTCTGTTCAGATCGTGTTACATGAATCAGTAAAGCATGAACTCTATGTATAATTTAAAGAATCTGTACCGATGAACCGATAGTGAGCCTGAGAAATAAGCCAACAGAGGATTTCATTGGGTGATATGCATCTCTTTATTATCAGCGCCCTCAGCGTGTCCATGGCAGGGAAGCCAGTCAACTCCCACAGCTGATGAGGAGTGAGAGAAGATATACAGATAAAAGAGTGTTTACTTTTACACCTTTAGAACATTGTTAAGATAAGAATCTGATAAGATCTTTTTTTCCCTCTATTTCCTCTCCTGAGATCGGGATGTTCTTATCAATGTGCATCATAATAATAAAGACTGTCTGTCTCTTTGTTTCTCTGTCAGAGTGTGAGGTGGGATGCCAGCGGTGTGTGGCAGACCTGCAGTCAGGCTCTGGTACTGTGTGTTTGTGGTGTAAGGTTCCCAGGATGCTGCTGCTCAGAGATCGCTGTGTACCACAGTGCCCACCCAAATACTATCGGTGGCATGGGGCCTGCAAAAGTAAGTTAAAATGAGAAAAAAAGTGAATTCAAAGCAAAAGATAAAGCACATTTCCACAACTGTTTAAAGACAGAATTTTGTTCTTACCCTTGTGAGGCTACAAATGATCCACTGAAATTGTGTGCATAACAATACCAGATCGAGCAAAAACACACAATTTTGTTACTCTGAAATAAGTACGACTTATTGTAAGGTCACTTATTAAATGTATATTATAATATAACTGAAAAAAATGGTAATGTGAGGAGAAATGTAATTTGCAATGAATTTGTGATGCCGAATATGCCTAATATTAATGTATCAAACTATTTTTTTAATTTTTTAAGTGACAATTAACAAATTACTATAACATCTATATGAATAAGAAATAGGTAGAATGGAGCTTCACTGTGCTTCTTTTTTTATTACCTGATTATACAAATCTTTTCCTGTTTTTATTTTTATTTTTTTTACAAAACTATGATTGTAATATCGCAACCATGGTGATAAGATTGTCACAATATGCTTTTATGCAACCCTAATCTGCATCACACAACGATAATTCATCACATCTTTTAACATCATCTAACCGTCTTCCTCTGAGAAAACCGTGTGCTGCTTTATTTCCAGCATGAGTTTCATTATGTAGATTGAGCATCATCAGTCACACACAATGTCTAATCTCAATGCCAGCATCCTCTTTATGCACAGGTTTGTCATTCTACATGATCTCTCAATGTAATATAGCCAGTGCCGCTGTTTTCATAACCCTGATGCAATTACCTGTGATGCTTTGAAAGTGGCTCCTCTGCTGACAGTGTAGATGAGACGGTGCATTTGTTTTTATTAGGGAGTGTGATGTAGTGCTCTGCTTTAATGCAAAATCTTTTAAGATGCTGATGTGATCTATAAACTATTATGACCTTCTTTAATTGCCTGCTTTTGCATGTTATCAAGGGAGTGTGTATGTGCACAAGTGTGTTTATACGTGAGTGTGTGTATGTCTGTATTGGCTCTATGTGCATTAAAGGCAAAAGACCATTAATGTCAGGATTATCTGATACATTATCTGATGTTCTTATTTTCTATGATTCTAAGAGTTTTACAATCATTATCTGCTAAAACTGAGTCTCTTCTTAATCACTCACATGCGTCTACACAACAGCAGTTTACAATGTGTATATATAACATTAGATATTATTAACAGTAAGTTAGAATTAATTTACACAATGGAAGGTGTAAATAATGGCCAATCCTCCCAATTCTACCCTTATTTCCAAAGTTGAAAGATATTTGATATAATTATCTTGTGTTCGTACTATTGTGCCATAATTTGCTGGTCATCATTCTTATTGTCCTGTGCCTGTGTTCTCTAGAATGTCACTCTTCCTGTGAGGAGTGCAGTGGGGATGGTCCTTTCTCCTGTACTTCCTGTTTGGCGCCTGATGTTTTGGCCCCATCAGGTGTCTGCAGCCCTCGCTGTCCAACCGGATATTATGCTGATGAAAACAGAGTGTGCCAAAGTAAGTCCGTCCATCCATCCATCCATCCATCCATCCATCCATCCATCCATCCATCCATCCATCCATACATCAGGCTTTATGGCACATATAGAATGATATACAGTGCATCCGGAAAGTATTCACAGTGCTTCACTTTTCCCACATTTTGTTATGTTACAGCCTTATTCCAAAATGGATTAAATTCATTATTTTTCCTCAAAATTCTACAAACAATAATGTTTGAAATTTTTGCACATTTATTAAAAATGAAAAAAACAAAACAAAAATCACATGTACAAACCCGATCCCAAAAAAGTTGGGACACTGTACAAACTGTGAATAAAAAAGGAATGTAATAATTTACAAATCTCATAAGCTTATATTTTATTCACAATAGAATATAGATAACATATCAAATGTTGAAAGTGAGACATTTTGAAGTGCCATGGCAAATATTGGCTCATTTTGGATTTCATGAGAGCTACACATTCCAAAAAAGTTGGGACAGGTAGCAATAAGAGGCCGGAAAAGTAAAATGTACATATAAGGAACAGCTGGAGGACCAATTTGCAACTTATTAGGTCAATTGGCAACATGATTGGGTATAAAAAGAGCCTCTCAGAGTGGCAGTGTCTCTCAGAAGTCAAGATGGGCAGAGGATCACCAATTCCCCCAATGCTGCGGCCAAAAATAGTGGAGCAATATCAGAAAGGAGTTTCTCAGAGAAAAACTGCAAAAAGTTTGAAGTTATCATCATCATCTACAGTGTATAATATCATCCAAAGATTCAGAGAATCTGGAACAATCTCTGTGCGTAAGGGTCAAGGCCGGAAAACCATACTGGATGCCCGTGATCTTCGGGCCCTTAGACGGCACTGCATCACATACAGGAATGCTACTGTAATGGAAATCACAACATGGGCTCAGGAATAATTCCAGAAAACATTATCGTGAACACAATCCACCGTGCCATTCGCCGTTGCCGGCTAAAACTCTATAGGTCAAAAAAGAAGCCATATCTAAACATGATCCAGAAGCGCAGGCGTTTTCTCTGGGCCAAGGCTCATTTAAAATGGACTGTGGCAAAGTGGAAAACTGTTCTGTGGTCAGACCAATCAAAATTTGAAGTTCTTTTTGGAAAACTGGGACGCCATGTCATCCGGACTAAAGAGGACAAGGACAACCCAAGTTGTTATCAGCTTCAGTTCAGAAGCCTGCATCTCTGATGGTATGGGGTTGCATGAGTGCGTGTGGCATGGGCAGCTTACACATCTGGAAAGGCACCATCAATGCTGAAAGGTATATCCAAGTTCTAGAACAACATATGCTCCCATCCAGACGTCGTCTCTTTCAGGGAAGACCTTGCATTTTCCAACATGACAGTGCCAGACCACATACTGCATTACAACATCATGTAGAAGAAGGATCCGGGTACTGAAATGGCCAGCCTGCAGTCCAGATCTTTCACCCATAGAAAACATTTGGCACATCATAAACATTTCTATTCCTAAACTTGAGCAACTTGTCTCCTCAGTCCCCAGACGTTTGCAGACTTATAAAAAGAAGAGGGGATGCCACACAGTGGTAAACATGGCCTTGTCCCAACTTTTTTGAGATGTGTTTTGAGATGCCATGAAATTTAAAATCAACTTATTTTTCCCTTAAAATTATACATTTTCTCAGTTTAAACATTTGATATGTCATCTATGTTGTATTCTGAATAAAATATTGAAATTTGAAACATCATTGCATTTTGTTTTTATTCACAATTTGTACAGTGTCCCAACATTTGGAATCGGGTTTGTACATAGGGATTCACAGCCTTTGCTCAGTACTTTGATGAAGCACCTTTGGTACCAATTACAGCCTCAAGTCTTTTTCAGTGCTTTTTGACAAGCTTGGCACACCTATTTTTGGGCAGTTTCTCCCATTCTTCTTTGCAGGACCTCTCAAGCTCAATCAGGTTGCTTGGAAAGCGTCGGCGCACAGCCATTTTCAGATCTCTCCAGAGATGTTCAATCTGGTTCAAGTCTGGGCTCTGGCTGGGCCACTCAAGGACATTCACAGAGTTGTCCCATAGCCACTTTTTTGTTAGCTTGGCTGTGTGCTTAGGGTGTGCTTTATCTTTCCTTCTGTCCTGACTAGTGTCCTAGTTCCTGCCACTGAAAAACATCCCCACAGCATGATGCTGCCACCACCATGCTTCACTGTAGGGATGGTATTGGCCAGGTGATGAGCGGTGTCTGGTTTCCTCCAGACATGACGCTCTCCATTCAGGCCAAAGAGTTCAATCTTTGTTCCATCAGACCAGATCATTTTATTTCTCATGGTCTGAAAGTCCTTCAGGTGCCTTTTGACAAACTCCAGATGGACTTTCATGTGCCTTTTACTGAGGAGTGGCTTCCGTCTGGCCACTGTACCATACAGACCTGATTGGTGGAGTGCTGCAGAGATGGTTGTTCTTCTGGAAGGTTCTCCTCTCTCCACTGAGAAACGGTGGAGCTCTGTCAGAGTGACCATCGGGTTCTTGGTCACCTCCCTGACTAAGGCCCTTCTCCCCCGATCGCTCAGTTTGGCCGGGCGGCCAGCTGTAGGAAGAGTCGTGGTAATTCCAAACTTCCATTTACGGATGATGGAGGCCACTGTGCTCACTGGGACCTTCAATGCTGCAGACATTTTTCTGTACCCAGATCTGTGCCTCGATACAATCCTGTCTCGGAGGTCTACAGACAATTCCTTGGACTTCATGGCTTGGGTTGTGCTCTGACATGCACTGTTAACTGTCAGGCCTTATATAGACAGGTGTGTGCCTTTCCAAATCATGTCCAATCAACTGAATTTACCACAGGTGGACTCCAATCAAGTTGTAGTAACATCTCAAGGATGATCAGTGGAAACAGGATGCACCTGAGCTCAATTTTGAGCGTCATGGCAAAGGCTGTGAATCCTTATGTACATGTGATTTTTTTATTTTATTTTATTTTATTTGAATAAATTTGCAAAGATTTTAAACAAACTTCTTTCACATTGTCATTATGGGGTATTATTTGTAGAACAGGGGAGGGGGCAAAACATACAGTATAATGCAATACAATGATGATTGAGAAATGTACTAATAAACATTCCTCAAAAGCCTAATGTATCATATTTGATACATTTTAACATGATTTTTCTAAAACATTATGCATGGATAATCAAGTTAATCCAAGTTGCTTTAGTCCAGTAATATTATGAAAAATATAAAAGTTATTCTTGCATTTAATTTATAAAAGTCAGTAAAGCAAAAAGATCTGTACCATGACCTGGCTTTTAAAAAATGTAAAAGTCTTTTAAAACAGTATAAACTATCAATCATATGACATAAAGTATGTAGGAGATTGTGTACAATAGGTTTTTCAGCCAAGTTTTAATTATGATGATAATTTAGAGACGTATTACATATGATACAGGATTAAGTATTGATGAAATGATTATTATGTGTGTTTCAGTGTGTGACACTCAGTGTCTGAGCTGTGTGATGGCGGGTGTTTGTACGTCCTGTAGAGATCCTGCTAAAGTGCTTCTGTTTGGGGAGTGTCAGTACGAGAACTGTGCCCATCAGTACTACCTGAACACCACCACACGCACATGCAGAGGTGAGTCTCTGCATCTGCCATACATGAAATATTCAAATAATATTAATTTAGAGTAGAAACTACCCATCTTTTCCTGACTGATATATTCAGCCATTTTAAAATTGAGTTGTTTTAAATTACTGATCATGTAGTGTTAAACTAAACTATTAGTTTTATTTGTCCATAAGACAGGTATATGGTTTTAATTCTTTGATTTGTAAGTTTGTTGTATCTTGAATCTTGAATCTTGAATCTTTTTCTTCTTTTGTAGACATTGAACATTTATCATATAAAGGCTAGAATACACTATACAATGTTTTCTCAGAAAGTTGGATTCCAGATTTCTTAGCTTCAGACTATGATTCCATCCAGCTGAAGGAAATCAATGTTTGATATTTTGTGCCGATTTCAGAACACATATTATTTTAATTTTTCATTCGTCTCCTAGCAACAAGGCCCATGTTTCTGTGTGAGTTTGTTGTGTTCGGAAACAACATGAAAGTCTGGTACTGTATGATTCACATTCATTTAGCCCAATTTTTCCCTGTAACCATTTACAAAGTTGGCAAGTGTATGATGCCTATTGTTTTAAAATCTGTTGAAAGCTGTGTAGTGTATTCCAGTCTCAAAGAAACATACTACATACTCCCAATCAGTCCATTATATCTAACATGAATCCTTAAAATACAAAAGAGGATGCATTTTGATTAGGACTGTCAAACAATTAATCGCAAGTTTGTGTTTACATAATATATGTGTGTGCTGTGTTGTGTATAATTTTTATGTATATTTGATTACACACACATACATGTATATATTTAAGAAATGTTTGCATATACTGTATATGTATTTATATAATTTATATTATATATAAATATTGTATTTATAAATATAACACATTTTTCTTAAATATATACATGCATGTGCGTGTATTTATATATACATAATAATTATACACAGCACACAGATATATATATATATATACAGATATTTGTAAACACAAACTTTATTTTTGGATGCTCCATGGATAATGGATAGCTCCATTACTCAGCGTGTGTGTGTGTGTGTGTGTGTGTGTGTGTGTGTGTGTGTGTGTGTGTGTGTGTGTGTGTGTGTGTGTGTGTGTGTGTGTGTGTGTGTGTGTGTGTGTGTGAGTGAGTGTGAGTGAGTGAGTGAGTGAGTGAGTGAGTGAGTGAGTGAGTGAGTGAGAGAGAGAGAGTAGAAAGAGGCAAAATTACCCCTGCGGTACAGTGAATGAAGATTACCTTGACAATATTTGGAGGAAGCACATCAATAATGTAGGACATCATTGTTGTTTGTATCTTTATGGATGGATATGTGAAAGAAGAACACAGTCTAAATATCATATGGACAAATGGGCTGCTTTTGAGTTGAAGCAGTAAATATGGACATCACTGACGATTGGATGTAATGTTAAATGAAGTTAGCCACTTTTCCTTTCAGATGAATGTTTGACATATTTTGGCTGGTAGAGATGATGAGGTTATATAGATAGAGCGATGAAAGAAAGCACGTGATGGGTTTTTTTAATGAGCTTAGCTGATTTAGAGAACGGCGGTCTGGTGGTGAGTTATCAAATGGTCGGCTAGCTCTCTCTTTAATAGATGATTTGAGAACTGAAACATTGTCTCTATCTTTCTCATTGTAAGTCAAGTGGTGTGTTGAAATCCTTCATATTTCTTTTTTGTACAGATACAATATTTAAGCTTGGTTTTGCAGATAAGTGAACCTTAAATTTAAATAAAATAAAATGCTTATAAAAAGATGGTCCATTTTGGATTGGATGAACTGTTAAAGCTGTGATTGCACTTTCTATATTAATGCAATATTAAATATTAAGTTGCTACCTTGCCAACGGTCGGTAACCATCTTGCAGATAGACTAATGAACTATATTAATTGGTGGGTAAATTGTTTATTCATTGCACATTTTAAATGAAAAAAAAAAGATCTGTCACTGTTTCTGCTACATCACAACTTCAATGGGTGTTTAAGCACTCCACTTTGTGTTGAACACTCTTACAGTATAATCACTGTAACATACAGTCTCTTTTGGCGTATTAATATTTCTAGAAAGTTCTCCATTCCTTTAGGCAATAATGTTGTCAAAATTTGCATACTGAATTGAAAGTGGTTGGTCTTTTCTTTATCATATGCTGTTTTGTCCTTCAATAAATCTAATGCTAATCGGTCATGCTCTCTCATCACGGTCTCTTGGCCTTTTTCTTTTTAATTAGCTTTTCTTCAATCACACTCCAATTGATCATATTTTCTTCTCATATCCCTCCCACTCGCTCTCTCTTTCGCTCTGTTTCTCTCAGAGTGCGACTGGAGTTGTAACGCGTGCCGCGGACCCCTGCGAAGTGACTGTCTGCAGTGCATGGAGGGATACGTCCTGCAGGATGGCATTTGTGTGCCAGGTTGCTCGCCAGGATTCTACCAGGATGCCGAGAGATGTCTGAGTTAGTCATCAACAAAACTAACAACCTTCATTATGAGTCCAACCAATCAATTTTCCAGCTCAATAAACTTTGACATTTCAATCTCTCAGTCAGTTGTCACGGTCGGGGATGGAGGGAGGGAGGGAGTGCCACTAATTTCAGCTGTATAGTGCCAGCATCAGCCGCTGTGCTAGAGCTTTAATGGTTTAATGGCACTTTAATGGATTGATTTCAAATTAGACTGAAAGTCTATCAGCGATGCTGTAAAGAAGCACATAACTCTCACTTAAAATTCACTTTCTTCAGTCTTAGATTGATATCATCCAGCATTATCCAGTTAGCATGTAGTATCTAACTCACTGACACTGAAACAGTTCAGCAGAGGAACTGGAATTTGTTTTACATATATTTTAATGTATTATATTTTAATCTCTTTTAAATTTATTATAAATGAGTCATTGTAATAATTGTATAATATATTTATATTTTTATAATAAATGTACACTACCATTTAAAAGTTTGGGGTCAGTAAGATGATTTTTTTTTTTTTATTAACACTTTATTTATCAAGGATATATTAAATTGATCAAAAGTGACAGTACAGACAGTAATGTTACAAATATCCCAAATAAATGCTGTTCTGTTCTGTTGAACTTTCTAGTCTACAAGAATCCTGGGGAAAAATCTATTGTGGTTTACACAAAAATATTATTCAACACAACATTGATCAATGTTTGAACTAAATCAGAATCATAGAATATCAACACAAAATGATTATATTAGAATGATTTCTAAAGGATCATGTGACACTGAAGATGAATTGCATTTTAAAATATATTGAAATAAACAAGTTATTTTAAATTGTAGTATTATTTCACAATATTACTATTTTTACTGTTTTCAATTAAAAAAAATGCAACCTTGGTGAGCATGAGACCAACTTTTGAAAGCTATTTTTAATCATTTTTAACAAAAACTTTAATGTCTTCTGTCTTTCTCTTCTTTTTTCTACCTATGAATAGGCTGTGATGAGCACTGCGATCAGTGCCAGACCCATGGACGATGCCAGCGGTGCCAGCTGCCGTATGCCGTGTTGAATGGGCAGTGTGTACTGGAATGCGGCAAGCGCTACTTTCTAGACGACTCGACCCGTCAGTGCACTGGTGAGTGCTGTAAATCTGGTCTGAGAGAGTGATCGTGACTGCCTAGATTGTCTATTTTGGCATGCTTACCAACCTGCTAATTTTAGAGAAGCTCAGTATAGTGTGACGCAGTTCCCTCTCGTGTCTAATGACAGATTGTTTACTGTTATTTCCCAGCATGCTCAGCTGGTTGCTTGGAGTGTTTGAGTGCAGGTGAGTGTCACGTCTGTGCTGAGAGCTCCTTCCTGAAGGATGGTCGATGCATCCCGGATTGTGGTCATGGATACTATGCTGACCGAAAAACAAGAGTCTGCCACGGTAACCCGGGATTTCTCCTTCACATATCTGATACAAAATAAGATTAGAGAGCCTTGAAGGATTCTGACAAGCACTTCATAATACTGAACCTTTTAGAGGTTTGCATCATGGGATCATTTTATGGATTTAGTTTTAATTAATTATTTTAGTTTTAATTTAATTTTTTTAACAGCTTGTAAACATACTTTATCACTAGAAAGAATGAAAATAAACCATTAAACTTGAAAGTATTATGCAATCATTCAAGACATTTCTCCTTATATAGAACCTATTGGCATAATTAGGATTCTTTACAATTAAATCACGAGACCTAGGGTTCTATATCTAACACCACTGAACCTTTTTTCTAAAAGTGAGAGTAAATATTATATTTCATTATATTATATTTTATATTTGTCTATTTTAAATATATGTAGTTTTTATGTTATGAGTGTTTGTGGTTAAAATTCAAAGAAATTCTGTAGTTTCTTATGCTTTTATGACTGTAAGAGTATTTGGCCATCCCATCCACTTTTGTTTCTGCAGCAAACAGCCGTGCTCCATCTCTTTATGTCAATGGCTCTCTGCTGGTTCCTTTTGGTGGAGTTAAGCCTCTGGATCCGACTCTCCTGTCAATTAAGGATGCAGATAGCCAATCAGAGAGCATGCTGCTCCAGCTCCTTCAACCGCCTAGTAACGGCCACCTCGTGGTCCTAGAGAATGACAGAGACAGAGCACTGGGCAGAGATGACATTTTCACCTTTACTCAGCTCAAACGTAGAGCTGTGCGCTTCATTCACCACAAAGAGCAGACCAAGTGAGTGTGTGTAAACTGGAGTGGCGGAATTAATCCAGGGGCATTTCCCCAGGATATTTATTTTACATTGAGAAGTCATTAGAAACATATAATACTTAAGCAGTACAAGAGATATGTCCTTCACAGATAATCATTAATAGCATTACAGTGCATCATGCTGTCTCATGAGCGAATGTATGTGTGTAACATGGGTGTGTGTCTTCAGTATTTATCAACAAGATGATATATGGAAGTCTAAAGTCATTCATTTCATATTGTTTATTCACCATTTATAGTTCAAGTAAAAGATTTAATTTTCTGAAACAAATAATCTACAGACAGACAGATTTTATATATTTGTTGATCTTTATACACCAAAATATCTATACAGATGCTGTGCAGGAGTAAAAATCTTTGTATTAAGGCGAGCGACTGTTGAGTAGTGTGCGCAGTCATTAGCTTTAATTACCTCGGTGAAATTGTTGAGGCATTTGACAGGAGACACACACACCCCCCACAGTGACCATAAGCCGCAGCATTTGTGTTGATCATGTGTGGAAGTCACTAAGTCAGGCTGACTGCTGACCTTCAATCTTCTCTCAGCTTTCTCACAGCTTATATATTTAATGGCTCCTCTCACTCCCTTCAGCTCTGTGATTTCATTAACAAGTGATATGTGTGCCCTCACACTTTCACTCCTATTTTATTCCTCATCCCTCTTTTCCCAATGTATCACTTTTTCAGTCTTTATCATTTCTCTTTAAAAGCTACTCAGTCTTTTTCTCATTTGGTCTCTGTCTTTTGCTTCTCTGGCTCTTTTAGTCATTGTGTATTTTTCTGTTGCCTTTGTCCACTTTATATACACATACACACATTTGTTTTTCTGTCACAATGGGAAATGTACAATTGATTTACTGAGCTAATCATTTTCATTAAGACATTTGGTACAGTATGGGTATGTCAACAGTATGACATTATATCATATATTTAACAAGCTGTTTTCTTTGTTTGGACTCTGTTAGCTTCTCCCCACAATATAGATGATTTTAGGTTTTGTAACAAAATGTAAGAAAACCCTGACTCACCCATATTATTTATATCCTTGAATCTGTTCACAGAAGTGTAATGTCGACTTGTTTTTCAGAAGTGGGCAGTTCATGTTAAGGGCAGCAGATCCTCAGCTGTTCTCTCAGCCTCAGACTGTTTCTGTGCAGGCGCTGTCCCAGCAGGTACACACAAACACACACACACACACACACACACACACACACACACACATGCTGAGTAATGGAGCTTAATTTTGTTCTTACACGCCAAATAAAACAAAAAAGGGGATAGGAGTCTGTGAGGACAGTATATCTTATTTACTAATAATTGCATGGATTGTTTGTACACACTTGAGATCTTATGACATCGATTTGTTCTTAACAAAAACAAAAAAAAATCTTTAGAGAGCGCCATATATATATATATATATATATATATATATATATGTGCTCTCTAAAGATTTGTTCTTACATCTTTAGAGAGTATGTGATTTTTGTGTACCTGTGGTTTCAGTTGTTGCTAAAGTTTTAAATAAATTTTGAATATATTTTATTACAGAAAGTATTGGTGAATCATGATTTGTTTGTAAAAATATATATGTAGATTTCACGCACAAATTTGTTTGTATGGACACTTAGTATATGAGATCCAGTGTGAGGAATCGCTCAATTATATATTTTGTCCACCCCTATTCCCATGCATATGGCCAATATACAGTTTATCTACCAGGCCTGTTTATTTGCTGATATTTAGCATTTTCCTTGATTAACAAAACCCTGGAGTGAATATGTTCTGTTTTTGTTTTTATCTTTATCAACTATTATGTAAATACATTAAATTACACATTTTTATTTCATTACTTTTTAGCACAGCATTTCAGAATAGTTATGTACATCTTATTTACTAACATATATATATATATTTAGTTCACATATTTTTTAAATAATAAACTCATTGAAAACAACTATGTAGTGCCTCAATAAAATGGTGAACAAATAATATCTTATTTTATATTTTAGCCTATTTAAAGTGGCAGGCCTTTGTCTAGATCACAACTCTGCACATTCTGGGCATGTTCTCAACCAACTTAATGAAGTATTTAGTTGGGATGCTTTTTAAACAATAATAATAAACTTTTCTCAACAAATTTGTTTATAACAGTGTTCCTACATTCACCATATTGCGTGGCCAACCATCTCTGTCTTATACAGTCTCTGCTTACACCCATAGTCCACATCCTTAATATAGATTGACTGCCCATTATCCTCACTCTGAGTAGGGCATTATAGCTCACACTGAGCCAGCACCTCTTCGCCCCCCCCCAGCCCCCCCAATGTCTCTTTGCCTCTGCAGCATTTTGTTACACTTCATACTCTAGATGCAGCCTCCAGAGAACTGCCTGTCTCACTGACCTCTACCAGCCAAACGAACACACACACACAGAAACCTGAGCTCCCCAACAGAAATCTAATGGATGTCATTGCAACAAATAACACCCAAAATACATTCCTGCCTCTCATGGATTGATAACAGCAGCCCAAGAAGTCAGAGCACTTGTTTCTGTTGAGTGAGCAGTATCTCAAAGCAGAGAGAGAGAGAGAAAGAGAGAGAGAAAGAGAGAGAGAGAGAGAGAGCAAGGCAGTGAATCTATTCCTTAGAGAGAAAGAGAGTAAAAAATTTAATAATCCCTCCCTGGGAGAAAAGATTGTCTTTTGCAAATAAACCGTTTGCTCTTGTCTTTCCTGTGTGGTGGTAAACAAAAGTGGCCTAATTTTTTGCACATCTCTGTGCAAAAGCAACCTAATGAATTATCGTTTATATTGCTTTACACAAAAAGCATATTGTTAACAAAATGCTTTGGTGCTCATTTGGACAACACTAATTCAAATCTTGCCTGCAACCAGGGACCTTGAACACAAATACTGACTTCTAGAGCAACATCCAGTATTTTTATCCATTTGTGTCCATGTTAAGGCCCGTTCACCAGTGGACGATATAGTTTGGTGTATTCAAAGTGCGTGATTGTCTGCCACTTAAGCTCGTTACAGCAGAATGGATTCTGATTGGCTGTCAATGTTTTTATTGTTCATCAGCTGCAAAGAAAAGTTCTGAAAGTGATTCCAACAATATTGTTTCTCTGTGTCGTTATCGTTATAGCTTTGGTATGAATTCTGCTATTCTTTAATATTGAGAACGATTTTTAGAACTATATCTTCGTTGTTATCTTTTTTAGTTCTAAATCTTTATCGTTCTTGGTGTGAACGGTCCTTTAGTCCCATTTAGACCTCAAATACACAGAAAGCAGCCTTCTGTTTCCCTAATTTTTAAGCATTGATAAGATTCTTACCTCTGCATGCCTAAATTCATGAAAAATATGTAGATGAAAAAGAATACAGAATCAGGGTATTAAATTGTGAAATCTTAAATATTTTACTGATAATATTGACTGTTTCCTTCCTCTCACTGAGTTTGAATATAATATCAATGTTATTTTTTAACCCCTTCCACAGCCACCCACTGTGATCACCAACCAAATCCTGTACATTAACACTGGTGAGACAGCCGTCATCAGCAGGTCCAATCTTCACATCAGTGACCTTGATAATCCACAAGATGTTTTCATCACGGTTCTGGATCCACCTCAACATGGTCACCTGACACATGTGCATGGTGATGTGCAAGTAACCCATTTTAAACTGGAAGACCTGGATCGTGAGCAGTTGCAGTATGTACATGATGGTTCAGAAGGAAATCAGGACAGACTTCTGGTTCAGGCCAATGATGGACACAGCTACCAGAACATCCTGTTCCACATCAGCATTGCACAAAAGGTACGGATATGACAGGTTTTACTCTTAAAAAGGAGGACATTGGGGAACACCTCCAGCATGACCTTGTGTCTGAAGCACGTGTTTAAATGCTACAATGTCATTGGCCGATGACAGTCTGTAACGCCACTGCAGAGAAAACTGAAAACAGGCAAAGAGGCGGGACATGAGTGGAGCTGAGGTGACTGGTTGCTGAAACCACGCCCGCCTAGCTTGACCATAGTGGTAATCCACCTGTCACTCAAGTGGCCACACCCTTAATTATGCAGAACATTAAGGGTTAATATAATTTAAACGGATGAGCTTAAAATTCACTCCCTCACAGTTGTCATGAAGGGCA
This sequence comes from Paracanthobrama guichenoti, assembly GCA_018749465.1. Taxonomy (NCBI): domain Eukaryota; kingdom Metazoa; phylum Chordata; class Actinopteri; order Cypriniformes; family Gobionidae; genus Paracanthobrama; species Paracanthobrama guichenoti. Next base: position 24,754,056 of record CM031947.1, read on the forward strand.
AAATTACTTTTTGTACCAGGCTGTAAACATATATACATATATTGTTTCTGCTGTAAATTTGGGCATTTTAACATGGGGGAGATAGAGATTTGACTCCCTTTAGGAGCCTGTCTCTAGCATCGATGAATTGCCTCTGGAAGTCACTTCCGTGCTGGCTTCAAGCAAGACCGCGGGATGTTGTCACTTGGTTCCAACGCCAGATTCTGTCACTCGTGCAAACAGTAACTACCATCCCTCAAGATGGTAAAATGTTATGAAGTGGCATCTAAATGTTTTTAATTTCTAAATATTTCTGTAATTGGAAGTATTTTTGACATTGTAAATGTGCTGTTTTTAACTAATAACTAAATACTAGAGACTTTATCATTATTTATAGGCCTATCAATGTGTCATGTTCTTTCAATGAAAAAAGTGGAAAAAACAGCAGGCCATCATCTCTTCTGCATTTTGGACTTAGACCAAGGTTTTTTTTGGCTAATTATAGATTCCTGCACCCCACCTGATGCTGAAACACCTTGATGATTGAACCTCAGGCTACCACTGTGTTATGTCTTGATTTATGTGTTTCATGTCCACTGTCATGATGACATCATTCAAGACTCAAGTGTGAACACACACTGTCAGAGAAAAAAAGAGTACACTGACATTTTTTACATCACTGGGTAGACCTTAATACAGTTGTCTATGGAGTTTTTAACTGGAGTCTGGGGTTAATGTGTGTGTGCAGTTGAGGGGGGCGGGGTGAATTTTTAAGACTTATTTTCATTTAAGATATTTGAAATTGTTAAAATTAATAACATTAACACTATTTTCAACACATCTCAATAGTCTAATATTATTACTGTTTCTATAGACTGGTCAGAAATCATGAGATTAATCACAGTTATTTATTTCCTATTGTCAGCCCTAGTTTTTAACAGTAGAAATAATAAACAAATTTGTTTTTATATTAAACCAAAAGCTTAATATTTTAGTAATGTGCTGTTTTGATAATATAAAAGCTAGTTATTTAATAAAAATAAATAAAAAAAAGTTTAATATATTAAATGTATAAATGGGTCTTTATACATGCCTTTAGCCTGATATGCTGGGAAATGCCCCATCATCCCTGCAACCCTACATAGGGCAAGAGGTTTAGAGAATGGATGGAGAGATGGATAAGTCTTTGAGTTTAAAATGATTTAGCTGCCTTTAAAATTTAAGATGACGATCCCTTGCAAAATCCCTTATTAAATGCTTTTATGCTAAAAAACTGCTCATTAAGGTAACAGTTGCAGGTTACCACTTTTTACAGTCTACAGTTGGTGTCTGTTTGTGATCACATAGAGTACAACTACTGTGCTCGTTGCCTCACAGGATCATATTTACACCTTAAGGTACTAATGTGTACCCTGTAGCAGTAGATACGGCACAAATATGAAAAATATTTTGTGACAGTGCAGGCACATTGAGACACAGTCGATCAATTCTGTGATATAGACTACTGTGCGTAAAGTGCTTTTCATGAGCACCATTATTTCATACCTCTTTCCCATTATACGTACACATATAATCATCACCACCCCTTTTACGTTTGAAATCGCTCCTTTCTGACTATGACATGCCCTCAGCCTGCTGATGTCTAGACAGATAGCAGCACTCTGTTTGCTCTTTTCAAGCTCTTTCCCCCCTTCCATACACTGTTATCCACACATCTCTCAGTAGTGTCATCCGATTACACCTGCCTTGTTCCCTGCTGCAATCTGTTATCTCCCATCCTAAGAAGCTTTTGACAAATGGAAGCCCTGTTTCAGAGTAAACACTCTATTTTCAGATCAATAGCACATAGTTTTTATTGGTAGAATCACAGCGAGTTATATTGAACAGGATCACATAAAGGTCTCATCAAGGTAAATTTTTGCAATCACATAAGTGGCATTGAGTGGAAAATTCAAATGACATCCACAAGGCGCTGAGAGCCAAAGTCCCTGATCTCAAAAGATCCTTAACATGTGGATTTTTGCAATAAAGACAAAAAGGGATAAAAGAGGAAGCTGACTTTCAATTAGCCTTTTGAAGAGAAGACCTTTGGCATTTGTAGTCCCTGATCCATGTAATTGGTCAGCACTGGTGAATGATCCTTGGTTTAATGTGGTCTGGAGACCTCAAATACTTGCATTTTCCTTTACTTTGATCTTTAAATTGAGAGAAAGTTAGAGAAAGAAAGAAAAAGAATCTCTGCAGGTTTCACCTTCACTGTAGGAGATGTTTTGTCAGGGGGAAAAGAAGGTTTCATATGGTAACATCAAAATTAATTGGTTGTATTTAAGTGTTATGTAATATGAATGAATCGACAGTAGGTTACACCAGCACAAGTCATTTTTAAGGGTCAGATCAGGTAGAAATGCACTACATGGAATGTAGCAAAACTCTCAATTAAGGGAGAGTCTATCATTGTGACCCATGAGTGAACTCTTCCGTGAAAACCTTGCCTTATAAATCCATCCCGCTTTCAGAGGTGGTGGAAGGATGCCAAGTTGTTTCCTCTGTGAATCAGAGCTTTCATCTCTCCACGTCCTTGAAAGTCTTTGATTATCTGTGAAGCAGATGATCTTATTCACCACAATGTGCTCCTCAGTTAGTGTTGGGATGTTCAGAGCCCCCTTAGGATCTAAAGATTCCTGGCATAGGAATTGTAGTTTTGATGTTTCTCAATGTAAAATGCAAGGCTTTATTACGAGGTACTATACATGCTGTAATAAGCTGAAATAAACATACCAGTAATGGTTCATTATGGCTTCCCTGTAGGTTGGAGTGACTCCTCACCTGCGTTCAGTGCCTAAGACCTGGGTGAGGGAGGGAGGAATGGTGCAGCTGTCTAAAAAGTGTCTCAATGCTCAGTTCCAAGGAACCAGTGACTCTGAAATCCTGTACACCATTCATTCTGAGAGTGGACAGCCCAAACACGGTATCATCATCATCATCTGTCTCTAGAATTCCTTACTCTATGTCATAGAGTAAGGAATACTAGAGAATGTCTATCTTTCTTTCTGAACTCAATTCAGTGCCGTGAACTACAGTAAAATGCTTCCTTCTAAAGTAATCTTGTGTGTGTCTAGGAGAGATTGTGCTGGTGTCTATGCCCTCTGATGGTCCTGTGGAAGCATGGCAGTCTTTCCCAGATGGTCAGGACACCACACCCACCAGCTCATTTACACAGCAAGATGTTAATGAAGGAACTGTCTGGTACAGACACTATGGTTCCGGAACACAAAGAGACACTTTTCAGTTTCAGGTGAGACACACACACTGTGCAATAAATTTAACCCAAGGCAAATACTGTCATTCGGCAAGAGCCCTGCGGCTCAGTATGTAGAATCAAAGGTTAACATCTGGCTTGTTAAAAGTGTCTTCTCTTATAATTCTTTGTTCATTTCAGAAGAAAGGTACATTATATATTGAGTTGACATTTAATTGAAGGGGTTATTTATTTGGATACAATTTTGATGCTCTTCACATAAGTAAATTTTACTGCAATAACTTATTTTTGAAAGCAATGGGGTTATTGTGCGAGTCACTGTACAGACACCAGGGGCATCTTACATAATGATATGCAGGGCACATTGTGTTGATAGGAATTATGATTGCTCAGGAGATGTTACTTTTTATGCACATTTATACACCGCCGTTCAAAGGTTTGGATTTTTGTTGTTGTTGTTGAAAGAAACAAATACTTTCAAGGATTTATTTTTGAAAGGATTTTTAGATAATTAAAAAGTGACCGTAATCTCTTTTACACTGAATTATATTCAAATAAATGCTTTTCTTTTAAACTTTATATTAGAGGTTCAGCTTTGCCATCACATGAATAGCATGTAAAAATATATTAAAATAGAAAACAATTATTTTAAATTGTAATAATGTTTCACAATATTAAGTTTTTTACTGTAATTTTGGAAGGAAAAAAAAAAACTTAAAAAAATCCTACTGACCACAAACTTTTGAATGGCAGTGTACATTTCTTCCTTTCTCTCTCTCACACACAACATCAGACTTTTAGATCAGTGTATCTCCTGTTACAAGTGATGCACAAAGCGAAAACAAACCTCTTAGGAAGATAAACACATTGTTCCTGTCTCTCACAGTATTGAACTATTTTCTCCATTTTACTTCAGCTCTGCTTCACGCTTTTAGCCAATTTGTCCATCTGTCATACTTCTCCTTCAGCAGCCTCACTGCATTACTTCGGTATAAATGAGCTAATTTGTCTTCAAATCCAGTTTCAAATCAGTGTAAGCTGCATTAAAGGACATTCAATCACATTTAATTCATCATCTTAAACCCCTAATGACTCTTGACACAACACTGTTTTTGTCCTCCTGCAGAAAATTGCTTTCCCTTCGTGTTTGTTCGCTTCTCGTCTTGCCTGAGGCTGCACCCTGTGCCACAGACTTCATTAAATAAGATTTGAGTTTTAATGGTTGGACACAGTTTACTTTATACCCCAAGTGTGTTTTTGTGAGCGTGAAGTGTTTCTTCAACCTATTTGTGTGGTGTCTGCTCAAGATTCATTTTTTTTTCCAAATTTTTTCACAATTCAGCAAAAAAAATAATTCTGTCCTCACAGACAATTTTTCATGATAATTAAAAAAAAATCTAGTGGAAATGTACACATGTTCACTGTGGTATTTGTTTAGTTCATAAGTGTTTGTCCTTGCATGGGTGCGTGTACTTTTGTTGACAGGTTTCAAGTGAGGTTTATCCAGAGACCCTGAGTGATACGCAGACCTTCACTATAGGAGTAATGCCTCAAAGCCCCGGCATGCCTCAGCTCTCACCTGGAGCCGAACTGCAGATTACTGTAAGATTCAAACAACGGGGCATGAAAAGACTAAATGATTTCTGTCTAGTTAAATTTGGGTTAATATTCAGTGTATCCACACTTTGAAACTGCTTTTTTTTATTTAAACTTCTATTCCTATTTAGTCATATGTTTTTGTGTTTTTGTTTTTCACTATTAAATACCTTGCCAGTTAAATGGTGAGAATGTATTTATCAAGGGCATGTTAAATTGATCAAAATTTACAGTAAAAAAAAAAAAAAAAAAAAAAGTCATAAATGCTGTTCTTTTGAACTTTCTTTTCATAAAAGATTCCTGGGGAAAATGCATCACAATAGCATTTCAATATTGATAATAATAAAAAATGTTTCTTGACCACCAAATCAGCATAATGATTTGTGAAGGATCATGTGACACTGAAGACTGGAGTAATGACTGCTGAAAAATGTAGCATGCATAAACTGCATTTTAAATATATTTATTGATAAAATGTATTTTTAATTGTAATACTATAAAATAAATATCAAATCAATGCAGTCTTGGTGAGCATATGACATTTGACTGTCAGCTGAGATCCATGTGATCTGCAGACATTGTCTTCATCAATGTAAATGTTTTTGGCTGTGTGTGTGTGTGTGTGTGTGTGTGTGTGTGTGTGTGTGTGTGTGTGTGTGTGTGTGTGTATATGCAGGCACTGGAAGATCGCGTGACTGTGATATCTCCCTCTGCTCTCTCCTTCACTGACTCTGAGACGCCCAGCGACAAGCTTGTCTACAACATCACCAAAGCGCTCACCTCAGGCCATGGTAACTAAACCTCCATGATTGTCATAGGGGTGAGGGGAAGGACACTCATAGGCATAATGGAAGCCTGATAGTTTTGTTTTGTTCTCCTTTTTGTACCATTAAATAGAGAGTACAGGATTTCAAAGGTGGAGCTTGCTGTAATGGAAGGGTATGATAATTGTGAGAAGCTTCATTTGTGGTTCTGTATGTTTAATATCCTTTCGTGGATTAGATGTTTTATCTGGATTAAATAACAATCACAGAAGAGACGTTGATCTTCTGTTATGTTTTAAAAAAATGGTGGAAAAATAATGGCTTAGCTAATGGATATGAATTCAGTTTTCAGTTTTATATCCTTCAGCTTTATCCCACAATCTCTCTTTCATTATTTCCGAGATTCTAATATTGGATTGATTGGTATATTAATATGAACATGATGATGTCACTCCTTTTTTAGGTGCACTGGAGCACAGGGACAGACCTTACCATCATGTGCACCTCTTCACCCAGGCTGATGTAGACAGTGGCAACATTTTCTACAGACCCCCACAAGCACCGTCCCACCTTCAGGAACTTTATCAGTACTCATTTACAGGTCAGTTTAAACTTTAATACATAAGAATTTTGAGCACCAAATCAGTACATTAGGATGATTTTTGAATGATCATGTGACAACTAAGACTGGAGTAATGATGCTGAAAATTCAGATTTACTACACTTAAAAAATGTATTGTAAATTTACAGCAGCTTACTGGCAATTTTGGTTGCCAGTAAGACTGTAAATTTACAGGGGTACTGTAAAGAAAATGAGTCACAATTCAGATGCATTTATTCATGCCGCAATGCATGCTGGGACCCATGGGGAGTTTTGATTGGTGGTACCCAGCATGCAGTGCAGCATGAAGCTTTTCATTGATTGTCACCATTGTTGAGATTCATACGCGGATTCTTGATGTCTCTATGTGTCTAAATAATGCCATAGATTTAAACCTTTTGTGCACAATAAAAATAAAAAATAAAAAAAGCTCTATTATTCAATTACCACAACAGTGCAGGATCTCATGACTACTATTATAAATACTCCAAAATTATTAATAACCACTTCTATTAGACTCTGAATGAGATCAGTGATTCTGCCACTACATGATGTCATCATCGTCAACGAATAGCCAACATCACTCGATGACATTTTCTCTTGACTTTTCGTTCCATAACAAATGTGTCTCACAAACAGGAATAAATTACATAAATGTAATAAAATTACAAAAATGTAATAAAATAGAAAATGGTTATTTTAGCTTTTAATATTTTACAATATTATTATTTGTATTGTATTTTTTGATCAAATAAATGCAGCTTTGGTGACCATAAGAGACTGACCAGAAACTTTTGAATGATAGTGTAACATAATAGGTTTTGATACAACCTTTGAAACAGATCTTTTATTAACTAAAAATTTTTTTTTTTTTTTTTTTTTTTTTTTTTTTTACACGGTGCTCTGCTATGAATGGAACAATAGAAGCATGCAATACTACACTGGCACATTCGTTCATTTGAAATGTACTGTATATAATTTGTGTGGGAAGTTAATTAGCAAATATGCCAACACACTGTTGATTTATTACTAATCTGATGCTAATTGGTGCTTCTGAGCAGACAAACCTGACGGCTGAGGCATTGTTAGCGATGCGTTTGTCTGTAAAACTCACCTCTTCAGCATAACTGTTTAAATATGAATAATCTCTCACCCTGCTTGCTAATTAATGTGATTTGTTTGAAGTTGTTTGTAAAAGTAACAGCTAACACTCTTTCATTCCTGCAGGTCTACCAGAGTCAGTGAGCCTCCATTTCACAGGTATATAGTCACTTCTGGCATCTGTAATCCCCTTGCGACTCTGCCTTATTCTCCCTTTCCTTACACGCTTCCAGCAGATACAGAATTCATTTCTTCCTCTCAAATGCCATGTACAGATCCCTCTGTGCCTCTGATCCCACATTCCCTGGTGTGTTGCTGTTATTTATTTATGGGACCTTCTCTTCCCTAAGAGGGAATATAATTCCCTCTCTCTTTCTGATGTCCATCCATATGCTTTATTCCGCCTGACAGCAGAATACGATTGTGCATCCATCTTCTTCTTGCAGCGCTCATAAATCAGAGCTGTGACTACTCATATGCCCTTCTAATGTCTGGATGGAAACAGGGCACTGTAGGGCAGACAAACTCCTTTTAGTGCTGTTAGTAATAGAGCGAAATGGATGGCGAGTAACACTAGACTGGAGAACAGCAGCGTCAGGAGTTAATGCTAACTTTTTATTCCTCTCTTAATCATGTATCCTTAACTGAAGGAAAACGTCCAACACTGTTATAAAACTTTTGGCGCAGCAGCTGATTTCTGTTTGCATTTAAATTCAAATTCTTTTAAATTGTATTCTTTTTTTTCTTCGTTGTTCTAACGAGATCAAGGTCTTTGTTTCATCTCATTTGCATTGTATGTATGTAATACAAGTATGTAATTTGTGACTGTGGTTTGGGAAACTACTTCATCGCTTCTACCCTTAAAATAAATGATATTTCCGCCAGCATACCATATTAACTACTAGTTTTTGTTTACTGTAAAATCATTATAAATGAACAGTAATCCTTTTCTAAAGACATTAGTGGTTAAAACCAAATCACCACTGTTCTATTGTAGTAACTGTACTACATAACAACAAAAAGACTTCCATTTTATTTTTTGTAAATGAAAACTGTAAAAGCACTGTGCTGTTGTTTTGGCATCCAAACCGTGTTTTGTTTTCAGCCAGATGCACACAAGAATCACAGAAACAATTGTAAAGGCAATGCGGCTGTACACATAAATTATTACTGTACACAGGTGCAAGAAAGACAAGACTAATCACAAATCAATATGCAAATATGACAAGTCACATTTACCATAGTTCACTGAATTTCTGTGATTGGGAATTTCATGTGAGGGCGAAAGATTTACCCTCACAAATTCCGCAAGTTGGTCGCGCAAATTCAAAAGTGGAGACAGAGCAGGGGCAGTGTTTATACTCATTTTTACACAGCTATTTGAGCTCTCAAGGTTACAGCGGCTAAAAGGGGCAGATTATATTAAACAAACACTTCAGTGTTGACATTTATAGAAAAAGAATATTATTAGGCATGTTGAGTGTGTCCAAAGTTCACATCTTATGTTTAGTGTCTGGAGGATGAGGTTGAGATGATGCAGGATGTCTTTTTCTTTTTTCTGATTTATTCTGATTCATCCTCCCTTTGTCTTGCATTCATTCATCTGTGCTATATTGAGCTGAAGTGCAGAAGACAGAACTAGCCTGAAGGTCAACGGTTTTCTTGTGAATGATTCACTTATTCTGATGTCTCTTATGTCAGTGTCTGATGGAGAGCACACCACTCCAGAGATGGACTTTGCTATCCTGCTGTTGGCCAATCATCAGCAGCCGCCAGTCTTTCAGATTCTGGATCCAGTGCTGGAGGTCAGCCTTGGCGGCAGGGCACCAGTGGGTAAGGAAATGAGTATTGGCTTAAAGTGCTACAAAGTAATTAGAGTGAATGAATAAGTATTTTAATGGTCCAGTCAGTATGTTTTTGTTTTTTTTTTCTCATTAAAAAAGTTTTACACCTCATTAAAAGGGTGAATAGTGAATACTGAATAGTTCCTTTGAGAAATCATGTTCACGTGAGAATCCAGTCACATCAGAAGCCTAAGGAAAGCTATTTGATTTTACAGCGGGACGCCTCATGGGGCCACCATTTTGAGATCACATGACTAGTCGAAAACGAATCAACCCCTATTGTTGGACACTTTTACACATTGAAAAAATTATTTTTAATGCGAATAGCACATTTCCACAATGACATCTGTAACTGAAAACTTTTCCTTTCACATGATGCTACATCCACACCACTAGGTGTCAGTATAATGTCAGTAAGCACAACATAAACATAACATTTGCCCATTTTAATCTTACTGGGCTTATTTCCAATGGCGTGTAGGTGGGCGACAGTTAGCGGTGACAGATGCTGACACAGCCGCTGAAGAACTGGAGTTTGAGCTGGTGGAGGGGCCGCTACATGGGACCCTCCTGAGAGTCGACCTTGGCTCGCAGGTCCAGATGGTCAATGGTAGGGGAAGTGTGTGCTTCTTTATTGTTCTTTCTGGCTTCAGTTTCTTTAGTTAATTTATCAAAATTCTCCTCCACCTCAGGGGACACCTTCACCTCCAGTGATGTTACCAGGAACACTCTGCAGTATGAGCATGCCGGTCTTACCACCGAGGAGGACTCCATGACCTTCTCTGTGACAGATGGAATCTCAATGACCTCCATCACAGTGCAGGTCTTGGTGTCTGATGTCAAAGGTGATGCACCCAAACGTGACCCAAACGCCTTGTTATCCATGGAGGTGGCGGAGAAGAGCAGCACCGTCATTAGGCGTTCACATTTAGCTTATATGGTGAGGAATAACATATTCTTAAAATGACTGAAAATAAAAGTTAAAATTGGTAGTTTCCAATATGCATAAAAAGCATTTTGTCAATGTCTTTTAGGATGATGAATCTCCAGATGAGAGTATTTTTGTGCAGTTAGTTTCTGTGCCAATGTATGGGACCCTCACAAAAAACAAGGTTGAAAGTGACCATGAGGAACTTAGTGAATATTCATCATTTACTATGGAGGACATCAACAGCCACAAAATCAGGTAAATCAGGTTTTTATTTATACATATTTTTTAGTTATAGTTTTAGTTATTTTAGTACATCAAGTTAAAATAAGTGAAAATGAAAATGCTGAAAAAAAAAATATATATATATATATATATATTTTTTTTTTTATTATTTCAGGTAAGAGTTTACTTTATTTTAAGAATAGAAGGTTTTGGTTTTACTCAACTAACCCTGCCTGTTTATGTATTTTATATTCTTAGAAGCTGTTACTCTCATATAGTTTACTTATAATTAAATGTAAATAGTATTTCCTTCAATTTTTACCACAATTTTGCTGCATATTCATGTTGTTTTGAATATGTGTTCTGATCTTTGTCAATGTGTTTCTCAGATCATTATGAACATTAATGTGTCATTCCTAGTTCTTCTATGTTAATATTAGACTCCATAAATGAGGCATGTAAAATGTTTGGCGAGCTGAAGTGCTTGGGGAGGCTCAACATGCATTACAACACAAGCTGCTTTAATTGCTGGACCCGCTGAGAAATGATGAAATATAAAACAATTCTCTCAGGCGATTATGTCTTTGCCTATATTTGACTGTGATCCTCTGGTGGTTTGCTTTTTAAACAAATGGAACATTTAACGTATGTTTTTTTTTTTTTTAATTTTTCCAAAACAGTTTAATGTGTCCCAGCTCTCTTTTTTTCAGCATTTGAAGAAGGAGGTTGAAAAAATTTTTTTTTTTTTTTTTTCAATAGGTATGTTACGTCCTTTGAAACGGGTAACCAGCCCGTCACTGACATTTTTCACTTCGTTGTCTATGATGGTGAGAATAATCGTCTGGAAAACCAGATGTTCACTATCACCATCACCTCTACACAGAGGCAGCCACCTGTTGTCACTGTCCGCAGCGGCATTAAGGTGAGCACAATCCTCACTTTGCAATTAAACTAGTTTTAGATCCGGTTCTTTCAGCATTCCCAAACTCTTTATGGTGTTTCCTATGGACAGGTCCAGGAAGGAGGGAGAATCCAGCTCTCAGCCAATCACATTATTGCATCAGACCCAGACACGCCCAGAAAGGACCTGCTGGTGTGGCTGATCAGCCCACCCAAGTACGGCTTCATTGAGAACACAAAGAAAGGTGAATCACTCAGCAATGTCTCCTTGTGTAATATATCACCTAGCATTATATGTTAGTCTCCTTTTCTGAGTCATGCGGGGTGGATGTTTTTTTTTCTTCAGTTGCTGATGGTGTGATTTTATTCATGAGCAGAGCGCTCATTTGTAGATGTGTGAAATTCAGATTAAAGTGGTTATCTTTATTCAGCCTTCCTGTTTGAGCAAGGAAGATGAAAGGAGGTGCGATCATGGTGGAACATAAACACCCAACGACTGTTGTACAAAATGTTGTTTTTCACTCAAAACACAGATGCTCTGATTTCTGCTTTGATGTATCTACTTTAAGAACACACTTATTTTCATCATTTTGGGTTGGTTTTTGTTCCTCACAGCCATTTATTCTTAAATATTAGTGATTTCTTATCTGGCAACTGACAGTCACTCTTGCGTTTTGTCTAGAAAGTCGCTTTGTTGTTGTTTTTGTTCCAAGATCAATTACTTGTTTGGATATTAGGCCCACAAATGTTGTTCCCAGTAAAATGCACTCTTCAGAACAATGAGACTAAACTTGAGCTCAAAGTGTTGCGTTTGGTCAACGCGTTGACGTGTGTCCTTTGTGTCCAGCTTTGATCGGTGGATCTCGCAGGATCAGCCCTGACGTCCCCTTCACTATAGAAGACCTCACTTCAAACCATATCTTCTACGTCCAAAACATCCGCCAAGCCAGCATCCGCCAGGATGTCTTCAGCTTTTACATCAGTGATGGATCAAGTCAAACCGAGGCTTTTGATGTCACCATAGACATCCAGGTATAACTGAAACACAAAAGCCCAAAGTTTACTTCAGTTTTTACATGTACGCTTAGCATATTGTTACAGGTGAACGCGTAGCCTTTCAAAGTTTGATAGTGAGAAAGTTTCATCTGCGACATTTCTCCCCATAAGTAATGACAGATAAAATGTCTTTGTTCTTTTTTAATCTAGAAATGTGGGTATCTCTTAATCCCCTCACACAGGCACACAGGCACATCAACCCATGTCTATAGTAATTTATAGCAGTTTGTTGTTGTTTCTTATTTGAATGTGAATTAATGGCCAGTTTTGCCATCTTTTGGACAAACTAATGTGCGAACTGGGTATACAGAGTATGTGCGATTAGAAAAATTGGTCTTTCTCTGATGACAATAGCTACATCAAGCGCACTGTATGCATACCCTAATGTATGCATAAAATCAAAAACATTATTTGCTCTTAAAACTGCATGGTGTTTCTTTGATGAATATATTTTCAGAATCCATTTTGCTATTACCTTAAAAGGCATACAGGTACTTTGATTTGTCTTCATTTAGCAGCCTCTTATGAGCATTTAATGGCCAGAGCCGCTGGCTAACTAAGGCGCAGATTCATATGTTATTTGATATTGTTTATAGCACACCAAGGAGGACAGAGTCCCAATTATCACCGTAAACAGCATCCAAGTGGAGGAGAACTCCGGAGTTGTCATCACTAACTCCTCCCTAAATGTGCTGGACCAGGACACAACTGAGAATGAGCTTCTCCTCACCATCGTCAAGAAGCCTTCATATGGTCAGTGCCTCTCTTTCTCTCTCTATTTCTCTTCATATGCTCACTCCATTCCCTAGTCTGTCGCTCATTCATGGCCATCCTTCAGCAAACATCCATTATTTGTCACATTACCGCTCCGTCAGGCTCCTGTGTGGCTGATTGATGTTCTTGTCATTGTGCCTCTGCCATTGACTAGAGAACTGGTGGAAAGGCCACGACCCACAGGGCTTTATTGGTTAAATTTTTATGGATGGATGTCAAGGTGTTCAGAGCAGTTTTATTAGGAGTCGCAAGTAAGGAATGGAGCTGACTGAACTGAAATACAGGCACCGTGTCAGAGTGTTATGACAACAGTGCAGCTATACAAAAAATGACATCGAGCAACCATTAGAGGTCAAACGCACATTTATTTGAAAATGTTTATGCTGTGTTGGAAAAAAATGAGAAGGAACGTAGCATTAATGTCCATTTCTTTGCAATGTTTCTGTGTGTGTTTGTGTCTCCATAGGGAAGCTTCGCAGAAGGCAGTTCTACGCTCAACCTTTAGAGAACGGCAGGATTCTTCAGCAGGGATCCACCTTCACCTACCAGGACGTTTTAGACGAGCTGCTGGTCTACACCCCAGATGGACGTGGCTCTGGGACCGATGAGATCCAGTTTTCAGTAACAGATGGCATATACACAGAGATGGGCCGCCTTGAGTTCAGCATGGATATTAGGAAAAGAGAAGGCCCTAGAGTCACTGTCAACAGAGGACTACAGATTGCAGCAGGTCAAGATACACCTACATTACAGTGTCATTGCACACATCCCAAGCAGGTTACTGATGGATAAGGATGCTTTTTTAGTAGTCTTCATAAAAAGCAAACTAGTCTTAAAAAGCAAAACGCATAAAAAGCAAAAAGTCTTCATAAAAGCAAACTACGGGCCAGATTTACTAACAGCTTGCGTCAGCACAAACCCTCTTTTGGCGTTAAAAAACTGCTGTCAGGATTTACTAAAGACACGCAGTGAAAAATTAGCGTTGAAAAGGCATGGACAGTTATTTTTGTGGCTGACTTTATTGCATATGCATTTGTAGAAGTTTCCCTTTCAGACGGAAAATTTATGGGAGGAGAGTATTTAAATGAATCATACAAGGTGATTTGCTAAGGTTTGCGCTTGTCAATTTACTGGTGTTTGCACCATTGTTTACAGCCCAATAAAAGTATGTCGTAAACCAGACTCCAACTGGTAGACTGTGTTGGTCATTACGGAAATGATCCGGCTGCGTCTGTGTTCTTTAATTTGCACGTCGTCAGTAGATCACGCACAGAACTTTCCACTCCCATCTGCGTTTTTTTTGGAATTGCATTCTCACGCTAATTTGCCTGGTATAGTAAATATGGCCCATAGTTTAGTACAGAATGATTTGTCAATCTCTAACTGCTTCTGAAATTAGTGTAAAAAATACAGTCCCCTGTACCGCCCAACCCCTCACCATGAGCAGATCTTCTATTAGTATTATTTCCAATTGTCTGTACTTAATAATGAAAAAAATATACAATATATACAAAATTCATTGATTTTGTCCAGAGTATCTTTAAAAAAAAGCAAAAGCAATTTAAGAAGCCACCAGTGATATTAGTTTTTGTTGAAAACATTTTTCTTTATGCCACTTTTTATTGAATAATGAAAAGCAGTTTTATTGAAGAATAAAAACACAATGAAAATTGCATGTGTTCTTTCTGTTTTTACTGCCTTTTGAATAATAAAAAGTTACATTCCTCATTAAAAATAACTTTTTGTCAGTAGGTCCACAATGTTCTTTGAATTTCTTTATGATTTTGTTACAAATTTTGTTTTAATTATAGGAAATTACCCTTAAATTATCCCAAAAAATATTATCAATTAATGACAAAGTGATTCTACTTTCTAGAAGCAATATATGGGGAATAGTTCACCAAAAATTTAAATTCATCATTTACTCCCTCTCATATAATTTCAAACCTATATTTTTTCATCTGTGGAACACAAAAGAAGATGGATGAGAAGCACATAAAAGTCTCATAAAATAAGCACATGAAAGTCTTCTAAAGCCATACAACAGTTTTGTGTGAAGCCCAGACCGAAATTATGCCATTATGCAATTTTAATCTCCCTCTGCTAGACTTATTAGTGAACTAGAAAAGCGCCCCACACTATGAGAACCACTGTACTTTCATTCACTATGATGCACCAATTGAAACACTTCATGTAAATAATTGAGGCTCATATCTATTTAATAAATAACTTAAATACCTGTGTCATATCTGTTACTGTTGCTCATTCCTCCCGACAGGTTCCTCATCTAAGATCACAGAGCAGCATCTGAAAGGAACGGACATAGATTCAGATAACCTTAAGCTGCGGTTCACCCTCACTAAAGATCTGAGCGTGGGCTCCCTGCTGTTGAATACAGGCAGAAACAAGGCTCAGATAGCTGTCAAAGGACCTGTCACCAGCTTCACCCAGAATGACATCAACAAAGGTTTTTCCTACATTGCTCTCTCTCTCATACATAATCATCCATAGGGAATTTTTATGCAGAGATGCATTGTCTCATGTGGTTTTGCCCCTCGTCTGTCAGGACATGTGGAATACATTCATGAAAAGGGAGAAAGTGGAGGCAGCTTCTCTTTCAAATTCAACCTGGAAGATCCCGAGGGAAACAGAGTCATTGACCAGTCTTTCTTCATTAGTGTTCTGGGTGAGCCAAGAATTTATTTTGGGACATTGAAAGACGCATGTTCAGGAATATTAGAAGAAAGTTATTTTGGGACATCCCCATCTCTTTTTCTCTCTCTCAGAGGACAGACTCCCTCCCACAGTTGTGGTTAATAAGGGTTTGGTTTTGGATGAGAACACCTTGAAGAAGATCACAACACTGCAGCTCTCCTCTACAGATCAGGACAGTGAACCAGATGAACTTATTTATCGAATCACCAAACAGCCCCAGCTTGGCCATCTGGAACATTCCAGCAAACCAGGTACACAAAAACAGATAAATATACTCCTACTAGCCAAAAGTGGTGACACTGTTTCAAAACAGTAACTCAGCTTTCAAAATAATGTGGATTTTCCAATAGCAAGCTACTTTGTCCAACAAGTAGCAGTGTAGCACAACAAAATTGTACATCTCTATTAAATCTCAAATTAGAAGAATGATCCCCAAGCAGGCTTAGGAAATAATCACGCTTGCCAAAAATGTCCACTCTCTCATTTGTAGTGCTGTGTAATGTCTGTGTAATTCATTCTAGTGAATGTCGTTTGCACACTTCATTTGAAACAGCTGATAGAATACACTCATGACATGTTTGCTGCAATATTATCAGGGAAATTTATTCTCAGGTCGGTATATAGTAATCTCCACCAGTATTTTACTGGGACTTGTGTCCTACCAAAAAGGTGTAGTGACGCCCTTGGTTCTACATAAAAAAGACTTAAGTAGCTTCAATGCTGTTATGTCCTTTCATAGCTTGTGGTGTAGCTTGCAAGTTTTCAAAAGAGTAGTTTATTTGAATTATAGATAGCTTGTAGCTTGGCAGTCTACAGTTTGAAAGAAGCTTCCCAATACTATTTCTTATTTTTATACCTATAGAGAGCCATTTAGTTGATCTGTGGGGGTTTTATAATGGTGGTGGATGAGTTTACATTATTATTTGTTGGCAAGTGCAGTATATGAAGTGATGGGCTGCTGGTCACTGGGGAAGTTTAACTATTACATATAGCCTGTACTCACACAGTCACAAATCTGTCACATACTACACTACATATACATACATACCTCTGCTCATCCACAAATACACATACTACAGAATCATTGTTATTCCTGTCTCTATTGAAGATTTAATCTGAACAGCCTGAGAGATCATAATATATATTTATAGTCTGCAGTCCTGGTGCTGTATGAGCTGTTCAGCAGAGCAGTACCTATAAAAGCTGGCCACAGTTGCCAAGAAATGTTTACAAATTGCATGGAAGATATATAGTATGTTACATATCTAAACATCATGTTCAAATAAAGACTGAGAACTCATTAGATGGGATAGATCTCTATCAGGGTGTCATGGGTAAAGATCAGTATTCATTTTCCTTTCTGTCCTTCTCGGTGTTGCTCGGACTGCACTCAATGGGATTTCTGCAGTAGTAGTGCATGTTTTATTCATCCATTTCAGTTGACCTGTGGGATTATTTTAATGGTGGCAAGTGAGTTTACATTATTATTTGATACCAAGTGCTGTATATGAAGTTGTGGGCTGCTGATCACTGGAGAGTTTCGCACTTTGATCCTGTTGCAGGAACACGCATCAGCACGTTTACCCAGGCTGACCTGGCCTCCCGCAATATTCAATATGTCCATACCAGTGAAGAGGAGACACACTCCGATGACTTCACCTTCACTGTATCTGATGGAGGAAATGAGGTGCACACACACACACACACACACACACACACACACATTTTGTGTTTTTTGAGAACTCTCCATAGACATAATGCTTTTTAAACTGTACAAATTTTGCATTCTATCCGCTAAATCTAACCCTTACTGAAAACATTCAGTGTTTTTACATTTAAAAAAAAACTTTTGTGTGATTTTATAAACTCATGGGGAACAAATTTTGTCCCTGCAATGTAAAAAAAAAAAATGCTATCCTTGTTGGGACATTTGGTCCCCAAAATATAGGGAATACTTGGACCACACACATACATGTAGACACACCTAAACGCCTGAGACCATATTGGGAAAAATTCTGAAAAATGTAAAACAAAGAAATGTTATGTCACTAATCAAATAAGTATATTTGTGACATTGATCATGTGACTCTTTGTACATGTGTTGTTCTTCCAATAAAGCACAAGATGCTCCTTGGATCATCTAAAATCATGCATCAGGTTTTATACAGAATTTGTTGAATACCAGCTGCTTTTTTTACTGTTAACTAAAACTATTAAAACTATTGTTTTTGTTAATTAAAATAAAATAAAAAACTATACAAATATTACTATGTAAAAAACATAGAAATGTTGCCTTGGTGACTAATTAAAATAAAATAAGTTTAAGTTACTGAAGTTAGAAATAAATATATCTAAAAATAAAAGCTAATTAAAAAGATGAATAAATACTAAAATAATACTGGCTGCTGCCATAATGAAGCGAATGAAGCTAAGACCTTTTGAAATTCGTGTGATTTTTCAATTCATCTTTTCACTCAAATTGTTGTGCTGATTATATAATTTGGGCATAAAAAATGATTACACATACTTGTCCTTCACCGTAACTAACACTGATATAAACATCAACATGCCCACCTTTCTCTTTCTATTTCTCATTGCACACATGCTGAGCACACTTCCTCCCACCCTTCCTCTCGCCTATTCATCCTCTCTTCCTTTCACCTCTTTTCTTTCCATTATAAATGCATACACTCCCACACACACACTAATTAGGGCCGAAAGAGCTTGAATAAACACAAGCTGTGAGTGAGTGTCTGAAAGAGATTAACATACCGGAGCATTCAAGTTATCCCACAATAGGGTCTACTCTCAGTAGGAAACCTTACTCTTCTGCCATTTTTAATGGAAAATGATTTGCAAATATACACTCTGTGTTTGTGCTGTGCTGCTCAATTAAAGATGCATTATTTATTAATGGTGTACCATTCCATATGGCATCCATCATCTTAGACTTATACTGACACCTAGTGGCGTGGATGCAAAATGATGCCATATAGAAATGCTTTGGACACAGTCCGCCATGATTCATTTATCCCATAAGCAAAAGTCTCCAGTAATAATATAGTTACAGAAATAAAGTTAGTAATATTCAGCTGGCCATGTGTTCTCAACATGGCAGCCCACATGAGGTGACCTTCTCCATGTAAAACCGCTTTTGTTAGGCTACCGATGACCGAAGTCTTCATCTCAATTTTACATTATTATTTTAATCATGCTTTTCAAAAGTATACCTCAAATGCATAGTACTTGGTACATCTTAAATGTACCAGTTTTCTGTTTTCTTTCCACACTTTTCTGAAAGATGAGTTCATTTTAGTTGTAGTGGTCTGCTTTTCTTTATGCTTTCTCTCTCTTCTGTGATTTGATAATTAAAGCTAATTAGTGGGAAATTAGATTGTGTGCAGCAGAACAATTGAGCTCATATCTAGATTTAATTACTGAGTACTCTGTGCATTTAATTATTTCATTACTGTTGTGCGGTTGTCCTCCAGATTTCACAGACATTCTACGTCACCATCCGGCCGGTGGACGACTCTCTGCCCGTGCTGCAGGTGCCAGGGATGAGGGTGCAGGAGGGAGTGAGGAAGACCATCACTGAGTTTGAGCTGAAGGCTACGGATGCTGACACAGAGGTATCAATGTTCACAGAAGTTTACCCCGACTGGGCTTTCAATTATGCTGTGGTTGTGCCTTATTTATTCTTTATAACGTTTTTTTATTTTTTTTATTTATTATTATTTATTTTTTTAAATGACGGTAACACTTTACAATAAGATTTTATTTGTTAACGTTAGAACTAACTGAACTAACAATGAAAAGTACTTCTAGAGCATTTATTAATCTTAATTAATGTTAATCTTAGCATTTACTACTACATTTTTAAGATTGAAAGTTTTATCTATTAACATTAATGTACTGATAACTAACATGAAAATGTATATTAACTAACATTAACAAAGGTTAATATATTGCTAATTGTTAGATCATGTTCGTTAATGCATTAACTAATGTTAACAAATGAGACCTTATTGTTTATTGTTACAAAACGACAACAAATAAACACAAGACTGTACATTTGTACATAGGGTTTAAGTGGAATATGTTAGTTTTAAAGTGGATTGTTTGTTTAATGTTACTGTAATGGGTTTCTGTGCAAATTTAATATAGTGCAGACCAGAGATTGCACCATGGAGTAGAAGTGGAAAGTGGAATTGGATGATTTTGCCTGGAGCATTTTTTCCTAACACGTTACTGGCTTATAATCCAACTATTAAATGTTAGAAAGAATTCAGCAGTGTATGGCGGAATAAGTCCTGCCTTCTGTAAATAAAAGAGCCTGTCGCTGATTGATAAAGTCATTGTGGCACTGCAGCTGCCGTTAGAAGCTCCGGTTGCTACAGTCAATGGCTGCATCTGAAAACGTGTACTTCCCTACTATATACACTGAACAAAATTATAAACGCAACACTTTTGTATTTTCCCCAATTTTTTATGAGCTGAAATCAATGATCTAAGTACACAAAAGGCCTATTTCTCTTAAATATTGTTCACAGCCTAAGGCACATCTGTGCAATAATCATGCTGTCTAATCAGCATCTTGATATGCCACACCCGTGAGGTGGATGGATTATCTCGGCAAAAGAGAAGTGCTCACTAACACAGATTTATACAGATTTGTGAACAATATTTAAGGGTCTTAGATCGTTGAGTTCAGCTCATGAAAAATGGGGGCAAAAACAAGTCTTTTGTTCAGTGTAGTAGGTGAAAAACAGTATGTGACATAAGTATGTCCACATTACTCATATAAGAGTAGGCAAAAAAGTACCGTGATGACCTACTTCTTCCGACGAGATTCTGAAGTGTGCATACGATGGGCACTTTAATATCCCATGTGCATTGACTGCTTCAGCCTGAAAAAGAAGCCTTTTTATCTATTTTAACATAAGAAATCAAAATATTTTCAACAATTGTTGTCAGATTTAATCTGTGTTTTCAAATATGAAATATGAAAGGACTTTCATATGCACTACTGCACTACATGCACTACACTACCATTCAAGCTTTTGGGGTCAGTAAGATTTTTAAACATGTTTTTTTTTTTTAAATAACTCTCTTACAATATGCTCCCCATGGTTGCAATTATTTGATCAAAAATACAGTAAAAACAGTAATATTGTAAAATATTATTATAATTTAAAATAACTGTTTTCTATTTTAATATATTTTAAAATGTAATTTATTCCTGTGCTGGTAAAGCTGAATTTTCAGCATCATTACTCCAGTCTCCAGTCTGATGAAATGAGAAGAGTTGTGCTGCTTAATATTTTTGGGGAAACTGTGATACATTTTTCCCAGATTCTTTGATGAATAGAAAGTTCAAAAGAACAGCATTTGCCTGAAATAGAAACCTTTTGTAACATAATAAATGTCTTTACTGTTGCTTGATCATTTTAATGCATGCTTCCTGACCACAAACATTTAAACAGTAGTGTACCTCTCTCAGTTATTTAATATATGTAGACAAAATTATGAACAGTCATGTTGTACCAATGCAGAGATTGAGCCAGGAGCGGATGAAGAGATGGAAATGGAAAACCTAGAGTGATTACAGATCACTTTGGGGAGAGAATTTACTGTTGCTCTGCTCGACTCAAATATTCTGGTGCATACAGCTGACAGCCGTCACATTAAACTTCAGTACTTCTTAGTGGAAATTTAATTTAATTTCACACCTGTTTGACAATCTCTCTATCCAATTTTCTGTTAGGAGGACTCTGTTACATTCACTATCGTTCAAGCTCCTCGTCACGGGACCATCGAGCGCACAAGTAATGGTCAACATTACCGTCAGACCAACACCTTCACTATGGATGACATCTATCAGAACCGCATCAGTTACAACCACGACGGCAGTAACTCCCTCAAAGACCGATTCACCTTCACTGTCGGTGATGGCACCAACATGTTCTTCATCATCGAAGAGGGTGGAAAAGAGGTCGGTAGACAGTTTTATTTGAGTTTGTCCATGTTGCCAGTTGCTGTCAGTGTTATATTAATTGCTGCATGAAAATATCCTCTCAAATATAGTAAAAACTCATAGAGATTAATTATAGAGACTATTTTGGCCATGGTCACTCATACTCTTTTCAAGAAACACCCTGGGAACCCTCATGACCTTAGTTTAACATGTCATCTGAAGGACAGTGCCTTTTTAAAGCATAGTGGCCCCATCATTATACTGCAGCATTACGATCCACACAGACCACAGGGTGAGCGCCTCCTGCTGGCCTCTGTAACATCTATTTCAACAACAACCTCAGCTTTCTTCATTTAGCTTCAGTGGGAATCCACTTGAGAGCTGCAGGGTGATCTCCATGTGAGGATGGTCCTAACTGGTAAAAATAAATAAATAAATAAATTTATCCTATCATATTTCACAACCATAAGATGCTTTGAGGTTTAAGGTTAGTCTATAGTAATTATAATGAACCATTATGGTTACTTGAATAAGAAAAGTCAATGGAAATTTCAACAAATATACACTACTTTTTAAATCATTTATTTATTTTAACTAAATTAATTATATTCAGTAAGGATGCATTAAATTGATCAAAAGTGACAGTAAAGACACATAATGCTACAAAGAATTTCTATTTCAAATTAATGTTGTTCTTTTGAACTTTCTGTTCAAGAATCCTGAAAAATCACACAAACATTAAGCAGCACAATCAAGAAATGTTTCTTGATCACCAAATCAGAAATATTAAAATGATTTCTGAAGAATCATGTGAAGATGTTGAAAATTCAGCTTTGATCACATGAATAAATTACATTTTACAATATATTCAAATAGAAAACAGTTATTTTAAAATGCAATAATATTTTAAAACATCTTTACTGTATTTTTGATCAAATAAATGCAGCCTTGATGAGCATAAGAGACTTACCAACAACCTTACCAACCCCCTTTTTTCATTTGTGTATTGCTCATTTCTTTATATTTATAAAGACATGAATATGAATTACCATATAAATCACCTAAATGTATCGAGTCCATTTTTTTAACATAGCGATTTAGGGAGCATGTCAGCTCTCAGTCTCTCCCTCCATCATAATAACTCCATCCATCAGCAGTGGCTTTTTGCTCTTCTCGCTGTGTCAGCTGGCTGTCAGCTGTTCTGGGAGGTAAATGGTCTCTTGGTGGACATTGAAAAAGGGCACCTCTTCTTGTCATAAGCCCTATGACATTGTTTAATCAGGAAGACCTAGAACACCATTACTCATCACTTTAGAATTTAAATAGGTTTTATCTAGGATTGAATGTATATTAAAGAGGTGGTTGATTGCCCCTTTTTACAAGATGTAAAATAAGTCTCTGATGTCCCCAGAGTGTGTATGTGAAGTTTTAGCTCAAAATACACCACAGATAATTTTTTATAGCATGTTAAAATTGCCACTTTTTGGGGGTGACTGAGCAAATGAGTTGCTACTCATGGGGCGGAGCTTCAAGAGCTCCAGTTAGCAGCTCTGATAATCTCATGCAGACAGGCAATGAAACTGTTCAGCCTTTTATGTTCAAACTGGAGTCTGACAATGATGGAGAGACTCAAGAAGAAGTGACAACATGTAGAATGAGACAGGATGTTTCTGAATGGTTAGTTGATGAATTTATGTAGCTGATGTGGAGTTAACTATCTTCAAGTCATCGATTAGTATATTCTGTCACGATAATCTCACCCCCTTTGTTGTGTGTTCCCGGGGCCGGGGTTTATGTAAATTTCAGGGTTAGTGATGTCACTAACCTGGGAGGAAGCTTGTGTAGTCCCTACCAGCCATTTGTTGTAGTCCTTAAAAAGCGATTTCTGTAAAATAAAATATCTCCCTTTACTTTGAACTTAGAATGTTGTAACTACAACTACAACAGATGTTGTTTATGCTCAAACAGCAAAATTACACACCAACTGAAATCATAAATGTGAAATCATAATCAACCACCCCTTTAAAGTGAATATTGCTGGTAAATGAGAAGCAACTACTCTTATCGTAATAAATTGAGTGTAAATGTAAAATAATATTGTTTGTTTCAGGTTGTCACAGCTGCTCCACAAAAGTTTAAAATTGACATTTCACCTGTTGATGACGGGACCCCTCGTATTGTCACCAACCTGGGCTTGCACTGGCTGGAGTACATGGAAAATAAGGTCACTTTAATAACACTGTTTTGAATGTATAATCACATAAGAGCTCAATTAATTCATGCGATCACTCGATGAGATGTTGACGTCTCAACTAACGGTACACTTTTGCCTCCTACTGGTTCAAATTATTGAATAACATTTTAATAAGAAATGCAATTTTAGGCCACCAATCTGATCTCCAAGAAAGAGCTTCTCACTATTGATCCGGACACCGATGATGGACAGCTGATTTATGAAGTCACTACAGAAGCAAAACTTGGCTACCTGGAGAGTAAACTCAATCCTGGCAAACCTATCACCTCTTTCACGCAAGGTATTATTCCTCCCGAAGCCAAGAGCACACTACATGGCTGAAGCTATACTGTGACAAAAGGCCCCAAAGCATAGCTAACATAGATGGCCTCTTTTTAATCCTCAGCAAATTAGATATGCAATTTACCCTGACTAAAGCTGTCCACGTCTCCCTAACCACTGTCTTTATGTTTGTTTTTCCTGTTCCTGTTTTTCCTCTTCCACAAGCATTCCACCATATTATTTATTGACCTGTTTTCAAGAATCAACTCTGGTGCTGAATTAATATGAGAACTAATTTTTTTTTTCTTTGACACACCAAGGGCCCCATTTTAATGATATAAGCTCATTTTCTAAAGCGCACGGTGCAAGTGCACTTGGAGCATGTCCGAATCTGCTTTTACTAGTTTAACAGCGGGAAAAATGGTCAGCACCCCCGGTGCATGGTCTAAAAGGGTTGTCCCTATTCTCTTAATGAGTAATGGGTGTGTCTTGGGCATAAC
Organism: Paracanthobrama guichenoti; assembly: GCA_018749465.1. NCBI lineage: Eukaryota > Metazoa > Chordata > Actinopteri > Cypriniformes > Gobionidae > Paracanthobrama > Paracanthobrama guichenoti. The sequence continues at coordinate 24,778,790 of CM031947.1, forward strand.
ATGCAATAAACTAATCAGAGTCTCATCTCCCATTCCCTTTAAAAGCCAGTTGCGCTTGCACCATGGTAGAATTTGCGAGGGGAAAGACTGAACACTTTAGACCAGGATTTGTTGGTCAGTGGCGCAGTCTATTTCAGTTACCTCAGAATAGAAACGTGCCAACAATGTGGCTGAACACACCTCGTGCCCATAACTGCGTCTGGCTGAAACTAGCAAAAAACACTTGCTTCGCGCCTGGTGCCGCATTGCAGCAGGTGAATGATAGGTCCCCAAGACTGATTTATTTTGTACAAAAACAAAAAAGTGTGCAGACTGATAAGCTTCATTCTTGTAGTGTGCAACTGCCGTTACATACTAAATACTCCTGCATCAAATTCTGCAAGTGCATTTGGAGTTGTAAAATGTAATCTTAATTTATTTTGTCGTGCAGCTGACATAAACCTAGGACTTATTCGATACATTCTGAGTGAGGACAGTGTTCGAGAGACCATGGACAACTTCAAGTTTCTTGTGAAGGACAGCAAACCCAACATCGTCAGTGACAATGTGTTCCACATCCAGTGGTCTCTTATCAGCTTTGAGCACAAGAGGTGTGCCTGCCTCGAATTTTGTTCTAGATAAATTCTTTATCCAACTAACCTGTTAATTAACTAATTAAATGTATTCTCAGTAATGTGTTGCCTTCTCTCTGCAGCTACAATGTGAGTGAAAAAGATGGAACCGTGGCGGTCACAGTAAAGAGGACCGGTAATCTGAACCAGTATGCTATTGTGCTGTGTCGTACCGAGCAAGGCACTGCCACCTCCACCTCCAGCATGAGCTCTCGGGCCGGACAACATGACTATGTTGAGTATGCTGGACAGGTATGTTCTATGTTCTTCATTATTTCAAAGTATTCCTATATAGTAATCAAATTGCCTTTGATTTGATAAACAGATTATTAGTCTAGAACATTCAGAAGCTTTTTAATGTTCCTCAGGTTCAGTTTGATGAGAGAGAAGACACCAAGGTGTGTACCATTGTTATCAACGATGACCAGGTCTTTGAGAACATCGAGAGCTTTAATGTGGAGCTGAGTATGCCAGTCTACGCCCTGCTTGGGTCAGTGACCCGAGCTAAAGTCAATATCAATGACACGGAGGATGAACCCACCCTGCAGTTTGATAAGAAGACATACCACGTCAATGAGAGCACAAGCTTTATCTTTGCTCCTATTGAGAGAAAGGGTCAGTGGAACTTATTCTTACAAAATAAAGCTTTTAAAAATCTTCAGATATACATATGTTGCAAATCTTATTTCCGACAGTAATCATGCTCAAGAATGTAACTGCATATTTAATTTTGGGCTCAAATTTTTTTATAATTTAAGGATCTGTCCTAATCTGAATTCCGGGGTGTTGTGGGTATTGTTTAAATTGTTTTTAGAGATACATGATATATCGGTGCCATATTGTTAATCAGCTTATATTAGAGATTTTTTTTTGTTTATCAGTATCAGTCAGTATTGCAGTTTTGCACATTTTACATTTACAATTTTGTATATTGTACATTTTCCCCAATTTTTATATTCATACTTCCTTCATTAAAAACTTACATTATAATAGTATGATCCATAAATCCAATATTATAAATATTATGCATTTTGAATATTGGGCATCTGTCGGTTTTTGATTAAAACATGAAAATAAATGGCTTATCAACCAGAATTTATTTATTTAATATTAATGTAAGCAAAGTAGTATAAATACTATAGATTTTAATATTGGCCATTTGTCGGATATTAGCTGTAATATTAATTATTAATTATTAATAATTATTGATTTTTCGGCCAGAATTTTAATATTGTTTTTTTATATATACATTTAACCTTGAGCATTCCTTTAATAATGTACACATGGCTCAACTAAATTGATCTGTACATGGTTAATCCATAAACTCCATAATTTAATAATCCATAACGTGCCACTTCTGAGAGGTTTTAAGATGCCAAGAAGTCAAGAAGTCAATGAAAGTTAACATGTACACACTACTGTAAATAATCGTGTATTGATGGTAGGACTAAAAATAAGAAATTATCACCATCCTTGTAAAATGATCATCTGCATTATCATGAGTTATATGTTAAATGTCCTCTCTTGTGTTTTCTCAGGTGACACCAGCAGCACAGTCTCAGCCCTCTGCTACACTGTGCCTAAGTCAGCCCGGGGCAGCAGCCTTCACGCTCTTGAGTCTGGCTCTGACTATAAGACCCGCGGTATGAGCAGCGACAACAGAGTCATCTTTGGCCCGGGTGTGAGCATGTCCACCTGTGACGTAAAGCTGATTGATGACAGCGAGTATGAACTCTCTGAGGAGTTTCAGCTGGTGCTGTCGGATGCCTCAGACAATGCACGGATGGGTGATGTTACCGTGGCTAAAGTCATCATAGACGGGCCAAATGATGCCTCCACTGTCTTCCTGGGCAACGGGACCTTCACCTTCAGTGAAGATGCAGGTTGGTGGAGATCATCTGTCATAGGTAGTATTATGGGTACCAGTTTTTTAATCTGTCCAGTACAATGACTATGCAATATTAATAGTCTCAAATATCTTCCCACAGGCACCATTGAAATCCCTGTTCTGCGGCAGGGCAGTGACCTTTCCTCAGTAACCTCTGTGTGGTGTGCCACACGTCCTGCAGAACAAGATTCAGCAACGCCTGGTGTTGACTACATCCCGAGTTCCAAAAAGGTGGAGTTTAAACCAGGCAAGACAGAGGAGGTAATAAAACTAGAGTGTTCTCACATGGGTTCTGACATACTGTAAGATGATTGCTTTTTACAGGCCTTATTGCAATAAAATCTTTTTCTTTTTCTTTTTTTGTAGACATGCAGTTTGACCATAATGGATGACATCCAGAACCCTACAATTGAAGGGAAAGAGTCCTTCATTGTGTTTCTTAGCTCTCCTAATGGAGCGGTCCTGACTGAACCATATGAAGCCTCTGTCTACATTACAGACACCACCCAAGACAGTGCGTTTTCTTGTCCATTACAATGGTTATCACTGTGATTTTAGCAACCATGTCACATTATATATTTTCTTATTACAGTACCTAGCATGCAGTTTGATAAGCTGGCATATACCGTAAAAGAAAAAGATGGTGCCCTGCACATCCCCATTTTTAGGACAGGAGATCTGTCCTATAAGTCTTCCGTCCGATGTTTCACACGTACAATGTCCGCAATGGTAATGGACGACTTTGAGGAGAGGAGAAATGCAGATGATTCTAGGATCACCTTCCGAAAAGGGGAGAAGGTATGTCTTTACTTTGTTTATAATCACTTCAGCAATTTGGACTTTAGTAGGTCAACACAGGTGGAACAAAATTTTAAAAACCTCTTGCTTCTGATTGGCAGATGAAGAATTGTACCATATTGATTCAAGATGACTCCGTGTTTGAACCTGAAGAGGAGTTTCAGGTCCACCTTGGAAGCCCACAGGGTGATCACTGGATTGGAGCCATGATAGGAGTCAACGACATTGTGACTGTGACCATCACAAATGATGAAGATGGTGAGTAGTTAGCATACTGCTTTAAACACAATCTTAAACACAAAAATACACATTTTTACCATTACAATTTTCAAAGAAAGCTCTGGTAGAGCATGGCGCTAGCAACAGGAAGCAATGGATTCGATTCTTATTGTGCTAGAGTGTAAAGTGTCTGCCAAATGCTTAAATACATTTTTTTTTAAAAGTGCACATCATACTTTTCAGCACCTACGATTGAGTTTGAACAAGCCTCATACCAAGTTCGTGAGCCCCCTGGTCCAGATGGAATAGAGATTTTGAATATCAAGGTAATTCGTAAAGGAGACCTTGACCGCACCTCCAAGATCCGATGCAGCACAAGGGATGGATCGGCCCAATCAGGTGTAGACTATAACCCCAAGAGTCGAGTCCTTAAGTTCAGCCCTGGTAAGTCATATATATGTTTTATTTATTTTTTCAGCACTTTTCTTATTTTTTAAGGCTATACCTTCATTCTAATCTATGATAATTCTGTTGTGTCATCAGGTGTCGACCACATCCTGTTTAAGGTAGAGATTCTGTCCAACGAGGACAGAGAGTGGCATGAGTCTTTCTCATTGGTCCTTGGTCCAGACGACCCTGTTGAAGCCGTGCTTGGAGAGATTACCATGGCAACGGTCACAATCCTAGATCAGGAAGCTGCAGGAAGTCTCATCCTTCCAGCCCCACCCATTGTAAGATTTGTACAGTAGATGCTTGTGGGACTGATATTAGTATAGTATATAGTATATCAAAATCTGGATACTTGTCAGTTCGATTAACATTTTTAATTGAATTGCATCATAATTAAGCAAATTAATTTTCAAATTAATATATATATATTTTTTTTTTCAAATATATTTTAAAATGCAATTTATTCCTGTGATGGCAAATCTGATTTTTCAGCATCTTTACACCAGTCTTCAGTGTCACATGATCCTTCAGAAATCACTCTAATATCATCTGATTTGATGCTCTAGAAACATTTCATATTATTATTATTGTTGAAAACGGTTGTGCTGCTTAATATTTTTGTGGAAACTGTTATAGAATTGTTTCCATTCTTTTGATTCATTGAAAAAGAAAAGCATTTATTTGAAATATAATTTATACATTATAAATACATTAACTGTTATTTCTGGTTTAATGTAATGCATTCTTGTTGAATAAAAGTTGTGTGTATATATATATATATAGAACCTAAAGTTTTGAATGGTAGTGTATATTTTCACCCTCAAATACACTGAGAAAATTTGCCTACAATATTGTGACAGATAAGTATATCACTGCATAGATGTCACAACAGTCACTTTAGAAATCAGTATATTATTTATATTACATTTTTTACATTATATTCTACTAATTTATTTGTATTTGTCCTAATCCATATATCTAATATTAAAGCTATGAGATTTTGATTTTTTGATTTTGAATCATGCTGTTAAAGTTCGGCTTCATGTGGAATTTTGGTTTTCCTAACAGGTGGTGTCTCTGTCAGACTATGATAATGTCCAGGAGGTCACTAAAGAGGGCAGTAAGAAGTCTCCATCTCCTGGATATCCGCTGGTCTGTGTGACTCCCTGCGACCCCCATTACCCCAAATACTCCGTCATGAGAGAGCGCTGTGAGGAGGCAGGCATCAACCAGACCTCTGTCCACTTCAGCTGGGAGGTCGCAACTCCCACAGACACCAGCGGAGCACGGTCACCCTTTGAGACCGTGACGGATAACACACCTTACACCACAGTCAATCATATGGTCAGTCTGTTATTTTGTTTATAGGCTAACTGTTTGCCATAGATAGAATATTACAATTATTTTTAATCTACTATAATTAATTTAATTACTGCAATCAGCCATGTGATTTGTCACTTTTAATATGCATATATACATATGTAATATGATCTGGAAGCATTTTTACTTTTTGCAACTTTTAAGTTCCTGGGGCTAAATATAATATTTTTGTTACACAGGTCCTGGACAGTATCTATTTCAGCAGACGCTTCCATGTGCGTTGTGTAGCTCAGGCCAGGGATAAAGCTGGGCATCTGGGAACTCCACTGAGGAGCAACATTGCCACTATTGGCACAGAGGGATCGATATGCCACACCCCCGTCACCACAGGAACCGCTCGAGGCTTCCAGGCCCAGTCCTTTATAGCCACTCTAAAATACCTGGATGTCAAACACAAAGAGCATCCAAACAGGTCAGGAGAGACTTTTTGTTAGCAAATGATTGAGTACAGATGTAGAAGTCTTCAATGGGTTAACAGACAGATCCCAGTAGAGTTTTGAGGAACAGGAATTAAAGACAGTTTTTGATTGAAACCGCAGCTGTTTGTGGAGCACTACATTATTTTTGCCTCTGGGCAAAACAAGATCAAAATTAATTTATACATTTGAAGAAACTGTAAAAAAAGAAACAACTGCAGATCCAAACCGATACATTTCCCAACCTATAAAAAATAGCATTTTATAAAGTGAATTTTTTTTTTTTCTCTGAACAGGATCCATATCTCAGTGCAGATCCCTCATCAGGATGGAATGCTTCCACTGGTGTCCACCATGCCTCTGCATAACCTGCACTTCCTGCTCTCCGAGTCTATTTACCGTCAGCAGCACGTCTGCTCCAACCTGGTCACACTTAAAGACCTACGTGGCATCTCTGGTGAGTGTAGCTGCATACTACAGTAGATCAGATCAGATCAAAGCAGATACAAACCAGTCTTATCCACCTTTGTAATGTAAGAATGGACGCAGCCATCTTTAACTTGAATGTGCAAGGCTTCCAGTTATTTTAACTGTTATGCTGCATGATGTTGCACTAATTGTAATCATATTATTTTAATTTAGTATCATAACCACAAATACATTGGTTTGTAGTGCAATTAGTTTAAGTTCTAGTTATTTACTAATGAATCGAAAGTCTCGCACATTCACTTTTTCTGTGTTGAAAAATAAGGTTAATACTCTACAGAATTATTGGAATAATCTTTACAGAAGAATGCTTCAATATGGAGTTAAATGTTAAATATAAGGAGTTTAGAACATTGCCGAGCAATATTGAACATATTTTCCAACTCTGAAAACCCGTTGTATATTCTCCCCCAGAAACTGGTTTCTTGGATGATGTGTCGTATGACAGCATATCCCTGGGCCCTGGATATGACCGTCCATACCAATTTAACCCCAGTGTTCGAGAACCTAGAACCATCCAGCTATACAAGCATCTCAATCTGAAGAGCTGCATATGGACCTTTGATGCGTATTATGACATGACAGAGCTTATTGATGTTTGTGGAGGATCAGTAACTGCTGACTTTCAGGTTCGTTTGAACACATGATTTGTATCCCATCGTAAATTATGTACAAATATTACTGTCTAGCTGAAATCTGAAGTGGCAGAATTTGCCCATACAGTAATTAAAATGAGTGTGTGCTTGCATTTTTTGCAGGTCAGAGATTCGGCTCAGTCATTCCTGACAGTTCAGGTGCCGCTTTATGTGTCCTACATCTATGTGACGGCTCCTCGTGGATGGGCCTCCCTGGAGCACCACACAGAGATGGAGTTCTCCTTCTTCTACGACACAGTCTTATGGAGAACAGGTACATGTAGTTTCATCAACTGACCCAAAGCCAATGGACATATTCACAATCTCAATCTGTGTTGTATAACCTGCTGTCATCACCTAACTGTGTTAATGTTGCTGCTGATGTTGACTGATTGCTTATGACCATTTCTTTACTCTAGGAATTCAGACAGACAGCGTGCTGTCAGCTAGATTACAGATCATTCGGATCTTCATTAGAGATGACGGAAGACTGGTGATTGAGTTCAAAACCCATGCCAAGTTCAGAGGTCTGTAGTCTGTGTTTTTAGCTATTTGTTCTCATTTCATTGTATTTGTGAACATAATTTGCCCCCAAATTGTATTTAGACACAATTGGACATTTCAAAATTAATGAATGTCATTGCATTTGAGCAGGGTTTCCCAAATGAGGGAACTGCAGGGGGTTTGTTGATAAAAAGTTGATGAAAAGCTAATTCATTAAATTGAATGTAAAATTGAAATGAATGAATGGGGCATTAAAATACAATTAAAATAGCTTAGTGTGGCTATCAAATCAAATGCTGCGAATTATATAGTCTGACATATTGTGTGTGTCAAAGTGTGTATGAAAACTGTCTTTAAAGATGTGTATTGTAATTGAAATCAACAGATGCAAATAGATAAAAAATAGAAGAAAAAAAGTAATTATATATATATATATATATATATATATATATATACATATTGGATTTCTCCTTGAAGTCTCAGTGGGTACTTCAAGTAAATATGATACGTCTAAGGTGCCATTCACACAGACCACGTTTTTCCATTCCACTCCACATACTTTCCATTGCCTTTGACTGAATATTGAATGAGTGATAAAACTTTCATCTCCCTCTAGGTCAATTTGTCCCTGAACATCACACCCTCCCTGGACAGAAGTCTCATCTGATGGCTCCAGATCACTTAGGAGGCATTGAATTTGACCTGCAGCTTGTGTGGAGCGCACAGACCTTTGATTCACCCTACCAGCTCTGGAGAGCCACAAGCTCCTACAGCAGGTGAGCGGCAGAAATCTAATGATCATGTTGATGTCACATCAACAAAGTGTATCTACTTTAATCCCACTGACCGTGTGTTTGCTGTTGTGCTCTAGGAAAGACTATTCTGGGGAGTACACAGTCTTCCTCATCCCCTGCACAGTACAGCCAACACAGGCATGGGTTGACTCTGGAGATAAGCCTCTTTCCTGCACAGCTCATGCTCCAGAGAAGTATGTTACCATGGAGCTTTTCCATCAATAACTCCTTGAGGACTCTTAAATGACTTTTTGTGTTGGAGATGTTTTTCTGAGCAGAGCCAGCAGTGTTAAAAGATATTGCAGTTGTCATCCACTTTAAGTGGTCCCACTTTATTGGTTTCATCAGACGCAAACTGTTTGTGTGAGTCAACAGTATTCAACAACATGCAAGGGCTTGTAACAGTCTCTTTCTTTCAATAGATTCCTACTGCCCATCGCCTTCCAACAGACCAACCGGCCTGTTCCTGTAGTCTACTCGCTGAATACTGAGTTCCAGCTTTGTAATAACGAGAAAGTCTTTCTAATGGATCCTGCTCTCGCAGACATGTCTGTGGCTGAGATGGACTATAAAGGAGCCTTTTCGATGGGTAAAATTAGCAAATTAATGAAAACAGAGGGTTACTGCCATCATTATGCTTTCCTATATTCATTGTTTGATATTCTGCAGGTCAAACGCTTTATGGTAGAGTGCTGTGGAATCCTGACCAGAACCTGAATTCAGCCTACAAGCTGCAGCTGGAGAAAGTATATTTGTGTACTGGGCGGGATGGCTATGTGCCCTTCTTTGACCCCACAGGCACTCTGTATAACGAAGGCCCTCAGTATGGCTGCATTCAACCGAACAAGCACCTCAAACACAGGTTCCTGCTTCTGGTAGGTGTCTATTGTAACAAACCCAGACCAGTTTAACTAGTCTAACAAGATTCATTTGGTGTGGTTATGTTTTAACTGAAATACTTTTGTGGATGGAAATTTTCAAGTGGTATTTTGAAGATCAAACTCTTTTTGCATATCCTTGGAACTAATATTGAAACAACAGCTGTACAAATGAACAATGGAACATTTTAAAGATGCAATAAAAATAAGTGAAGAGTTGGTAAAATGATGGCAACAATCAGTTATTATTTATTTATTTTAAATGCAGAAAAATCTGTAATATTGTAAAATATTATTACAATTTAAAATAACAGGTTTTTACATTTTATTATATTTTAAAATGTTATTGATTCATATGATGGCAAAGCTGAATTTTCAGAATCATTACTCCAGTCAATGGTGTCACATGATCCTCCAGAAATCATAGTAATATGCATAGTAATTTGTTAATTATATTTTTTTGCACAAACAAAGCACTCACATCGCTTCATAAATTTAAGGTTAAACTAGTAGAGTCACATGGATTACTTTTATGTTGTCTTTACCACCTTTCTGGAGCTTAAAAGCGGTAGTTGCGTAGATTGTCAATTGAGGGACAGAAAGCTCTCAGATTTTTAAACGCAATTTTCATTAAAACGCAATTTTCATTTGTGTTCCAAAGATGAATGATTGTCTTGTGGGTTTGGAATGACATGAGGGTGAATAATTAATGATAGAATTTTAATTTTTGGGTGAACTAACCCTTTAAAGCTTACTAATAAAAACAATCGGCCAAGACAAACACAGCAGCAACATTACAATAATATTAACACTGGAGTCCTCTGATGTCATTTTCTGTACACCGCCAGTTCCAGTTGAGCAGTCTGATATATAGCGTTGCCATAGGTGACAGTGAATATTCAGAAATAATAGATCACAAGATTACATAATTGACTTAATTAATCAGAATTATGTATTCCAGAGACCTATGTAATTATTGTAAATAATGTATCACATAGGATCGGAAACAGCCTGATGTTTGCGACCGCTTCTTCCACGATGTTCCCTTTGAGGCCACCTTTGCATCTGACATTCCTGACCTCCAGTCCTTGTCTGCGATGCCAGGTGTAGATGGCTTCACAATGAAGGTTGATGCCCTTTATAAGGTCAGTGGCTGCAAGATTCTCCCAAAAAGTCAAGCTGTTAAACAGACCTTCTCTTTGACACATACTAGAAATCTTGGCAAATGTCACAGCCAAAGCTATTCAATTGTACCCTTCAGGGAAATGCCTTAATCTGTTTGTTTAGGGAAAGATGCCAGACTAATAGTCTGCCATGACTATAGGGAACTTGATTAAAGGACAAGAGCTATTTTGTTGCATTTATAAAAAATCCTATTTGGTGCATTTACTCTTCTTTAGGTTGAAGCTGGGCATCAATGGTACCTCCAAGTCATCTATGTTATTGGACCAGAGTCCATATCTGCTCCCAGAATCCAACGCTCTGTGACCTATGAGCTCAAGCGAAGTCGACGAGATCTGGTGGACCGTTCAGGTCGCCTAATGCTGGATGAATCCCTGATCTACGACAATGAAGGAGACCAGGTGAAGAATGGCACCAACATGAAGACCTTGAAGCTTGAGGTGGAACCATCGGGCACCTTCAATCCCCAAATGGGAGGATCCATTGGGGGTGGTGTGGCTGCTTTCGTCCTAATTTTCTTGGTCCTTCTAGCTGTCTGTCTTATGGTCAGGAAGTGCCGTAGGGTTGTAAAGAAGAGGCCCGAGAAGGTGGTGGAAGATTATCCTCTAAACACGAAGGTGGAGGTCTGCATAGAACGTCTGGAGAAAAACCTCAACAGCAAGCACTGCTCTGTAAGAAACATCAACGTCCTAAACAAGAACCCTGAGACCTACAAGGTCAATGGGGTCAAGGTCAAACAGGTCAATCTGGAGGTAAAGCTCCACAACAACCTGAATGACGGCACTGAAGTCTGACCTTCTAGAATATTTAAAGAGAAAAAAAAAACATTTTCTATGAATATTTGTAATAATGACATATGATGTTAATGTATTTTTGTATGACCATGAGGACAAAAGGGAAAGTATGCTTGCCAGCTATGCAGTGTAAATCATTTCACAACTGAGCTACCTCAAACATAAATGATCAGCGCATAATGGTGTCATTAGATCTTATGTTTCCAATCTCGGTTTTAAATCATTGCTATGTATGAGGATCATACAATGGCTCAGTGGTAGCTCAGCCACTTTGTTTAAATTAATGGAGAGTTTGTATCGCTGCACCTGCTATTTTATCGTATCTGTAAAAACACATAAAGTATTAAAGGAAGGATGAGTGCCAATGCTTTGGACCTGGTGAGTGATGTAAATACGTTTATTAAGTGCAATTATTGGATGACATGGTCATCCATGTATTTTGATCTGGTTTTGATGCTCTGCCTCATTGTGTAATTTACTTTTGGCCTGATCACCGGTGTGCCATGCTGATATTTGTCAAGTGCGATTTTATTTAATTCCAAATCTGAATAGACTGCCCAAAGTGATGCATTTGTTAGTTTGTGTAAACCTTCGGTATTTGCAGACCAGGAACCAGGTTTCGATTAGATGTATGATTATATAGATCATAGATTTGGTGACCACTATTGATTTGCTGTCAGTCTGCTGACTACATTTACATGCTGTAGCATCTATTATTTTACAACACTGGACAAAAAAAAATAATAATAATATTTTTGTTTTATATGACTGCTGTCTTTACTGATATTACTAAACACTACCAAAAATCTTCACTTTTTTTTTTTTTTTTTTAGATTATTCACCTCATGTTATCTTGAATTATTTAATCTTGTATTAATGTCGCATCATGTATTAAGGCACATGTATTTTATTCACTGTATAGTATGTATGTAAAACAAATCTGAAATTTTGTATCAAGTCATCTGACGTCACATGGTGCTAATTTGATCAAGAATATCAAGAATCTTTAAAGCACTGGGTGTAGTGTGGGAAATGCTGATGATTATTTCATAGTGAGTCATTCTCTCTCTCTCTCTCTCTCTCTCTCTCTCTCTCTCTCTCTCTCTCTCTCTCTCTCTCTCTCTCTCTCTCTCTCTCTCTCTCTCTCTCTCTCTCTCTCTGTCTTTGTAATTTTGTTTTGTCCATTACTAAGTGTCTAAGTGAGTGCCTATCACATAAAGGAAAGTTTTGTAGATGACATTTTTTGGTGCTATCATTTATGGTGAAATAATCAACATGATGCCTGTACTAGTGCCTTTTTATTAATAAAATAAATGAATAAACTGAAAATTCCTAAAGTGTGTCACAGTTTGATCAAATTGGATATATGATAATTGAATATATCATCAATTTTAATTTTGGGAGAATTTATGTGAATTTAGACTATATACAATATATTGCCAAAAGTATTGGGACACCCCTCCAAATCATTGAATTTAGGTGTTCCAATCAACTTCCATGGCATAAGGTGTATAAAATCAAACACCTAGGTATGCAGACTGCGTCTACAAACATTTGTAAAATGTTCTCTCAGGAGCTCAGTGAAATCAAGCGTGGTACTGTGATAGGTTGCCACCTGTGCAGTAAGTCCACTTGTGAAATTTCCGCTTAATATTCCACAGTCAACTGTTAGTGGTATTATAACAAAGTGGAAGCAATTGGGAACAACAGCAACTCAAATAAAAATCAAAATAAAATCACAGAGCGGGGTCAGCGCATGCTGAGGCTCACAATGCACAGAGGTTGCAAACTTTCTGCAGAGTCAGTAGCTACAGACCTCCAAAATTCATATGGCCTTCAGATTAGCTCAAGCGTGGAGAGCTTCATGGAATGGGTTTCCATGGCCGAGCAGCTCATCCAAGCCTTACAACAAGTGCAATGCAAAGTGTCAGATGCAGTGGTGTAAAGCACACCGCCACTGGACTCTAGAGCAGTGGAGACGTGTTCTCTGAGTGACGAATCACGCTTCTCTGTCTGGCAATCCGATGTATGAGTCTGGGTTTGACAGTTGCCAGAAGAACGATACTTGCCTGACTGCATTGTGCCAAGTGTAAAGTTTGGTGGAGGGGGGATTATGGTGTGGGGTTGTTTTTCTCTTAATGCTTCAGCATACCAAGACATTTTGGACAATTTTATGCTCCCAACTTGGATTGGTGGATGGATCTTTCCTGTTCCAACATGACTGCGCACCAGTGCACAAAGCAAGGTCCATAAAGACATGGATGAGCGAGTTTGGTGTGGAGGAACTTGACTGGCCTGCACAGAGTCCTGACCTCAACCTGATAGAACACCTTTGGGATGAATTAGAGCGGAGACTGCAAGCTAGGCCTTCTCGTCCAACATCAATGCCTGACCTCACAAATGCACTTCTAGAAGAATGGTCAAAAATTCCCATAAACACACTCCTAAACCTTGTAGAAAGTATACAAAAACTGTTGGTAGCACTAAAAATTCTAAATGTTTGTTAAATTATCATAGCTTACCCATCCACGGAGGCTGGCCCTTAAGGGTCTGCGCCACCATGGCTCCCTGAACTGCCCGAGCCGCTGCATGGCTCCCTGAGCTTCAGGCGCCTTTGTGGTCCCCTGAGCTGCCAGGTCCACCGTGGTCCCCTGTAGCATTGGCAACACCCTGGAGGCTTCCTAGCCAGTCAGCAAGGACCTGGTCCTCAAGGATTACAGGATATGTCACGGTTCTGTTTGTGTTTTGGTCTTTCAGTTGTGTTTTGATTTGTCACATGTTCCTTTGTCACAGTTTCCCAGTCTGTTTCCATAGTAACCCTTGCTTGTTATAAGTTGGTTCGGCTGTGTTTAGTTATCATCTTGTTTCTGTTCTCTACTTAAGTTGTACCCTCACCTTCAGTCGCTGTTTAGTCACTGTTATGCTAGAGTATGTTTCCCTGACTTTCTGTTTGTTCCTGAGCATCATTATTAAAGTTTAAGGTTGTATTTTGATCTTCTGAGTCTTCAGCCTCTTCCTGGTTCACCCAACCGTTACAAGTATGCCTATCTGCATAAGCAGAGTGATTTAACAGACTGGAATGAAAGATTGAAATGCTGAAGGATGTATTTTACAAAACAACTAAATGTTTTTCTAATGCATGATTAATCTACTATAGTTAACTTTAATTTGACCCTTTTTAATTATAAAGGAGACTTGAGTTTGTGTGCAATAGTCTTATTCAGTGTTAATAATAACACTAAAAGCAATAATTTTAGTTGTTTATATTCATTGTGTCTACAATGCTAATATGGCCTTGATGGGTGTTACATTAAACCACTGCAAAACAACCAGGAAATAAAGTACCATTTTTCTTGCGAATGAATTAAATGGTAAATTCATAGCAGCTCGTTGGATATTCACGAAGGGAGAGGCTCAGTAAGAATGCATGTCTTTTGTGACGATGACATCATGTCACTCACGCCCTGAGGAAGCAGGTGGAGAAGTTAAACCAGAGAGAGGGCCACGTCGAGAGTAGATTTGAATCGCAAAGGTAAGTGCAAACTGAATAAAAAGTAGAGAAAAAAGATCGCAGGTAGCACTTACAAAACTAAATCTTGACATAACTTGTATTCAGCTTTCGATAAACAATCGATGCCCAGCAGACCGAGATACAGAAGTGGGTGAATGTGATGCTTTAGTCAGTCAGAATTTCTGAATCGGAAATCATGATAGGCTAATTATGCTACGGGTTTTCTATCAAAGCGTATTATTCTGTAAAGTCTTAAAGAGCTATTTCTGAAGGGAAGTCGTTTACCTTTGCTTTTAATGTTGAATATTTAAAAGAAAGTGAAAATATATTTATAGCATCCACAATAATGGATTCTGAACAGTAAATGTGAATTGTTTATCACACTAGAATACATCAAAAATGGCAGACTTGTGGGTAAGTAAAATCTTAAAGCTAGATTTACTCATCCATGAAGGTGATAAAGAGCATGAATTGAAATGTAATTTCTTATGTTACAGGAAGAATTGCAAAGTGTTGCGAATGCTGCTCCAGCTTCATTCACAGCAGCGGTAAAACAAACAAATACATAACTTAACTATTATGTGTGTGTGTGTGTGTGTGTGTGTGTGTGTGTGTGTATAGCGCTGTGGAAAAAATTAAGAGAACACTAACATTGTTTTATTTATTACTGATCAACTGATCGATTGATGGATTATTACTTCTTCAGCCAGGGGAGAGGGGTACCATTAAAGCCAAAGCTAACTTCAACGTCAGTGAAGATGTTGCAGCTCTCCGCAAAGCAATTGAAGGCATAGGTACATGATCTACATACCTGAAGTGCATTATATACTGTAATATGTTTATTCATTATGTGTACATGAGTATATATTTAGGGCCTTGTTGTCTTGTTGTAATCGCTTCGTAAGTTGTACATTTTTGATAATGAATTAGTTTTATCACCAGTGAGTTTTATATCACCAGGTACAACTGAGAAGACGTTGATAGAGATACTGACCCACAGGAGCAGCAGTCAAAAGCAGGAGATTTCAAAGGCTTACCAAGAAACCACAAAGAGGGTAAAATCTGTGTACTTGCTCATACTGAATTGTATGTGTATGCATATGATGAAAATCTGTCTAATTTTTGTCTTGATCGTAGATTCTTGTAAATGACTTGAAGGGCGACATCCGTGGCAACTTTGAAAATGTTCTTGTTGCGCTTGCAAGACCTCCTGCAGTCAATGATGCTAAATGGCTAATCAAAGCAATGGAAGTAAGTTATATTTCCCAGTTTTTCTTTTTGAAATATTGATTTTTTTTTTTTGACATTTTAGCAATAATCTGAGAAAAAATGTAGCTGTATCTATGTGAACATATTTTGCATGTTATTTACCAATGTTTGTACATATTGTTCATTGTTTTACATTCATGAATTGTTTTCCAGGGGGCTGGAACGGATGAAAGTATCCTGATAGAAATACTTTCCTCACGGACAAATAAACAAATTAAGGAGCTGTCTGCAGCATATTCTGAGAGTGAGAGGAGCAATCTATTGTAGTGAAAAAATAACTACGTTTCAAAAAGGAGTTCTAATTGCTTCTCTTCCCGTTGCCCTATAGAAACAAAGAAAACACTGATACAGAACCTAAAGACCGAAGATTCAGGACATTTCGGGAAAGCCCTCCTTTTGCTTGCTGAGGTGATTAAATACATGTATAACAGTTTATTCTAATGAATGCAGCTGATACTCTGGAAATGAAAGATTTCATTTGTCTCTCATTGTAAGGGTGCGAGGGACGAGAGCACCAATGTGAATGCCGACCAGGCTAAAGTGGACGCAAAGGTACAGAAATCTCAGAAAAATCTGATCATCCTGTACTGAATTAATTTTTTTCAGAATACTTTTTAATAAAAATTTCATTGGATAAATAATAATAAATGGAGCAGTTCCAAGAGGGTCATCGCACCTTGGTGCTCGAGCCCTAAAAATCGGTCTGTGGCATGAAAATATAGTATATTTTGTGCTGAATCTTGCATAAGAATTTCTCAAGACAGGCTTGGTATATTAAGTCTTAATGTATCTTGCTAATCACAATGACAAGAACAATACGTCCCTGAATCTCTCACCATTTTGTCCTTATTTCTATAATTAGGGCCACCATGACGGACAGTGTCGTGGAAATTCTCAATACGAATATCTGACTTCACCACAGCATCATTAATACTAACTACAAGTATTACAGCCTCACCCCGAGGGGGCGGCTCTATAGTCTTCCAACACTATCACTGTCTCTGCTGTAGTCTTTTGAGCATAGAATCCTTAGTACTTTTATTCCTCAGCTGCACAGCATTTACCAGACACGATTCCCAAGTTGCTCTTTGAAATTAAGTTTTATTCACGGCCCGGGAGGTCACTGGTCACAACAACCAAATGAGTCTCTTGAACAAAAAGATGCATGTACATTTAAACCTTATAGTTGAGTGAAAATCAGTGTCACTCAAGTTTCCTTCACTGTGATTTGTTCTGGTGATTGGTTTGTAATGATCTAAGCTAATCATACGACAGTTCTATTGTTTTAAGCACTTTTTGGCCTTAAGTCTGTATGGTCTTTGACCTGAACGTCCTTACTCTGCATTTTTCTGTAGTTTCATGTTAAAGAACCATTTGACCACTTCTGAGGCCATTATATAAAATATTTCTATCACAACAGAAAGCCAAAACTTGTTCACCTGTAGCAATGTTGACGATTATGTTCCCTTTCGACCGGTCAGTCGTACTGCGTCGAAGACACTACAGGAAATTCCTATTTTCCTTTTTTCACTGAAAGCTTATAAAATCATGCAGTGCTTACTGCACAGCCATAGTCGTGGAGAGACTTCTCGTGCACTATTGGCTGGCCAGTGGGAACTGCATGAACTAATGGCAGAGCAGCGTAACTGCGTGAACCAATCGGTGCTGAGCCCGCGAAGCTGAGCGCAGAACCCGCCAGAATGGGTGGGGCATCTGCCTATAAAAGACTGCCATATTCTCAGATTTTATTCCTTCAGCGACAGTCTACTCACCTCGTTGATCCTCCACTACTGAGAAAGCTTCACCTGCGCCGAGAACAGCGAGTCTGCACCGGAACAGTGAGTTAGCCAGCCCGGCCTTCCTGTGAGAGAGTCAGTGGCCTGATATCAGTGCGCTCTGTCGTCAGCAGTCCCGTGAGCTGTCATGCCATCTCCCCTGCTCTCTCCAGCACTGCAGGTGTATCCTTTTCAAAAAATGTTCGAAAAAGAGCAAAAACCCTCGAAAAAGAGCAAATACGACATAATGTCGAGCCACCTCTGTGGCACATGTAGCTCCGAGCTGCACAAGGAGGAAGGCCATGGCAATTGTGTACTCTGTCTGGGCAAGGCCCACGCAGATGCAGCGCTCACCGGGTCAGGCTGCTCTCACTGCGAGAGCATGCCCATTTCCTCTCTCCGCTCGCGGATAGCGCTCTTTTTAGAGCGCGACCCCGTCCCCGCTGTGCTCCTGTTCCCTTTCCTGTCTGAGACTCGGTGGAAAAAGCGCCGGAGCCAGCGGGCTGAGTATGCTGAGGCAAGCGAACTCTCACCGTCCCAGTGTCCGCGTAACTCGCCTTCACCTCATTGCGACATCTGCCGGGTGATGTTCGCTCGAACGGATCTGCACCCTCCGCTCGATGCCGAGGGCCAGGATTCATTCTGCATGTCTGATAATGACATGTAAGAGCAGCATGATGACTCTGTGTCATTAGCAGCTTCGGATGCAGAGGATTGGTCAGGCTCCATTGAGGACCGTGCCCCTTCTACATCTCAACGACGGAGCGACTCCAAGGCTGGTGTTGACACTGAACTCATCTGTGTCCTCACTAAAGCTGTCTAAGTCTCTCTCTCGCCAAAAGAGCCTGCACGCAGCCGTCTGGATGAATGGTTCCTGCCGGGGCGCCAACATGCCCCTCGGCAGTGTGCTGCACCATTTTTCCCCGAAGTTCATGATGAACTCACTAAGTCTGCCTAATCTGCCTGGGGAGGATGAGAGACAGTCGCACATGCTCTGCCCGGTCAGGGCACTCAGGATATATGTTGAGCGATCCTCCCACTTCAGACAGTCGGAGCTGCTCTTTGTAAGTTTTGGTGGCCGCACAAAAGGTTGTCCAGTCACCAAGCAAAGCTTATCCAGATGGCTGGTTTACGCTATTGCGTTAGCTTATGACTCTGTGGGCCTTCAATGCCCCATAGGTCTCAAAGCGCACTCCACCAGAGGCATGGCCTCTTCCTGGGCATGGTCCAATGGAGTTTCCATTAATGATATCTGTAGAGCGGCAGGTTGGTCCTCACTGTCTACATTTACCAGATTTTATAACCTGGAGGTTCCTTCTCTGCAGACACAAATCCTTGGTGTATAAATAAGAGGTTAGATGGCTTCTTTGAGCCCGCTCCTCACTAAGTGACATTTGGAGCCTTATGCCCTAACGCTCCAGTGTTTGTCCTATTACTTCAGTGTATAAATACTCGGTGAGCCCAGCTTGCAAAGGAATGTATCTAGATATGTAATAACTCTGGTCTGGGGCCTTTCTTTCAGCGCTCTAGCATGAGGGAGTACATATCATAAGCACGGCGGGATTATATACGTTCCTGTAGTGTCTTCAATGCAGTACGACTGACCGTTCGAAAGGGAACGTACTCGGTTACCTAATGTAACCTCGGTTCCCTGAGATAAGGGAACGAGTACTGCGTAAGACGGCCGTGCTATGATGCTCACATTTGGAGACCGTCGCTTCAGTCGCTAAAACCTGAGAATATGGCAATGTGAGTGTCTTTTATAGGCAGATGCGCATTCTGGCGTGTTCTGCGCTCAGCTTTGTAGGCTCTGCACAGATTGGTTCACGCAGTTACGCCGCTCTGCCATTGGTTCATGCAGTAGCGTCTTCGATGCAGCCCTTGTCTCAGGGAACCGAGATTACATTAGGTAACCGAGTACATTTTCTATCATTAGATGCAAGTTTCTACATGTTCTCCGTTTCCTCCATAGGCCCTCTATCAAGCGGGTGAGAAGAAACTGGGAACTGATGAGTCCAAGTTCATTGAGATCCTCTGTAAAAGGAGCATCCCTCACCTGAGACAAAGTAACAACATAATCATCCATATAAACACAAGCATATAAGAACTGAAATGGCAGGTGTGTTTTAAATATAACTTGACATGTCCGGTTGCAGCAATATTGGAATATAAAAACATCAGTGGCAAGACTTTGCAGAAGAGCATTGAGAAGGAAATGTCTGGAAACCTGGAGAAGCTGCTGGTTGCCATTGGTATATTTTTAATTATGAATTAAGAATGCAAATACAAAAAAAGTAAAAAAAAATTATATTTGATATTTCTACCTCTTCTTATTTGTAATCAAATACACACTTTTCTTATAGTAAAGTGTGTGATGAGTACTCCTGCATACTTTGCTGAAAAACTCTACCAAAGCATGAAGGTACTGCAAGAAACGCATTATTCTCTATCATTGTGTGTTTGTATGACACTGATGTTTGTATTAAAAATTAGATTTTTTTATATTTGTGAACCTGCAGGGAGCAGGTACAGATGAAACCACTTTGACCAGAGTAATGGTCAGCCGTGGAGAGATCGACATGCTGGACATCAGAGCTGAATACAAGAAGCTCTATAAGTGTTCACTCCACAAGGAAATAAATGTACGTATTCTCTGCTGATATAAATACTTTAGCACAGGTTCAGGTCATCTGCCATCTTTCTTTGAATTATGCTTAAGCCCAGTAGTAGCTGACCTCCTGATCCTCAGGTTTATTTGTTTAATCATGCTCTCAAGAGATCCTAAAATTCATTAATGATATATTTTCACTAGAAAAGTTCACAAACACATGAACAAGTGGAGGATTTAAGTCACAGTCTGTTGACAATGACCACAAGATTCATTTCTCATCTGTGTCACTGTTGTCCTCTTTTCTGTGATACTATTCCATGCAAATGAAACTCGTGCTTTGGTGATGACTGAGAGTTTATATCTGATGTAGTGGTACAGGCCGTCCTGATTGACTGTGGGTGACTTTGCTCTCCTTCATTTCAGTCCGATGTATCTGGCAGCTATGGTGAATGTCTGAAGATGATTTGTGGAGGAGAAGACTAACCCAGAAATACCACATGTGATGCATTTGTTAGTTTGTGTAAACCTTCGGTATTTGCAGACCAGGAACCAGGTTTCGATTAGCTGTATGATTATATAGATCATAGATTTGGTGACCACTATTGATTTGCTGTCAGTCTGCTGACTGCATTTACATGCTGTAGCATCTATTATTTTACAACACTGGACAACAGAATGTATTTTTGTTTTATATGACTGCTGTCTTTACTGATATTACTAAACACTACCAAAAATCTTCACTTTTTTTTTTTTTAGATTATTCACCTCATGTTATCTTGAATTATTTAATCTTGTATTAATGTCGCATCATGTATTAAGGCACATGTATTTGATTTTATTCACTGTATAGTATGTATGTAAAAATAATCTGACATTTTGTATCAAGTCATCTGACGTCACATGGTGCTAATTTGATCAAGAATATCAAGAATCTTTAAAGCACTGGGTGTAGTGTGGGAAATGCTGATGATTATTTCATAGTGAGTCATTCTCTCTCTCTCTCTCTCTCTCTCTCTCTCTCTCTCTCTCTCTCTCTCTCTCTCTCTCTCTCTCTCTGTCTCTGTCTTTGTAATTTTGTTTTGTCCATTACTAAGTGTCTAAGTGAGTGCCTATCACATAAAGGAAAGTTTTGTAGATGACATTTTTTGGTGCTATCATTTATGGTGAAATAATCAACATGATGCCTGTACTAGTGCCTTTTTATTAATAAAATAAATAAATAAACTGAATATTCCTAAAGTGTGTCACAGTTTGCTCAAATTGGATATATGATAATTGAATATATCATCAATTTTAATTTTGGGAGAATTTATGTGAATTTAGACTATATACAATATATTGCCAAAAGTATTGGGACACCCCTCCAAATCATTGAATTTAGGTGTTCCAATCAACTTCCATGGCATAAGGTGTATAAAATCAAACACCTAGGTATGCAGACTGCGTCTACAAACATTTGTAAAATGTTCTCTCAGGAGCTCAGTGAAATCAAGCGTGGTACTGTGATAGGTTGCCACCTGTGCAGTAAGTCCATTTGTGAAATTTCCTCTAAATATTGCACGGTCAACTGTTAGTGGTATTATAACAAAGTGCAAGCAATTGGGAACAACAGCAACTCAACCACGAAGTGGTAGGCCAAATAAAATCACAGAGCGGGGTCAGCGCATGCTGAGGCACACAGTGTGCAGAAGTCACCAACTTTCTGCAGAGTCAGTAGTTACAGACTTCCAAACTTCATGTGGCCTTCAGATTAGCTCAAGAACAGTGTATAGAGCTTTATGGAATGGGTTTCCATGGCCGAGCAGCTCATCCAAGCCTTACATCACCAAGTGCAATGCAAAGCGTCGGATGCAGTGGTGTAAAGCACGCCGCCACTGGACTCTAGAGCAGTGGAGACGTGTTCTCTGAGTGACGAATCACGCTTCTCTGTCTGGCAATCCGATGGATGAGTCTAGAGAATGTTACTTGCCTGACTGCATTGTGCCAAGTGTAAAGTTTGGTTGAGGGGGGATTATGGTGTGGGGTTGTTTTTCTCTTAATGATTCAGCATACCAAGATATTTTGGACAATTTCATGCTCCCAACTTTGTGGGAACAGTTTGGGGATGGCCCCTTCCTGTTCCAACATGACTACGCACCAGTGCACAAAGCAAGGTCCATAAAGACATGGATGAGTGAGTTTGGTGTGGAGGAACTTGACTGGCCTGCACAGAATCCTGACCTCAACCTGATAGAACACCTTTGGGATGAATTAGAGCGGAGACTGTGAGCCAGGCCTTCTCGTCCAACATCAGTGCCTGACCTCACAAACTTTTTATCCACTGTGAGACTTTATTATTTTGGTGGTAATAAAATAGTTTTGGATACATTTTAAATGTTATTGGGTTTCAAGATGGAGAACAGAACAAAATGTTATTTACGAAGGGAGAGGCTCACTAAGAATGCATATTTTTCGAAATCATGACATGTCTTAAACCAGAGGGCCATGTCGTTTATTTCTTTGTATTACAAAGGTAAGGGCAAAAGACAATTTAAAAGTATACAAAAACTGTCAGTAGCATTAATTCTAAATGTTTGTTTAATTATCATAGCTTCTGTTTTAGATATACAACCTATGGCCAGACAATTTTAAAAGAAAAGTTCTTTAAACTATCCCTACAGTATATTCTACATCCTTGTGTTCTCTTTGTTGCATTCACATTATAAACTTTGTTTTACTTGAAACTTGTAAGTGATAAATATCACCAATATCACTTATACAAGGTACAACAAAGACACTGATAAAGAGACAGCAGTCAAAAGCAGGCTATTTTAAAGGCACAAATAGGCTAAAATATGTGTACTTGCTCAATTAATTGTATGTGTGTGTTTTTGTGTGCACACAAAAATCTTGTAAGGCTTGTAAATCTTGTCTATAGACTTGAAAGGTGACACCCAGGGCAAGTTGGAAGAAGTGCTTGCAAGACCTCCTGCAGTCAATGATGCTAAATGGCTAATCAAAGCAGTCAAAGTAAATTATATAGCAGACCAGGCTAGAGTTGATGCAGGTCCCACTTTTATATAATTACACTCACCTAAAGGATTATTAGGAACACCTGTTCAATTTCTCATTAATGCAATTATCTAATCAACCAATCACATGGCAGTTGCTTCAATGCATTTAGGGGTGTGGTCCTGGTCAAAACAATCTCCTGAACTCCAAACTGAATGTCAGAATGGGAAAGAAAGGTGATTTAAGCAATTTTGAGCATGGCATGGCATGGTTGTTGGTGCCAGACCGGCCGGTCACAATCTGCTCAGTTACTGGGATTTTCACACACAACCTCTTCTAGGGTTTACAAAGAATGGTGTGAAGAGGGAAAAACATCTAGTATGCGGCAGTCCTGTGGGCTAAAATGCCTTGTTGATGCTAGAGGTCAGAGGAGAATGGGCCGACTGATTCAAGCTGATAGAAGAGCAACTTTGACTGAAATAACCACTCGTTACAACCGAGGTGTGGGGGATGCTTTCTTGGCACACTCTAGGCCCCTTAGTGCCAATTGGGCATCGTTTAAATGCCACGGCCTACCTGAGCATTGTTTCTGACCATGTCCATCCCTTTATGACCACCATGTACCCATTCTCTGAGGGCTACTTCCAGTCGGATAATGCACCATGTCACAAAGCTCGAATCATTTCAAATTGGTTTCTTGAACATGACAATGAGTTCACTGTACTAAAATGGCCCCCACAGTCACCAGATCTCAACCCAATAGAGCATCTCTGGGATGTGGTGGAACCATCAACTGCAAGATGCTATCCTATCAATATGGGCCAACATTTCTAAAGAATGCTTTCAGCACCTTGTTGAATCAATGCCACGTAGAATTAAGGCAGTTCTGAAGGCGAAAGGGCGTCAAACACAGTATTAGTATGGTGTTCGTAATAATCCTTTAGGTGAGTGTATATTATAATAAATTATATAATTATGCATAAAAAAATGTGTTATAGTAGATTGTGTAATGACTATGGCATACTTTGCTGAAAAGTTGCACCAAACAGTTGATGGGTCCCATTGACTTCCATAGTATTTTCCTCCCATACTATGGAAGTCAACAGGGCCCATCAACTATTTGATTACCCATATTCTTTAAAATATCTTCTTTTGTGTTCAGAAGAATGATGAAATTCATACAGGTTTGTGGGTGAGTAAATGATGACAGTATTTTCATTTTGGGGTGAACTATCCCTTTAATGATATATTGTTACTAGAAAAGATCACAAGCACATGAACAAGTGGAGGATTTAACAGGAGTCAGTTCCTCATATCTGACAATGACCACAAGATTCATTACTCATCTGTGTCACTCTTGTCCTCTTTTCTGTGACACTATTCCATGCAAATGAAACTAATATTGGTGACGACTGAGAGTTTATATCTGATGTAGTGGTACAGGCCGTCCTAATTGTCTTAGTGCTTATGACTTTGCTCGCCTTCATTTGTGTCTGGCAGCCTGAAGATGATTTGCAGAGGAGAGGACTAGCCTCAAAGCCAAGTTCTCGAGATGCTTTATAAAATCGTGAATGACAAATCTTGAAATCATGAAGTCCTTCATACATAAGGCCTATATGCATAAGCAGAGTGATTTAACAGACTGGAATGAAATATTGAAATGCTGAAGGATGTATTTTACAAAACAACTAAATGTATTTCTAATGCATGATTAATCTACTATCATTATAACTTAATTTTACACTTTTTTTTATTATAAAGGAGACTTGAGTTTGTGTGCAATAGTCTTATTCAGTGTCAATAATAACACTAAAAGCAATAATTTTAGTTGTTTATATTCATTGTGTCTAAAATGCTAATATGGCCTTGATGGGTGTTACATTAAACCACTGCAAAACAACCAGGAAATAAAGTACCATTTTTCTTGCGAATGAATTAAATGGTAAATTCATAGCAGCTCGTTGGATATTCACGAAGGGAGAGGCTCAGTAAGAATGCATGTCTTTTGTGACGATGACATCATGTCACTCACGCCCTGAGGAAGCAGGTGGAGAAGTTAAACCAGAGAGAGGGCCACGTCGAGAGTAGATTTGAATCGCAAAGGTAAGTGCAAACTGAATAAAAAGTAGAGAAAAAAGATCGCAGGTAGCACTTACAAAACTAAATCTTGACATAACTTGTATTCAGCTTTCGATAAACAATCGATGCCCAGCAGACCGAGATACAGAAGTGGGTGAATGTGATGCTTTAGTCAGTCAGAATTTCTGAATCGGAAATCATGATAGGCTAATTATGCTACGGGTTTTCTATCAAAGCGTATTATTCTGTAAAGTCTTAAAGAGCTATTTCTGAAGGGAAGTCGTTTACCTTTGCTTTTAATGTTGAATATTTAAAAAGAAAGTGAAAAATATATTTATAGCATCCACAATAATGGATTCTGAACAGTAAATGTGAATTGTTTATCACACTAGAATACATCAAAAATGGCAGACTTGTGGGTAAGTAAAATCTTAAAGCTAGATTTACTCATCCATGAAGGTGATAAAGAGCATGAATTGAAATGTAATTTCTTGTTACAGGAAGAATTGCAAAGTGTTGCGAATGCTGCCCCAGCTTCATTCACAGCAGCGGTAAAACAAACAAATACATAACTTTTAATTATTTTTGTGTGTGTGTGTGTGTGTGTGTGTGTGTATAGCGCTGTGGAAAAAATTAAGAGAACACTAACATTGTTTTATTTATTACTGATCAACTGATCGATTGATGGAATATTACTTCTTCAGCCAGGGGAGAGGGGTACCATTAAAGCCAAAGCTAACTTCAACGTCAGTGAAGATGTTGCAGCTCTCCGCAAAGCAATTGAAGGCATAGG
Source organism: Paracanthobrama guichenoti (assembly GCA_018749465.1). Classification (NCBI taxonomy): domain Eukaryota; kingdom Metazoa; phylum Chordata; class Actinopteri; order Cypriniformes; family Gobionidae; genus Paracanthobrama; species Paracanthobrama guichenoti. The sequence continues at coordinate 24,804,854 of CM031947.1, forward strand.
TACATGATCTACATACCTGAAGTGCATTATATACTGTAATATGTTTATTCATTATGTGTACATGAGTATATATTTAGGGCCTTGTTGTCTTGTTGTAATCGCTTCGTAAGTTGTACATTTTTGATAATGAATTAGTTTTATCACCAGTGAGTTTTATATCACCAGGTACAACTGAGAAGACGTTGATAGAGATACTGACCCACAGGAGCAGCAGTCAAAAGCAGGAGATTTCAAAGGCTTACCAAGAAACCACAAAGAGGGTAAAATCTGTGTACTTGCTCATACTGAATTGTATGTGTATGCATATGATGAAAATCTGTCTAATTTTTGTCTTGATCGTAGATTCTTGTAAATGACTTGAAGGGTGATACCCGTGGCAACTTTGAAAATGTTCTTGTTGCGCTTGCAAGACCTCCTGCAGTCAATGATGCTAAATGGCTAATCAAAGCAATGGAAGTAAGTTATATTTCCCAGTTTTTCTTTTTGAATATTGATTTTTTTTAATATTGATTTTTTTTTTTTTTTTTTTTTTTTTTTTTTTTTTTTTAGACATTTTAGCAATAATCTGTGACAAATTTTAGCTGTATCTATGTGAACATACACCGATCAGGCGTAACATATGACACATGTGAAGTGAATAACACTGATTATCTCTTCATCACGGCACCTGTTAGTGGGTGGGATATATTAGGCAGCAAGCGAACCTTTTGTCCTCAAAGTTGATGTGTTAGAAACAGGAAAAATGGGCAAGCACAAGGATTTGAGCAAGTTTGACAAGGGCCAAATTGTGATGGCTAGACGACTGGGTCACAGCATCTCTAAAACCGCAGCTCTTGTGGTGTGTTCCTGGTCTGTAGTGGTCAGTATCTATCAAAAGTGGTTCAAGGAAGGAACAGTGGTTAACCGGAGTCAGGGTCATGGGCGGCCAAGGCTCATTGATGCATGTGGGGAGCAAAGGCTGACCCCTGTGGTCCAATCAAACAGACGAGCTACTGTAGCTCAGATTGCTCAAGAAGTTAATGCTGGTTCTGATGGAAAAGTGTCAGAATACACAGTGCATCACAGTTTGTTGCGTATGGGGCTGCATGGCCACAGACCTGTCAGGGTGCCCATGCTGACCCCTGTCCACCGCCGAAATCCTCAACAGTGAGCTTGTGAGCATCAGAACTGGTTCACAGAGCAGTGGAAGAAGGTGGCCTGGTCTGATGAATCACGTTTTCTTTTACATCACGTGGATGGCTGGGTACGTGTGCATCGTTTACCTGGGGAACACATGGCACCAGGATGCATTGTGGGAAGAAGGCAAGCCAGCAGAGGCAGTGTGATGCTTTGGGCAATGTTCTGCTGGGAAACCTTGGGTCCAGCCATCCATGTGGATGTTACTTTGACATGTACAGTACCACCTACCTAAGCATTGTTGCAGACCTTTCATGGAAACTGTATTCCCTGGTGGCTGTGGTCTCTTTCAGCAGGATAATGTGCCGTGCCACAAAGCAAAAATGGTTCAGGAATGGTTTGAGGAGCACAACAACGAGTTTGAGGTGTTGACTTGGCCTCCAAATTCCCCAGATCTCAATCCAATCGAGCATCTGTGGGATGTGCTGGACAAACAAGCTTGATCCATGGAGGCCCCACCTCGCAACTTACAGGACTTAAAAGATCTGCTGCTAACATCTTGGTGCCAGATACCACAGCACAGCTTCAGGGGTCTAGTAGAGTTCATGCCTTGACAGGTCAGGGCTGTTTTGGCAGCAAAAGGGGGACCAACACAATATTAGGACCTAATATTAGGTCATAATGTTATGCCTGATCAGTGTATTTTGCATGTTATTTACCAATGTTTGTACATATTGTTCATTGTTTTACATTCATGAATTGTTTTCCAGGGGGCTGGAACGGATGAAAGTATCCTGATAGAAATACTTTCCTCACGGACAAATAAACAAATCAAGGAGCTGTCTGCAGCATATTCTGAGAGTGAGAGGAGCAATCTATTGTAGTGAAAAAATAACTACGTTTCAAAAAGGAGTTCTAATTGCTTCTCTTCCCGTTGTCTCTATAGAAACAAAGAAAACACTGATACAGAACCTAAAGTCCGGTTTTCAGGACATTTCGGGAAAGCCCTCCTTTTGCTTGCTGAGGTGATTAAATACATGTATAACAGTTTATTCTAATGAATGCAGCTGATACTCTGGAAATGAAAGATTTCATTTGTCTCTCATTGTAAGGGTGCGAGGGACGAGAGCACCAATGTGAATGCCGACTCAGGCTAAAGTGGACGCAAAGGTACAGAAATCTCAGAAAAATCAGATCATCCTGTACTGAATTATTTTTTCATTCATACTTTTTCATTCGAATTTCATTGGGTAAATAATAATAAACGGAGCAATTCCAAGGGGGTCATCACACCTTTGTGCTCGGGCCCTAAAAGTCTGTAGCATGAACAAATTTATATATTTTGTGCTGAATCTTGCATAAGATTCAAGACAGGCTTGGTATATAAATTTCTCAAGACAGGCTTGGTATATCAAGTCTTCATTTGTTTTCCTAATCACAATGACAAGAACAATACGTCCCTGAATCTCTCACAATTTTGTGCTTATTTCTATAATTAGGGCCACCATGATGGGACAGCAAGCCAAACCTTGTTCATCTGTAGCAATGTTAACGATTATGTTTTCTATAATTAGATGTGAGTTTCTACATGTTCTCCGTTTCCTCCATAGGCCCTCTATCAAGCGGGTGAGAAGAGACTGGGAACTGATGAGTCCAAGTTCATTGAGATCCTCTGTAAAAGGAGCATCCCTCACCTGAGACAAAGTAACAACATAATCATCCATATAAACACAAGCATATAAGAACTGAAATGGCAGGTGTGTTTTAAATATAACTTGACATGTCCGGTTGCAGCAATATTGGAATATAAAAACATCAGTGGCAAGACTTTTGCAGAAGAGCATTGAGAAGGAAATGTCTGGAAACCTGGAGAAGCTGCTGGTTGCCATTGGTATATTTTTAATTATGAATTAAGAATGCAAATACAAAAAAAGTAAAAAAATTATATTTGATTATTTCTA